>OX451407.1:5379954-5707559 GCA_949629135.1 Eremobia ochroleuca
AAAAATGCCTCTAACACCAGCACAGGTTTCACAAGCCGTTGCGTTAATTAACCAAGGGCTGACACAGCGTGAAGTTGCTATTGCTCTTAACGTAGTACCACGGTCATCAATGCAGTATGCCCTTAAAAGATACCAGGAGACAGGCCAGTACACCCGCAGGCCAGGCAGTGGAGGCGTAAGGTGCACATCGGCCCGAGACGACCGCTTTATTGTCCTGGAGATTTTGAGAAACCGCTACCTGACCGCTGTTGAGATACGCCAGCGGCTTCAAATTGTGAGAGGCGTTAATGTTAGTGAGCGTACGGTGAGAAGACGAATGGAGGAAGTCAATTTAAAAGCTTGTAGACCAGCACGAGGTCCAGAACTTCTGAGACAGCACCGAGTAGCTCGACTTCACTTCGCACGAGAACACGTTAACTGGACCCACGAGCAATGGGCTAGAGTACTGTTCACAGACGAGTGTCGAATAGCTTTACGTTCTCCAGATGGTCGAGAACGAGTGTGGCGAAGAAGAGGAGAGTGGTTTTTACCCATTACTACCACTCAAACAGTGAGTTTCCATGGAGGCTCAATAATGGTATGGGGAGGTATAAGTTCCGACGCACGTACAGAGTTGGTTATCGTCGATAATCGGCTAACAGCTGTTCGATACATCGAGGAAGTTCTTCAGGAGCACGTAATGCCATATTCGGGGTTCATTGGACACGACCAATTCCTCCTAATGCACGATAATGCACGCCCACACGTTGCAAATTGCGTTGAAGAATATCTGGAAGAGGTTGGCATACAAAAATTGCAATGGCCAGCTCGTAGCCCGGACTTAAACCCAATTGAGCATGTCTGGGACATGCTCAAAAGAAAGATAAAGTCCAGCTCCAACCCGCCGGAAACTCTAAACCAGCTCCGTACTGCAGCGCTGGCCGCTTGGCGCAGTATACTGCAAGTTGATGTCCGAAACATCATCCAAAGTATGCCAGATCGAATGCAGGCAGTTATCAGGGCTAGAGGAGGAAACACCCGATATTAAAACGTACAGACAATAACGAAAAAGACCTTATTTTTTATTTTGTAGTGTTTTTAAATTTATAGTGAAAAATTTCTAATTTCAGTGAAAGTGCGTGATTTTAAAAACTGATTTATTGGTGAGGTAATCTTTTAATTTCTAAGTCCTTAAAGCATAAGAGACACGTATTAAAGCCACTTACCCTTAATTTATTGTCATAAATGCAAATGCAAATTTTTTTATGCAAATAATCAGGAAAATCACGAGTGGCCAAGTTTCCGTGCCGGTGAGTGTATTTCGTATTTAAAAGTAACGATTCACCCGTTTAGGGCGAATAAATTCGGGCGAATCGACGAATACGTCATTTAACCGATAACTCCAATTTAGAGCATTAATAGCCTTAGGGTTGATTTTTCAATCGACCGATAATTTTTATTCGTCGAATAAAATTGACGTCTGACAGCTTTGGTATAAGTTATCTGGCGTTGGAAAAGTCAGCCCAAAGTCCAGTTAATTGGGTGCAATAAACGAATCAGCACCATTACATGTGTTCATCGTGTTTATTCGCAAACAATCTCTGCTTAGTAAAGATACGCTGATACGGGGTCATATAAACAATGGGAATCGTAATTCGTAATGCACAACTGACTATGTATATGACGTTGTCATGACAAATGTAACACGTGACAAGATAACCACGCTTCTAGGAACTCTAACGCCGCTTGATTGCTCGGTAAACCCTCGTGCCCACTGGGGATTATTTTTTGTTCACTGGATTTTCAAAGGTCGGTTTAGCGCCGACAGTTGAAAATCCAATAGTTTTTTGACGCGTTAGGATATGCTCTGTTGGATTCTCAATGCTCGGATTAATAACGAGGCGCGCTATAAAAATCGTCGCGTAAAAAAATTCGATGCCTCCCACGTAAGTTGTTGTAACCCACCAACTGCAATTTTACAGGAGAGCGTTTCAAAGATACTTTTGGCAAAAAAATTGCACTTTTCAATTATTTTTTTATAAAATTCAGTATGTGAATATTAGTTAGTAATAAAGTATTTCTAAATAGTAGTATTATTAGTATGTGAATATATTGTATATTCACATACTGAATTTTGTGGCTTACAACAACTTACGTGGGAGACATCGAATTGTCTGTGCGAAACTGGGATAAAGGTGCGTATTAAGTACCTATGTTGGGGTAGGCGCAGTCTTTAATTAGTTGGCGAAACTTAGTTGTATATGAATATTAATATGAACTTCATAGACTGGTTGGGTACCTACCTATGTCAATTACGATAAAACAAAAAATGTATGTGTACATCGCGTCAAACACAGACGTATTTGACCCTGTACAACCCAGCAGATAGGCGTCGAGGGACAGACAGACACGCGTTAGACCGTCGGTAAAAGAGGGTGACCAATTAGCCCACGTTCGAACGGACGTAAAAATATCGCGGGTTTCCCGCGTAAAAAAAAAACACGCTGTTGGATTTTCAACTCTCAGCGGTAAGCTGTGCGTTGAAAATCCAGTACCCGAAAAACAATCGCCGCGGGAAAAACACGCCCTTGCGGTCCTGGGCTTAATGTAGTCGTCCTTATCAATAACAACGCATTTGTATTAAGCTTGAAATGAAATGTTTATTTCTGTAAGTAGAACTTTTACACCTAAATTTTTTGGTCAATATGTTAAAACTAGATGGAGCTGCTGCTTGCTTGTTGAAGGATATCTAGTCCCAGCACCCTTTTCACTGATAAAACAGACAAGTTCAGCCCGCATTGCTTATTATCTTCAAAAGAAAGTGGTTACAATATTACTGTAATGTAGATAATATTTTGGAAAATGTAACTTCTTGCAATTTTTAACTAGAAAGTGACTGGTGATTTGTACTTGTGTACGAGTATTGTCGCTTATAACCGTAGCTGGTTATAGACATAGTGAGAATGTTGATCCTTCCTAGGGACGTGAGAGCTACACCAGCCGGTGTGTACTGTAAAAATCTGAAACAGAATACTTAACTTCGCTTGTTTTGTTGGCTTTGATTAATGTTTCTGCCGTGCGATTCTGTAACCATCTCACCGTGAAAGCTTGGGTGAAGTGAGCGTGGAGTGAGCTGTCAGTCGCTAGGGATTAACACTATTAAGTGCTCACTTCACTTATGATTTCACGGTGAGATTTTTACAGAATCGACCGGCTGAAGTCATTATTGCCCTCATATTTGTACGCGATTTATACAAACTCGTGATTAATCTGATCCAGCCTGTTTCTTGCTGTCCTCCATCCAACGACGCCGAGACCATAAGCCGAGGCCTGAACCACAGAGTCGCTTAGTTTATAAGTTAGTTCCCTAGCTGGAGAGTAGCTGCTGGGGAGTTTGTTGCGCCACTTCTTCTTCCCAGCGAAGGCACTAGGAAGTGTTGAAGGGCGGGCGTTTTGGGGGACTGTCTTTTGTAATTTTGACGTTCGAAAAGTGCTGATTCTCAGCCTAGTTTGAATAAATGACTTTTGATTTTGATTTATGGAGGTTTTAATTCATTAAGGCACCGTATTTTATTTATTTGAGGGCGTCATCGATGACTGAGCGATAGAGCCGTCATTGTCTCAATACAGTATTACGGAGTCCACAAGTGCAGGTTTACAATGAAACACGATGATACAGCAAATCAGTTAGTATTTCACAGAATAATATACACATTACAGTGACGTAACATAACGTCACACACTATTTTCTAAGTTTGGGTAAACTGACAGTTTCGCGTAGGAGAAGTGGAGATCTGCATATCTATGGCCTGCATCCGTTCGTTGCCCTCACAAGACTGCCTTGTCTTTTGATCACTTCCCTTCACACGACTCTGAACACGTGCCGCCCCTCTACTGAGCGCGTCACGGCGTTTGCCCTCACCTTAGTACAACAATAATCAATTGAGAGACTATTATCGCTCCGCTCAACTTTTGTAATATACAACATATTTATATTTTAATAACAGCCGGTCGATTCTGTAACCATCTCACCGTGAAAGCTTGGGTGAAGTGAGCGTGGAGTGAGCTGATTCGCTAGGGATTAACACTATTAAGTGCTCACTTCACTTATGATTTCACGGTGAGATTTCTACACAGAATCGCACGGCAGGTAACAATGGGCTCAAAATGTTAGTAACAATATTTCGGAACACCTATTTTTGCAAACTTAACCTACACACTTAACCCAAGCTCAACACCGATGTGGAAAGCTTGGACCATAGGTTTATCTGATTCCAGTCTTACCAAGGGATATCGTATTCCCCAGTAACTGGGCTGTGTTGGCTCCATGTCAAAAACTGGAATTGAACTGCATTCGGTTAGAAGCCGACCCCAACTTAGGCAGTGGCAGATCATGAGGCTTATCCGGTTAAGCAGCCAATAACCTCCTAGTTCGACCAGCAAAATGCCTTTTTTTTACCACGTTAACTGCCAAGGTATTTTTTCTAAATCCTCCAAATTTAATTTCTTGAGTATTGATTCTACATGGTTTAACCCTACAGTGCATGATTTTTCTTATCGGCTTAAAAAATACATTAGCCTGCAAATATGATGCCATTTCTCGAAAAAATATTCAGAAAAATTATAACTCAATAGAAACGTATGTTTTTGTGCATGGCACATCATGCATTATAATGTTAATCTGTGTTACGTAGTATCAATGAAATTACAAGATTACACATAAAATGACAAATATGAACATGAACTTACCTCTACTAATTATTTCGACCCGAAAATTCTATCATTTTAATTTTATCATTTTTTTGCGATTATTATACGCCGCTCGTTAATCGTATTCAAAGTACCTACTGATTTGAAGAAAACATAAATAAATGTTTATTCAGATCTATCCAAAATACATATATCGTACTAAATTCGAAACTCAAATACATAATAGTTAATCTTGTCAACACTAGATCACGCTACTTGAATCGATTTTTAAAATATAAGACATTTTTCGGTATGTCGCATATATGGGACACTATGCGCTGTAGGGTTAAAATGAATAATTATGTAAAAAAAGAGTTCCCTTTTCTTTATTTTAATACATTTACAATTTCATTGGTTTTATTTGATTTAAAAAAAAAAGTACGTGATCACTTTTGTTCTAGATATAAAAGTAAGAGGCCATTTTGAATGTGTCTTGCTTGTGGCCATGTCAGTCATTTCTAATAGAAAATAATGTACACGTGCCAGACGGCACACTGTGGTCATTTGTATTCGATGCTTCAGTGTCAGGCACCGGTGCCTGACATCGCCTGAACAGATAGTAAGATTGTCAGGCACCGGTGACTGACATGGCAGTTAATGTGTTAAAGAACTCGTGATCCATTCGCGGGTCTGGTAAAAAATCGTTTCTTTCTATATTAGATGTGTTCGCACCTTTAGATTCTGATGCGGTGCTGATGACAAAGCAATCTAAATATTGATATACATATGTAATGTTTATTTATGCGGATATGAGTGTGTATGTGTATGTTAATTGACAAAGATGTGTTTGTCATTCTTATGTATATGTAAAGTAAAAGTGTAAAGTAATGGATGGATTTTAGTGACTAGCAATTGTTTTGTGTGCGTGTGGGTGTGTATGAGTGTGTGCGAAAAATGATGAATGGCATACCGGATGGGCGCACAAAATGCGTTGGCTGATTAAGGTTTAAATGAAACAAACATTGAATGAATAAGTCACTATGTATTTATTAGTCTCGGAAACCCAAACAGTAGCATATTATATGAATACATAATCATAGAGATATTAATATTATGAATCAACTAGCTGTGCCGTAGGCTCAGTGTCGTGGATGTCGGAAAACAAATTGGATTTTCTGACTTTTATTTTTTCTAAAATAAAAGTAGCCCAAGTTTATTTATTTATTTTATTTTATTTTAAAGAATGCTTACATACTAACAAACCAATGACATAAAAAGTTACGCCTTATAACATCACCTATCTGCCAGTAAATGAAGTTCTGACGAAATCAGTTCAGTCGTTTTTGAGATTGGCTGGAACAAACAGACAGAAGACAGATATTTTTTTTTAAATAGCTTTTGTTATAAGTTCCGTATTATTCTGTCATTTACAAACAGACACTTCAAGTTTATTTATTTGTATAGATGATCTAATGGTAGACAATTAGCAACTATGTATGCAATATTTAACGGTTTAGCTCGAGTTATAATAAACTGTCTACTTCATTAGAAACTATGAACGGCAGTGCGATTCTGTAACCATCTGACCGTGAAAAGTCAGGTGAAGTGAGCGTGGAGTGACCTACAGTGTCATCCCACACGATACTAGGGATTGACAAAGCATACATTTACAATTAAAATGACACTGACGGCTCACTCCACGCAAGTTTTCACGATGAGATTTTTACAGAATCGACGGGCAGGTAATAAAAACGGATCACTAGTTTCGTGTTCCCTTGAATCACTTCTTAGGGACTTGGAGTTTAGAGTAAAACCACCGAGTTATCAATAAGTACACAACAGCTCAAAGGGAACGTCTAGTTTCCACAGGGGATAGGGCGGGACTCTCTCGAGGCGCTACCATTGAGTTGTGTGTTACATTTAATAGTATATCACAAATGGATTTCTTGTCCGTTATTCCTACAGGAGATGGAAAAAATAAAACCATTAGAACACTTTGGGATAAGGACGCTTCGGAACGCACTCAATATTTTCCTACCTTTTGTTGGCGGGTCCGCCCTTGTGGAGGTCGGAAATTATCCCACGGGAACGTACACTGGGATAAAAAGTATTTTATGCCATAACCCACCACCACCTGCACCTGCCACCTAATCTCTTCACCACCCTTGGTTGACTGGTAGAGAATACCTAAGTCTTTAAGTCCGTCTTTGTACCTTTTTGTGTGCGAAAAATATAAATAAATAAATAAACCCAGCCGGTCGATTCTGTAAAAATCTCACCGTGAAATCATAAGTGAAGTGAGCACTTAATAGTGTTAATCCCTAGCGAATGACAGTTCACTCCACGCTCACTTCACCCAAGCTTTCACGGTGAGATGGTTATAGAATCGCATGGCTGGTCGTGGATCTACCTGTGTGCCAAAATTTCACATTTTTGAAATCCGTTCAGACTTTAAGGTATGAGCGATGCGTTGCCATTTTACGTGGATGTGATGCATATTTTCCCCCAACTTGTTTTTTTTTTTAACTTTTTTATTTGTATTCTTTCGCTCCACCATGTTTAAAACATCGCACATAACGCAAATAAAAGTATGTTATTTCCTTCTAAAAGACTGACACAGTTGCAGACACACAGACAGAGTTGCTTTCGCATTTATATTATAGTTCCATAGTTACGATTAAACTTAATTAAATAAGTACTTACCTATTCTTCTTTTTCTTCTAGAATGGTCTCTTCACATGCATCCACAAATACTACACCATTGAGGAGTGGAAGAAGTTTGCCGCGGAACATCCAGCATGTTTAGAACATATGGGTGAGTAAGCAACCATCATGGACACACACATTCATTAGATTCATGCATGGTACAGACGCCAGCACATCAAGCTACTCCAATATGTCAAATTTCTTTAATATATTTTCAACTTTATCGCTAAAACATAAGGTTCAAAGTTGATTAAGAAAATTTGACAGTTTCGGGTAGCTTGATGTGCTGGCGTCTGTACCATGGTATCTGTCAGTGAGCAGGTGGCGGCACCTACAACGCCACATGTGAACTACGCATCAAACTGGATAATCAGCCTATAATGTTCCCACTGCTGGGACACAGGCCTCGTCTCTTCCAGAGGGATCTATCTCGCGAGCCCAGTACGATATGTTCATAGACAATAGAGGATTGACTGCGCGATCCACTCAGAAAATTGTCCACTTTGTTAGAAAGGGACAGTGCGATGATACTCCCCTGCTCTGTCTCTCTCTGTAGGTTTGTAGTTATGATCCGCACCTGCAGAGTTGTAACGTGGACCAATCAGAATTTTAGAAAGAGATAACAACAGGGGAGTATCCGATAGCCGTCTCTCTCACACGTTTTCTGACCATATTTTAGTTACTGCTAGGATAGGGATTGCACAGTCCATCCTCTATGTCTATGGAGTTGGTAGATGTCACCTATCTTCGAAGTTTCATCACCACAGCCCTCAAAACGATGAAAGAGAATACCGTGAGGAACCGGCATGACCACCAACCGCGTTGGGCCCGTTTGTTGTTTTTCGGGTCGGTCCAGCACTCTCTCTCACAGAGAGGAGCAGTGGGAACACTATCTTCCATCACGTGTCTTACAACCCTGTACGCCTGTCTTATCTATACATATTATAAATTAAAGTCGCTTTTATTGTCCGTCTGTGTGACCGCGTTGTTCTTCTAAACTACGCAACGGATGTTAATGCGGTTTTCACCATCATTTAGACATTTTATCCGAAAGGTTCGTGTGTATAACACATTAATATTAAACATAAACACAGTAAAGAAATCTCGATGTTTTGCCGCCGAGTCGTAAAAGCGTGCGAAGTAGGGTCAGGTCGCTTCCCACCCATACGCAAAATATGCACATTGACGTGGAGTTGCGGACACCAGCTCGTGTTACCACCTACTGCACTCTATATATAACTTTTGTGGATTTTCCAGCTGCCAGCTCCGGCACGGCAGAAGCGGACTTCGATCGCCTGACAGAGATCCTGAACACGGTGAAGGACCTGAAGTTCATCTGCCTGGACGTCGCAAACGGTTACTCTCAGCATTTCGTAGAATATGTCCGGAAAGTTCGGGCTGCTTTCCCCGCACATACTATCATTGTAAGTCTGTTTGTTTTTGGGCTCATACACTTTGTCAGAAGTCTCAAAAAGATTTCTATCTACAAGGTTTTATTTTGTTTAAAAGTACTTTTTAGTAATACGTTATGTGAAATGGACTTTTGAAAGTAATTTGGCAATGATGACATTATCCTCTCTTGAGGTTCCTTTATCTGACAGCGGCGTAGCCCAAAAGGGGGCCTATGATTGTAATGCCTAGTCTTGATAGCCGATTGCCAAGCCAAGCGTAGAGTGGGATAGCTGCTAGCTAGGCGACCTTAAATAGGTTGCTAGGACTGGATGCGGAAGGCGGAGGACAAGGTGTTGTGTCGCAGCCTGGAAGAGGCTTATGCCCTCAGTAAAATGCGCTAGGCTAAGTTGAGTCCTGATTGAACGTCAAGCTTATATCACAATTAAATAATGAAAGCTTGTTTTTAAAAGTATTTTTTATTTAACGGATAAATTATTTTCTTTTCAGGCAGGCAATGTTGTGACGGGTGAGATGGTAGAGGAACTCATTCTTTCTGGAGCTGATATTATCAAGGTGCGTATGTCGAAACTGCAGCTTCGATTCGACCCTTAATAGCTTAACATTATAATCTGCCTAGGTATAGGTGAAGTTTACTTACTTGAAATTATGAGTTGAGAAAACATTTTTTGAAGTGAAAACTTCTTTAGGCGCGTTGAGCGATTTTTGGTAGAGAAAATGTTATGGATTCGCGTCACCGACTTGGTAATGTGTGTGTGTGTGTGTGTTAACGGTATATCTGTAGCTATGGGTATGACGTTATATTGTGTGCTAGCTGGGACTGCCGATAGATGTGGAAAACAGCCGGTCGATTCTGTAAAAATCTCACCGTGAAATCATAAGTGAAGTGAGCACTTAATAGTGTTAATCCCTAGCGAATGACAGCTCACTCCACGCTCACTTCACCCAAGTTTTCACGGTGAGATGGTTACAGAATCGCACGGCAGATTAATAAAATAAAAATAAATATAATAAAAATCTTTTATTAGCAGGCATCCCAGGCCCACAGCGTGTTAGTATTAAATTAGTAATTAAAAATGTATGTTAGTAGTAGATAACAAATTAGGCACATTACAATATTTAAACATTTTAAGAAACATAATATAAAGCACCAAATTCCAGGAAGGTTTATCAAGCCCCATGTCTGACATGTAGCTTGGTAAACCTATCCTTAGTAGGCCCTTTTAACCTTTCAGGAAATACCTTCAGCATGTCGCAAGTTTTCACGGTGAGATTTTTATTGAATATAAAAATCTCACCGTGAAAACTTGCGTGGAGTGAGCTGTCAGTGTCACCCCACTGATGCTAGGGATTGACCAAGCAGACATTTACAATCATAATCGAGATTTTAAAAATATTTTTTATACTAATTCCATTGATCATTTTAAATCATTTCAAAACTAGTATTTTAGTTGTCAAAGCATTACTATTTTGTGGGGCTTTAAAATAAAATAGCAAAACAGAAACTTATTCAGAATATCAATTTTGTTGGTTTTTCTTTTTTTTTCCTAGATTAAAACCCCGCAAAATAGTAATGTTTTGACAATTAAAATATTAACTTTGAAATTATATAAAATGATCAATAGAATTAGCATAAAAATATTATTAAAAACTCGATTATGATTGTAAATGTATGCTTGGTCAATCCCTAGTATCAGGTGGGAGGACACTGACAGCTCACTCCACGCTGACTTCACCTGAGTTTTCACGGTGAGTTGGTTACAGAATCGCACTGCTGGATGCTATTGTTACTTCCTCTCACTCTGCGTATTATTGACGCCACTTTCTTGCGAGTGGTTACGAAATAATCGTCAGTGTGCGCTTCAGCTTATTATCTTACAAAATATGACATTTTAATTGTTGAGTACGACAATTAATTTGAATATTAAAAAAAAACCCTATCGGCAGACCCCGTGCCTATGTTTTCTTTGTTTTATCTTGATTTGGGTATCGATGTTGACACTCGTATCTTTATTTGTTTTATTTATGATTCCCATCACGTCTTTGTAGATTTGCCGATTGATTCTGTATTTTAGACGCCTCCTTCCGTCGTTCCATGTAAAATACTGGTATTCAGCTGCATCTGGCTACACTGGAAGCCGACCCCAACATAGATTATTAGATGATGAACCGACGAGACATGTCTACGCTAGGGAGTCCCGAATCGATATCCCCCGCCACCATACATTGTATCCTGTTATCCTTCCTTTCAGTGTACTTACAACAAAAATATTATTATATATTAATAATTTATCTACCTTATTTTACTTCTTGTCTTCTTGCAGGTGGGTATAGGACCCGGCTCGGTGTGTACCACGCGCATAAAGACGGGAGTCGGCTACCCTCAGCTATCCGCTGTCATAGAATGCGCAGACGCTGCCCACGGCCTCAAGGGACATATCATATCGGTAAGTATTCCATATTCAAATTCTTCTTCGCAATTCGTGTTATTTCCACGTAAACAAATATCAACTTTATTGCTGTGTTTATTAAATTGAATTTAGAAAGATTAGTACGAGTCGGTAGAAGCCCGAAATTCTGACAACCAGTCTTACCAAATGGTATCTTATCATATGACCCATTAAATGGATTGTGGAGTGTGGAGGTCTGCCCCGTTGGCCTCGAGGACGCAAGCGCTACTGCTGATCGGGGGTCCTGGACTCGATTTCCAGGCCGGGATAAGTGTTATTGGGTTTTTCCATTAGAAGTTTGGAAGTTGGCGGTGTGATACTCCAGTGCCTTGGAAAGCACGTCAAGCCGTTGGGCCTGCGCCTGATGTCTCTCCGCGACTGTCCGCGGTTACCGTCCAATCAGACTATGAGAGTGAGGGAAGAGAAGAGAGAAGAGTGCACTTGTGTCTGTACACATATGCCTGCACTGTAATATCTCCCGCGCGAAATGTTAGTCACTGTTGAGATTGGCTGCCATAGCTGAAATACGGTCTGAAGGACTGTATACGCAGATAGACAGTCGCTCCATTTCGAATTCAAGTATTTACACCAATTGCAATATCATCCTGCCTAGCCTTTCACCAAATATGTTGGGGTCGGCTTCCAGTCTAACCGGATGCGGCTGAATACCAGTATTTTACATGGAGCGACTCCTTGGTTGTATATCTGACCTCCACAGCCCAGTTACTGGGTAATACGAAACCCCTTGGTAAGACTGGTTGTCAAACTTTCGGCATAGGTACTGAAGACCCGTAACGACTGTCAAAGATCCACAAATGACAGCCGGGACCAACGGTTTAACGTGCCTTCCGAGGCATGGAGGGGTCTTGGTGTATGAAGATGGACACCCATCCGCGGACCAACCTCGGCAAGCGTAGCTTAGCCTGATCGATCGACCCGTGCGGCTGTTATTACTTACAAGAAACCTCGCGAGGTGTCCCTCACCGATTTAGTTGCGGCTTTACTATAATAATCTACATGAAAAATAATGAGATACGTATTTTTTCTTTTTTGCTAACAAATGTTTTAAAGGGGTGAAAATCACCCTCAAAGTTCGTACCCCAAAATGATGGTTTGCAGTTTTCACATATTTCTAATAAAATATTTCCAAAATGACTTTAACCATTACAAAAGAACATAAAAAATTATGAAAAATACCTACGTACGTACGAACTTTGAGGGTGATTTTCACCCCTTTAAAACGTTTGTTAGCAAAAAAGAAAAAATACGTATCTCATCATTTTTCATGTAGATTATTATAGTAAAGCCGCAACTAAATCGCTGAGGGACGTACACCTCGCGAGGTTTCCTTGTTAGCCACAAGCCCCTACATTGCGAATTCAAGTATTTTAATTAATTGCAATATGGGCAGAATAAATGAAACTAATTGCAATATAGGCAGAATAAATTAAACTAATTGCAATATAGGCAGATTAAATTAAATCCCCTATTTCTTCCAAGGACGGAGGCTGTACCTGCCCCGGTGACGTAGCGAAAGCGTTCGGCGCTGGCGCTGATTTCGTAATGGCGGGCGGCATGTTTGCCGGCCACGACCAATGTGGAGGCGACGTGGTCACCACTGCTGATGGCCGGAAGGTCAAGCTGTTCTATGGCATGTCCTCGTCTACTGCCATGCAGAAGCATTCTGGTGGCATGGCGGAGTATAGGTCTTCGGAAGGTGAGATAACCGTTGCAAACTATTTGTAATACTTAAATAAATGAAAATGTAAATCATTTTTGCTCCTTAAATTCGTAATAGTACTCGTAGTAGCCCAATAAGCTGTGGGCCAAAATAACCGCCACGTGGAGCCCTGACACAGCTAGAAGGCTTCGCGGCAGACCGTGTAGAAGATGGCGGTACGAGTTGGACAAAACAAACGACCTGCCGTGCGATTCTGTAACCATCTCACCGTGAAAACTTGGGTGAAGTGAGCGTGGAGTGAGCTGTCATTAGGGATTAACACTATTGACACTGCTCACTTCAAGCTCACTTCACTTAAGTTCTCACGGTGATATTTTTACAGAATCGACCGGCTGTGGTCCTCTTTGGCCATGGGTCGAAAGAGCAGGAAGACAGGGGGAAAGGCCTTTGCCCATCACTGGGACGATGTAGGCTATAAGTACAGTAACAGTAAATACGTAATTTTATTTTTTATAAATAATCTTCAAGTTATTTAATTTAGAAGTGTAAAACATTTCGACATCATTTTAAAATAGATAATGGAATAACTGAAATGAAAATTTATAGATTTTATACGCAGGGCACCCCAATGCACCCTAATTATGTAATACGCAATTATAATCTGAAGGATCTTGAAGGAAATTCATATTCCATCGCTGAATTAACGTACAATTTCTTTCAACAATATTCATTGTGTGGCATTGTCATTGTAAAAGTGTTACGCAAATTAGGCTGCTGCCGGCCGTTTCTGTAAGAATCTCACCGTGAAATCATAAGTGAAGTGAGCACTTAATACTGTTATAATCCATAGCGAATGACAGCTCACTCCACGCTCACTTCACCCAAGCTTTCACGGTGAGATGGTTACAGAATCGCACGACTGGTCTAACTTGAAAGTTAATAAAATCAGTCACCAAGGGGTTTGAGTTAAGAAAAATATAACTAACACGAGCTGCCCAAGATGGAGAAATCTATTCCCAGTATCATTAAACGAAGAATTTAGGAACGAGGGATATTTTTAATTTCATCAAGATTTTACAATATTAGTGTTAGTACTGTCATCTACACTAATATTATAAAGAGGAAAGATTTGATTGTTTGTTTGTATTGAATAGGCTCCGAAACTACTGGACCGATTAAAAATATTGTTTTACCATTAGAAGCCGCCATTATCCCTGATGAACATAGGCTACTTTTTACCGCGGGAAAATGCTTCATTCCTACGGGAAACGGTGATAGGATTTAAAAGGCGGGAATTCCGAATTCTACGCAAACGAAGTTGCGGGCGGATATATAAATTATATTAACTTCCTTTTTCAGGTAAAACGGTGGAGGTAGAATACCGGGGCGACGTAGGAGTCACGGTGAAGGACATTCTAGGTGGCCTGAGATCCGCCTGCACCTACGTGGGCGCCGCTCATCTCCGGGAACTGCCCCGAAGAGCCACCTTCATCAGGTGCTGCAGACAAGTCAACGACAGCTTCTCCTAAATAGGCTAATTGGATAAACAGATCTAAATATGATAGTGAGATCGTATGATCTGATTGTGATAGTCAGATCTGTGTAGGATAGTGTGATTTTTGTGGGATAGTGGGACTTACTATGATAGTAGAATCTTAACCCTTAATTGCATGATTTTTACTTATTAAGCAAATTAAATTTATTTGGATGTGACATTATCTCTATAGTAAGGAAAAAATATTTTAAAAAAATATATTCATAAAAATACTTTTTTTATTTTTTTTTCTAAATGGCCTGGTGGAAATTTACATCTTTATGTAATCAGAACGCATCTACAGGGACCAAAATGAATTGAATATCTCTGACAATTGGGGAATCCCCGTGCTCTGTGGAAACGAAAATATGGCATTGGATTGGTTGATGGAAATTTCCATCACGATGCAGTTAAGGGTTAAAAGGATAGTAAGGTCTTACTGTGATAGTAAGATTTTAGAGTATGTGGACTATATGTGAAATGTTTAGTAACTCGAAAGGACATTGGCAGGAAGTTACAATTAAAAAATATCTCATCGTAAGCGATCGTTCACACGGCGCTGTACTGTACGATATTTATCGGTAAAATGTTGGGATCTCACGTCAATATCACACACACACACAGACACACACACAAAACACACACACATACACACACACACACACACACACACACACACACACACACACACACACACACACACACACATACACACACACACGCGCACACACAGACACACATGATGCATGAAAGTGCCACGTGCTGCCCATTTTTAACTGTAAAAAAAACACACTATTCAGAACCGTGTGAACGTTGGCTAAGACATCTCCAATTTCTCACACGGAGAGGCCTATTTCTCATCTTATTCTTATTTTGGAGGCCCACGTTACAAAAATGTCAATGTCGGCGTCCTTTGGTTCTAACTGTCTTGTAAACCACTTTTTGAAGCAGTTAACTTTTATTTAAATAAGCACTTATAGTTAGATAATCTAATGTTATGTCATTTCAACTATTTCTCTTCTCTGCTAGCTTACTAAAGATCTGCTTAAATGTGAAAGTGCTTACGTGTAAATCGCACAATTTCTTTGTGAAATATTTGAGACAGAGGAGTTGTTTTTGAGAAGAAACATTAAATTCGTTTAATTTATAAGTATACTAAATATTTTTACTAAGCTGAGTGTAGGTGTATTCAGACCTCATAAATGAGGTTAACAATGTACTTAAATTTAACTTTATTTTTTGTATTATAACACCTTTTTCAATCACTGATAATCATGCTAGATAAACGAAACAGTTTTAAAAATATTTGGCCTCATATTCAGCAAGACTGCTATGAGATAATCACTAAAGTTACATTTTTACTAAAAATTCTTTGCTTTTTTGTGGCCTCGGTCCTCGAGACAGCGAATTATGCCTAAGTAGTGTTGCACGACTATCGATAGTTCCGCTATCGACGATTGAGTATTAACTTAAGATTAACTTATTAAGATATAACGGAGTAGGACAGCCTTTACCAGAAGTGGTCATCGTATTAGTGTTCCATCAGGTTTTTTTTTTTCGGAACATACCAGTTCGTCGTGGACGACGTACGACAGCGGCTCCCCAGACATCATCTTCTGCGGCTTATTTAGCCGCTCCGGACAAAAATAATATTCGCCGCCCTATACGCTAACACTAAAGTAGCATTTCTTTTAAGAAAAACCTTATAACATATTGTTTTGTCGGGCTGCTAAGCATAGTAATTTTTATAAGATTTTTCTCTCCTAGAGTGAAAATTAAGGTTCCGTCAAACTGCCCGGTGTCCTTTTGCCGCTCAGGGCATTTGCCCGGCTTGCCTGAGCCTGCCGGCTGTTTTCTGTCATCAGAAGACAGCTGCCATCGATGCGACGCTCTGCTAAAGTGACTTTCACCAGCCAGTGTCACTCTTAACCGACCTTTTCTGAGATTTCAGTAACTTCGTATCAAAACGAGGTGGCGCCACTTGCTGCGTTGTCAAATAAAATTTCTTGTGAAAATATTGATTTTGTTGATAAATAACTAGCAACTGATGCTATCGAGTTTGACACTATTTTAAGGTTACGATAACCAGTCGATAGTTTTACTATAGTCGTGCAACACTATGCTAATTTCAGTACATTTAAACTTAACTTATAAATAAGTCAAGAAACAATTTTGCTGGTGCTAAAATTAATCTCTTAGATAGAAGTCACGATCAAAATAAACAGCTTGTGAATTAGAAATAATAGTCCAATTTTAGATAATTATACATAACTAGCGACCCGCCCCGGCTTCGCACGGGTGCAATGCTGATCACTATCACTACATAGTATAAAACAAAGTCGCTTCCCGCTGTCTGTCTGTCTCTATGTATGCTTAGAACTTTAAAAATAAGCAACGGATTTTGATGCGGTTTTTTTTAATAGATAGAGTGATTCAAGAGGAAGGTTTATATGCATGTAATACATTCATAATATAGTAGAGAAACACTGATAATTGTAGAGCCATTATTTCTCTTAAAAAGTATAGGATAAAACATGGTTATTGTGGGTTATCCCTAAGAGATAGACATATGCCATCGCGGACTTTTTTGTAGACCTTTTTAAGTGTACAATACCGTAGTACATTATTTTGATCTATCTCGTAGGGTTAAGCCAGCGTTTGCAATGTAAGCTCAATAAAATGTGTTTATTTACGACATCACATTAGAAACCCCCAAAATTATCAGTGTTTCTCTACTATATTATGCATGTATTATACATATAAACCTTCCTCTTGAATTACTCTATCTATTAAAAAAAACCGCATCAAAATCCGTTGCGTAGTTTTAAAAATTTAAGCATACATAGGGACAGACAGCGGGAAGCGACTTTGTTTTATACTATGTAGTGATAGACAAGGTCAACTAAAATTAGTTCATGAAACTTCGCAGACAGAAAAATATAGATTTCAAACTATAATGTTCCAACTACTGGGACACAGGCCTCCTTTCTTCGAGAGGAAGTGGGCTGTAATCTACCAAGCCAGTACGGGTTGGTAATCATGTCACATGTCTTCGAATTTTTGGTTCTAGGACATGGCAGTTTCATCACCATGTTTTCCTTCACCGTTTCGACAAAGTTTTCAAGCCTCATAATTTCAAGTAACTACGAGTACACACTAATTATGAGTTTAGAAAAACTTTTTATTTTGTTTTATCCTCATTAGATATACTCATTATGTGATGTTTCGCTCGCTAATTTTATGTGACCTTGTATCCTACATGATGTGGTATGGAGCGAGTATTGTGGAATACTGTAGTATTTTGTACAAATAACCTGCACAAATTGACAGAAAACGTAGTTAATTTACTATTGCTAATATAAAATATACCTATTAGTAATAACGGCCTGTTACTGCAAACGATCTTTTCATACAAAGAAGACACGGTCATTGATCATCACACCTGCTCAAGACGGGTTGGCGATTTCAGAGTTACATTGACTATAAATAAGTCCAGGATGCCTCATGATTTTTTTCCTATACCAAAGTCAGTAATGTCCAAGATATACTCAAACAGTACATATGAATTGAAAAGGTCACATTGGTTCTTGCCCGGATTTGAACCCAATACCTCGTGCATGAGAGAATTGTGGCTTGCGACTTGAGGGACTTGTGGCTAAGTAATAACATCCCTACGGGTCGTTCGGTCAGGTTAAGCTACGCTTGCCGCGGTTGGTCCGTAGATGGGTGGGCTATTTACATAACTAGTCCCCTCCGTGCCTCGGAAAGCACGTTAAGCCGTTGGTTCCGGCTGTCATTCGTGGATCTTTGACAGTTGTTACGGGTAGTCAGAAGCCTGAAAGTCTGACAACCAAACGTACCGAGGGATTTCGTATTACCCAGTAAGTGGGTTGTGGAGGTCAGATAGGCAGTCGCTCCATGTAAAATACTGGTACTCAACTGCATCCGGTTAGACTGGATGCCGACCCCCAACATAGTTGGGAAAAGACAGGCAGATGATGGAACCTCGTGCATGAGAGGCGTGGCCTTCCTTAACCGGGCGATCAGGACAGTTTATCGTTTAAAGATAGAAAAATAAATACCTAAGAAAAGATTATTCAGAAAAACATTCTGTGGTGCCTTTAAAGGAGTGACTTTGCTGAATAAAAAATGGAATGCAATCGTTCCCACAAAGAAAATCTTATACTACTAAAAAAAAATTATATTTATTTTATTCATAAATTGAAAAATCCTAGTAAACTTAAATGCCTATTTATTCTAACTTTTGAGGCACAATCTTAATGTCCTTCGCACTTTTAAGCTACTTCGCAAATTGTCTAAGCCCCAATTTAAATGGGCATAAGTACTGGGCGATTGTACTCTGAAAATAGTACATTACGACACGTGAGGCACAGCGTTTAGTACCCTCGCTGTGAAAGTCAGTAGTCCATTAGGAGTACTTAAGTCATACGTATCGTATACTATTTTATAGCTCGAGTCGAGTGACCTAAACACGCACTTAAGTCACGCTTTTCTGTGTAAAATGGACTACTTAAGTCACAGAACAGCGTGACTTAAGCGCGGGTTTAAGTCACACAGTGCTATAGAAGATATTGCACCTACTTACTTAATACTTATTTTGTTAAGTGTATGATGAACCGTTACCTTAGTTCTTGAAGCCTTAAGCACAGATTACTTGAATAAAAAAATACTTAATTCTAAAGTCCAGTTCGAAGTTTAGATTAGCAACAAAACTTGTAGAAACTGATTTCAGCAAGCAATTATTACTTAGAAAGCTTGCGAAAGTGTACTTGCCACGATTCTTTACCCAGGAATGCTACGGCTTCCTAGAAGAGCGGTGGCCGCCACAAAGCGGCCGCAGTGTCGGCTGTCATGAAAATGATGGCACCGGGGTTTGACTTTAAGGTGTCAAAAATACACCAATCATAAATAACGTTTCAGTGACGTCATTAGCCGGTTAATTGCGGACGCTATTGTGGCGGCCACCACAGTCTTTAGCGTTTCAATACGAATATGAACTTTGTCTTTTTTGTTAAGTGAATATGCTTCATATTCGTCTGAAATGCTATAACTTAGCGGAGTAAAGTACGATCTTGCCTAAGAATTGCTTGCTCAAGTCAGGTTGACTTTCGAGTTTTGTGGCCGATCTAAACTTCGCTTTAAGTTTATAAGCACAAAGTTTGATATTGAATGAAATATTTTGGAGAGTGTTATTCTTTTTTTTAACGATTATTTAATTTGTTATTTTATGTGTTAAGTTAAAAGATGATGAGCTGCTGTGTGAAACGTTCTACAATATAGTTATTGTATATATTTTGAAGTTTTATTTAAAGTGATCCTTCCTATTAATTATGAGTAGAAAGAAGGAAGGAAAAGCAAATCAAATCAAATCAAAATCAAATCATTTATTTCTTTGCAAACATGGGTATAGTACACAGGTATCTTTATAATAGGTAAAGTTCTCCATATTTTACCGTCACATGGGCATGCAAAGGTTTACAATTCCAAATAAAAAAATTAAAAAATAGTGGCAGATCATTCGAATTAGATTATATAAATATATTAAAAAATGTCAGCGTGGTCACAGCAATAAAAACAAAATAAAATGAAGATGAGAGGATCACAATAATTATGTCAAACAGAGTAAAAGTATGTCAATCAGTTAGTGAGTCATCATTAAGAAAATCGTCAATATTGTAATAAGTTTTCATTATTAAAAATTCTTGTAGGGCCCTTTTAAATTTTAATATAGGCATATTTTTTATAGTAGTAGGTACTTTATTATATATGAGTGGGGCAACACCAAAGAAACTTTTTTTCATTAGTGCAGTTTTACATTTTACGTGACATAATTGAGTGATGTATTGAGTCCGTATTGGATTTTTCCTGACCTCTGATAGTTTTTTAAATAGGTGAGGGTTACATTTTACAAACAAAGCGGTTTCCCTTATGTATAAACAAGGCAAAGTTAGAATTTTTAACGATTTAAAATAGGGAACGCAGCTATCAGTTGTCTTAAGACCGCACATTGACCTGATGCATCGCTTCTGCAGCTTAAATACCAGCTCCCTATCAGTGGACTGCCCCCAGAAAATAACTCCGTACCGCAAAACAGAGACAACCAGTCCATGGTACGCTGTCAGAAGAGCCTGACAGTTAACTTTCTTTGAGAGTTGAAAAAGAGCATATGCGGATTTGCTAAGTTTCTTACATAGTTCTTCAACATGAGGTTTCCATGTTAGTTGGTTATCAATTATAAGACCTAAGAACATAGCCTTATTTGTATTTTGTAAAGCGGAATGGCGATTTTTTTTAAACCGGGTTTAGCAGCGAGTAAAAAAAAATAACCAGTCATGGGGACCGCCAACAGCCGTGCGATTCTGTAACCATCTCACCGTGAAAATTTGGGTGAAGTGAGCGTGGAGTGAGCTGTCATTAGGGATTAACACTGTTGACACTGCTCATTACAAGCTCACTTCACTTATGATTTCACGGTGAGATTTTTACAGAATCGACCGGCAGTAGAACTCAGGTGAAGTGAGCGGGAAGTGAGCTCTGTCATTCCGTAATGGTAGGGATTGACACTATTAAGTGCTCACTTCACTTATGATATCACGGTGAGATTTTTACAGAATCGACCGGCAGAAGTGAAAACTTAAAACTATGAAATAACAGTGGTCACCCTAATAGCTACATACAACGTGCCGCTACAATGGCGATATTAATTTAACACACGGGTAGGGCTAGTGGCCAGTAATCATAAAACTTATAACAACATAAAATAATTCGTAATTTGAAAACTACCACCTGCGCCGCTCGTCTATACAACGTGTAACGTTAAATGCGCAAAACCTGAAAATTAGTTTGATCTGAATAACGAGCACAATTAATTGAAACACTTTTTAATATATGTCACATTTTTCAAAAAATCTTCATTAAAAACGTTGCCGTGTCTATTTATTACTAGGTCAAGCAAGCCAATTTCAGCGCGGCGCAGCGGCCCGCTGACGACTCCTCCCTCGATAAAGCGTCGTCACAGACGCAAGAAACGATCAGAGTGGCCAATAAAACTAAAACAGCACATAAAACCTTTACAATTTTTTTTAGACTTATTTTCTCTCTGAAATAGGTCAATTGAATTAAAAATCAGTTGGAGTGTCTGAGGTTTTGCGCATTTAACGTTACACGTTATATAGGGTTCTCTTTTTTTCTGCAATTCGCCTACTCTTTGCACGCTATTCGTTTTAATTTCATTGATGCGATGTTATGATCCTTGACTCCGGCAAATGACCCTTGCGCTGCAGTTCTTTACGTACAAGAAGCTATTTTATAAAATGTAAATAAATAATAACATTTAATGAAATTAAAATATGTTCATAAAACGAAAACACGAAACGTGTGTTAATGTCGCCATTGAAGCGGCACGCTATAGGTACTGAACAACATTACGAGTAGTATGTCGGTGACGCGAACCCATAAGATGTTCCCACGCTAAAAGTCGCTCAACGCACCTAAAGAAGCTTTCATTAAAAAAAAAAGCGACTAAGCACGGTGTGGCAATATTAAAAAAATAAATAAAACCAGAGCTAGTGACTGGGTGACCAGAACAACCACGCAGCATCTTCATCTTCGTCTTCTTCTATGAAAGCAATAAATGCAGCTCCCTAATTGCGTAACAAACTATCAGTCTCAATATGAATCATTTTGAAGCATATTGCTAATCCATTGCGTCATATGTTCGAAAAATGTGTCTGCTCAACAAAGTAAATAACTCAATGAATGTTGTTGAACTGTCAAAATGAAACCCTTGCTACTGATAGTGTGTTACGCAATTACCCCGCTTAATAGAGAAAAATTGAATCTAATCGAATAGATAACCTCATTCTTACAAGTTCGGTTACAAAAAAAACAGCGTGAAGAAATACCAAATCTTTACTCAACATTGCTTAGTCGTGCAAACCGCGTTGCCAGTGTTCATACAATAACAAACATTGCAGCCAACCTTATACGTCTCTCCTTTCGGACAAAACCTAGCTCTCTGTACAAACGGGATGAATTCCATTATAAGGGAATTATCTACGGCAGCAGGTTTCTGTTCTAACTCCGCTCTCAATTCTGTCCTAAAATGCGTCAAAATGTTGTCTTTATTTTTATCTCTTCTCTTAGAACATATCTTAGAAGTACACGCCACAGTCTTTCCGTCAGCCAAGCATCTACATGTGTTGCAGTCTTGCTGGTAAACATGCAATGGCTCGCAATACCCATGCATAGAAGAAAGCCTTCGAGGGAGAATGTTTTTATCTTCTATACAAGTGACATCTACAGTGCAATACTCCCGCTTTATGCCTTCATCCACGACACAATGGCAGACCAAGCAGTTGACTTGATAGGTTGTCCCTTCAACACAGGTCGTGTCCTCCTTCCGGTCAGTAGATAGCTTACAGGTTTTCAGCGTACACCCGAAGTACTTAACCCCCTCTAACATGAAACAATGACACGTATTGCAATCTTTTTTATACTTAGTTTTTGGCTCACAGTTCTGCTCATCATCGACCTGTTCCAGATGCTGGTATTGAAGCTTAGGCAAAGAGATTTCTGCGTGATTCTTCAAGCACTTTTTCGCTGTGCAATATATTGTACCGCTTTTATCGCAGTGACAGAAATTGCAGTCTCTCTTGAAGACGACGCCAGGTTTTTTAAGATGGCAACCCGTTTTTTGCCCAGTTAATTTGTTGTGATCGTCTTGGGCAGTGCAGTTGTCACACAGAAGACGGTTGTGTCGGAGACACATGCACGTTTGACAGCCTAATTTGTATGTTTTGTTGGGAATGCACGTGGCATAGACTTCTTCGGCAATGTCTTTTGTGCGAATTGCTGCAACATTTTCGCCTTTACATGTTTTTTTTGTGCACAGTTTTGTGTCTATCTGCCCGGAAGCAGGACAGGCGCACACATTGCAATCGAAGAGGTAGAGTTTTGTTGGGCTGCAGGTCTTGTTCTGTACCGGTTCCTTGTGTTCTGCCGTTTCTACCTGGTGGAGTATTTGGAAGGTGTCGCGACAGAAAGGGTTAGGCCATCTTCCGTCTTCGCCGCACACACAGAGGAGGTCGAGCTTTCGGTAGTGAACTCCTGGCTCGCAATGACCGTCATCTGAACGCCACACTCCGTGGCCCTCCATACCTACGTCCATCTCTCTTATTGCATCTGGAATTTGTTTATTGATGAAGTAAATGGAGTTGATAGATTAGAAAGAAAGAAAATAAATTAATTTCCGATTTAATGTCTGGTCAAATGAAATAGCTGTGGAGGTTAAGGGTCAACCTACCACTTTTTTGTTTTCGCAGTTAAGCATACTTGACAGAGCCGTGAACAACATTATACTCGTATAAAAAGATCAGCACCCTAATTGCGTAACACACTATTACTCTTACTTTTTGAAGCATATTGCTAATCCATTGCTCCATATGTTCTAAAAATGTGTCTGCTCAACAACGTAAATAACGCAATAAATGTTGTTGAACTGTCAAAATGAAACCCATTGCTACTGATAGTGTGTTACGCAATTACCCTGCAGGTTATGTCTAATACGCGAATCTCTGAAAGGACTCGGTTTCGTGAGTTTTTTGCGTCGCCTTGTATGTACAAAATACTATTGATAGAAAAATATTTTCAATCAAGGGAGCGAGTGACTCGAGCTTAGTATCAGAATAGGGCTTAGTAATTGTCACTGAAGCCCCAATTATACACAAAATTATATGTTATGGGGATGATCGTTCATCTGTCCCTTTCATTTCATTTTTCGATCATTCGGAAGGCGAGTGAAACATGCCAAGTGCCGAACTCCAGCATCGTTGGACCGGTTCAGTAAATAATTATTTTTTTCACTTTTGATTAATTTTGTGTTCAGACGTTTCACTTCGTTTCAAAGGCAAAAATTAACAAAAGATAAGCGTCTGATATTGGCTTAAGCGACAAAACTACTACGAATAGTTTGGGCACTAATAACAAGTACTATGCTTGTGTAAACATAAACAACATATAACAATCCTACTGTTGGGACACAGGCCTCCTCTCGGTGAGATGGAGTGGGCCGTAATCTAAAGCGCGCGGGCGCAGTACGGGTCGGTAGATGTCACACGTCTTCGAATTTTTGGTCCTAAGAAATGCCGGTTTCCTCACGATGGTTTTCTTCACCGTTTTGAGAGCAGTGGTAATGAAATAATTTCCACAAAGTGAAGCGTCTGTCTGGGTGTTAACCTACGACCTACAACTCGTAAGTCGCGTACCGGCGTACCACTGGGCCAGCACTTCTCCGGCTTGTGTAAACTTGGCATAATTTATAGAAAGAAAGAAAGAAAGAAAGAAAAATGCGTTTATTGGCATTACATCAAAATAAATACACATTAAAACTATAAATGATAAATGATAAATGATAAATGATAAATGATTTATTTTCTGTAAGTAGGTTTGTACAAACACTTTTACATGTCAATCATATTTTTTTAAACTAGATGAGGTCGGCGTTTCCTATCTGACTACTCTGAGAAGAAAGGCCGAAACAAACTCAGAGGTCACAGTCTCTTTTAAAGTCCAGACATAATCTTGGTCAGATAATGTGAAGACCATGTAGATTAGTGTCTGAAATGGTCTTTTGAGTAAAGAACCACACAGATTGAGCGGACCTGTCCAGTCAGTGCACGCATTTGTCAAAAATCGTGCAGCTCAACTCAGAACTTGAGGAGCCTTACGATTCGACGAACAATACCAATGAAAGGACATTTGGGTAGGCCGCATAAATGACTCAAACTGCCAGATCATGATTAAAACTAACTAAGAAGGAAAACCGAAAAAAAGAAATGACCCACATAGTCTTCACACTCACAGTAATAATAATAAAAATAAGATACTTTACAAAGTAAATATCCATGTCATTGTTTATATAAAATTCATCAATGTCAATGTGTATATAAAAATCCGGATATAATCTTTGAGGACCATGTAGATTGGTGTCTGAAGTGGTCTTTTGAGGAAAGAACCACACTGAGTGGACCTGTGCAGTCAGTGCACGCATTCGTCAGTAACCGTGCAGCTCAACTCAGAACTTAAGGAGCTCAACGATTCGACGAGCAATACCAGGGACAGGACATTTGTGTAGACCGCATACACCACTCAAACTGCCAGACCATGATTAAAACGGAAACAATGACCCACATAGTCCTCACATTCACAATAATTAAAATAATATAAGACTTTAAACAGTAAATGTTCATGTCATTCTGTATATAAATAGATATTTAGAAAGAAAGAAAAAAAAAAAAAAACCAAAGTGTAAATCAGCAAAATAAAAAATAAACAACATTCACTGTCTAGACCTATTGGAGCAGCTCAATCCCAAGCTTTTTTGTCCTCAATATAGTCTTTTACAGTATAATAGGCTTTCTGGCATAGTTTTAGCTTTATGAAAGATTTGAATTTATTAATGCTTAGTTCTTGAATGTGGCTAGGAAGTTTATTATAAAAATGTATACATTGGCATCTAAACGAGCCACCTATTTTCTTAAGCCTTGTTGTAGGAACAACATATTTGTGTTTGTTCCTAGTATTAATATTATGGATATCACTGTATTTTTTAAACAGATTAATATTTTTATGTGCATACAAAAGATTATCATAAATGTACTGAGAAGGCACAGTCATTATATTAATCCCTTTAAATTTGTCTCTGAGGGAGTGTCTGGGACTTAATTTATAAATCGAACGAATTGCCCTTTTTTGTAAAATAAAAATTGTCTGAATATCGGCGGCATTTCCCCACAACAGAATACCGTATGACATCACACTATGAAAATAACTAAAGTAAACTAAACGGGCTGTCTCTAAATCAGTTAAGTCACGAATTTTCCTAACGGCGTATGCTGCAGAGCTAAGCTTTTTTGACAATTTATCTATATGGGGGCCCCATTGAAGCTTGGCATCCAAAGTTATGCCTAAGAATACTGTGGTATTTTCGGGTTTTAACTCATCACCCTTTATAAGAACACTAGTTTCTACTTGTCTAACATTTGGTATCGTAAACTTAATACATTTCGTTTTTTTTTCGTTAAGAAGTAGGTTATTAACATTAAACCAGTTAACTACTTTTGCGAGGGCACTATTTATATTGTCAGTAACCAGCTGCTGACGTTTGAGTTTAAATAAAAGTGAAGTGTCATCTGCAAACAACACTATATCATGTTCGTCCCTTATGAGGTAAGGCAAGTCATTTATATAAATAAGAAATAAAAATGGGCCAAGAATTGAGCCCTGGGGGACCCCCATTTTTACTACAGATCCGGGTGACCTTTTTCCGTTAACATCAACTCTCTGAATCCTATCACTCAAGTAAGAAGTAAGAAGATCCAGAGAGGCGTTCCGAATTCCGTAGTAGTGAAGTTTCCTGATTAAGGTTTCATGAAGAACACAATCGAATGCCTTGGACAAATCGCAAAAGATGCCCAAAGCATCGCATTTGTCCTCCCATGCATTATAAATATGTCCTAAAAGTTCAACTCCGGCATCAGTAGTTGAACGACCCCTTGTAAAACCGAACTGTTTGTTATGCAGTAATTTATTTTTGTTAAAAAATCTTTGTATTTGGTTTAAATTAGCTTTTCAAAAATTTTACTAAAGGTAGGTAGTACTGAAATAGGTCTATAATTAGTAGGGTCTGATGTACTACCCGATTTAAACAATGGTATGATTTTACTATGTTTCATAAGATCAGGAAACTCACCACGATCAATACAATTATTAAATATAACAGCTAAAGTAGGTGCTACAATGTTTATAATTGACTTAGCAACATCCACAGAATTACCCCATAGATCTGCAGTCTTTTTAACATTTAACATGTGAAAAGTTTTAATTACATCTGTACAGGTGACATATTGAAAGTGAAATTCAGAATCACCAACTGGAACGTTTTCCTTAAGTAAAGACTCTGCAGCAGTGGGTGACGAGCTTAGAGATTTAGTTGTTGACACGGGAATCTCTGAAAAGAAATTTTCAAAGGCCGCGGCGACTTGAGAATCTGATCTAATTACATTGTCATCAATAGCAAGGCTGTAGTCACTACTTCGGTTGCAAGACCTTCCTGTTTCGCTATTAATGACATTCCAAGTCATTTTAATAATGTTACTACTATTTTTAATTTTTGAACTCAAATAACGTGACTTGGCTATACTACAGACTGTTTTAAATATTTTAGAGTAATTTTTAACATATAAATTAAATTCAGTAGTGTTTATACAAATCCGTTCATCATATAATTCATAAAGTCGTTTTCTACTTTTATGTATACCAATGGTGGCCCAGTCACTGAAGGAAGCGTTACTATTGACTGATAATGTCTTTGGAATGAATGTTTTATCAAATTGTGTGCAATACATATTAAAAAAATCATTATATTGTTTGTTAGGGTCATCATTAGTCAACAGAGGTGGTAATTTACTTAGGAGTTTAGTTTTAAATGTTTCTAAGCGTTTAGTTGTTTTTGGGTTAACAGTGATATCTTTTTTAATAACTTTTTTGTTTTGATTTGGAATAGTGATCAGCTGTCCGCAATGATCTGAGTCTATTAAATTAATCATTTCTTTGTGGTTTGGTATAATATCTGTATAAATGTTATCTAGGCATGTGGCACTAGTAGGAGTTATTCTAGTGGGCTCCAAAAATAGGTTAGCAAGATTGTATGACTGAAACAAACTTATGATTTTAGTACTTAACCCAGAATTTTCTAACAAATTAACATTGAAATCACCACAAGTGATGATGGACTTGTTTGTATTACAGATTTTGTGCAACACTTCATCCATAACCTTTTCAAAACAATCATACAATCCTGTAGGAGGTCTGTACACACTTAATATAATGAACTGCTCCAATTTTATACAGGCTATTTCAATTGTCCGCTCAACAGAGAGGCTCACAATGTCCTTTCGGTCCTTAAATTTATGCTGGTTATTTACTAAAATTAATGAGCCACCATGTATAGCATTTACTCTGCTGAATGAACTACCAACCTGGTGATTACTAAAATTGAACATGAACTGGTGGCTTTTAAGCCAATGTTCTGTCATACAAAGAATATCTACGTTGTAACAATTCAGGAATAATTCTACTTCTAAGTCTTTGTTTAAAAATCCTTGAATGTTTTGATGCACCAGATTGATACTGTTTAATTTTTTTACACTTTCATTTGACTTATTACTTACATTTTTGCTAGAGGTTGCCTCTATTGTCCTAATTTCTAATTTAAATGATGATTAATGTCATTAATTTTAAGCAAATTATTGACAGAATGGTTTGAAATGCCTTTGCATTGCTCAAAAGGAGCAATTTGTTTAGCCAAATTTTTGGCTGAAATAGAAAAAAAATATGATAGCGACATAGCTATCTGTCTTTTGAGATAGGTAGAAAGATAGTACATAACACGATTGTATCTATCTTTTGTCAAATATAAATTACTATTAATATAATAGTTAGTGTCAATTAAATGGATTAGCTTATCATTATAAGTTAAATTATGCAATGTCATGTTTAAATCATATCTTAACCTATTTTCTTCCTGTGGCAAACTGTTACTATAAGGGAATGTAAATAACACAATTTTTCTTAAACTAAGGTTGCACAATGTTCTATGATATTGGAGCAATTCTCCTTTATTTAAATTTCCCCTATTTCCCATAAAAATTAACAAAGTTGTTTCCTGCTTAAAGTTACATTTAATAATTTCTTTCATAATATCAAATAAAGAACAACCAGGCATACAGTAATTTATTACAGAGTGTCCCGGATATTCATCTGTCAACAAGTGACCTAAGTCCTTTCCAATCTCATCACAAAATAGTACAATATCATTGTTTACAATTTGTTTACACGGTATAAAGGAGCTATTAACAGAAGGAATTGGCAAATCAACACAAGGATCCGGTAATGTGGTATTGCATGTTGACAATGAATGGTCTGGCGTAGGCACATGGGATGGTATTTGACAGCGATCACAGCTGTTAGTTTGTGAGTTCACCAGCTCATTCATTGCCAACACATATTCCCTCATTAGTTCTTCAGAGGTATTATATTTGTTAGTCATTGATCTTAATTTCTCCTGTAGGTGGTCCAGTTGAGATTGCAAGTCCTGTGTGTCAATGTCGTATTTCCTAGTACTTTGCTCCAAATTAAAGGAATACATATCTAGCTGTTTAAGTAAATTTAACCTTTCCCTGTTAAGTTTAACATTTTTTATAAAGAACTTTTGTCTTTTTACCATTTTTTGCGTTTTAACAATGTATTTATTAACTTTTATGTATTTTTTAAGTTTGTTTTTACTAGTGACTACCCTCACTGAATTACATGATTTTGATTCATCATCACCTGTCAAATCAATAGTGTAAGTAGGGTTTATGGCAGAAACCATTGACGGGGCAATAGACACCAGCTCATTGAACAGACTTTGATTCAGCGAGGCTGTGATGTTAAGATTTGTAGTCTCAAGTTCTGTAATCTGACTTTGAGCCTCATGTAGCTGCTGTTGCAATAAGTGCTTCTGGCTAAGAGCTTGTTCATACTCTATGCTACACTGGCTGAACCCGTCCACAACAACCTGGAGCCTATCCCGGGCTTCTATGGCATCAGTGTATTGAATATATAACTGAGCCATTTCATTTTTCAACTTCCTATTCATTTCATTGGCATCAAAGAGCACTCTTTCATTGTCATCTATTTCCTTAATAAGTTGGTCACAGGACTCCCTTGACGCCTTTAATAGGCTCAAAGCCTCACTGAGTTTGGACTCTTCGAGGCGAGCACGGGCGCTGCGAGTCATAATCATGACGAAGTATAGCTTTTATAAGGAAGAGAAAACAATTTAGAAGAGCTAGGTAGTTGTGAAATTTGAAAGAGGATTAGTGCAGAGGAAAATGAAATTTAATAAAGTAAGAAGTTCTGTAACCAACCAAACTAAGGTTATGTTTACGTTCAAAGGTCATTGGCATCAACAAGTAGCCGTATTAAAAGTGAACAATGTAATTTATTTTGTAATTAAAGGACGCAAACAAACAAAAGCAAGTAAAATATTTAAGTATTGTACCTGATAACAAGATGACAATGCAAAATTCACTTGAGCCGGTAACTGTATAAAACGGAAAACAAAGACTATAATGCCAAAAGGGCCTCAGCTCAGCATAATGTCAGATGACAACACAGTGTGTATCACCTGACGCTGATTTTCAGCTGCAACCCACGAGTGCCATACGCTGGAATAACAAACACATGGGGAAGTGTGTGTCCGTTATAATCAATTTAGAGAATAAATTAAATATGATAATATAGAAAAGCTCATACAATATCAAATAAAATGTTGTGACAAACATGTGTGTGTGTGTGTGTGTGTTGTATTGTGATTACTGAGAAACCAAAATAAATAACCAATATGTGCGTATTATCTACATAAAAATAAAATAAAATAAATAGGAAGTAGGTACGTATAAGACAAAATCGTGTGACTACATTGTTATTTTAACTACGAAACGAACTTTCATGCGATTTTATTTTCATTTATAATTATGTTTGGACAATTATAATTGACTAATAAAAAAATTAAACTCATTGAAATTAAAATTAAAAAGCTAATAATAATAAAATCGATAAAATTGGTGTTGTTGATAAAATTAATAAAAATGATAAATTGATAAAATAATTATAGTATTAGTAAGTACCATTAAAGTGGCCGAACATGTCAACCTCGCCGCAAGCTTGCTCTTTGCATGTATATTGACCCTTCGCGTTGCAGTGGCACCAATTGCAGTCGTTCAACGCAATCATGTCACTGGTGCAACGTTCCCTCCAAACTCTCTCGGTGACCTCTGAAACACATGGAATTGTTAAGATGGACTCGTGACAAATAGCACCAAAGTTTCTTATAACAATACGAAACGACGGTACAGTAGTGCTATTCTATGTATAAAAATATCACCGTGAGAACTTAGGTGAAGTGAGATTCAGTAGACTAATGCTAGGGATTAACACTATTGACTGCTCACTTCAAGCTCACTTCACCTATGATTTCATCGCACCGCAACATGCCCCTAGCTTCGTTCTCTGGTCGCCTTGTCTGTTGAGCGTGCGTTGCGTCACCGCACGTCGTCGTGTGACAGGTCACTATGGTTTATATCCCTATGCAACCGGGTGTAAAAAACTCGCATAGATCATTAAAAACTTATTAATCTTTTGGAAAGTATTCAGAGGTCTTGGGAAAATACGGAAAAAAATCTCATGCAAGCTGGTCTTCAGCAGTCAGACCCCCACATTCGTGAGGTTCAGGAATAATTTGCTAGTCGCTCGATCGTGCTCAGAATGTTGTAAAGTCGAAACTCACGATCACTTCAACTCGGTTGGAAAGGGATATGCAGGATGACCTAGCGTCACCGATCATACATCGCTACGCACCGGCAACGCATCGCGTGGGTTCGCTCTAAGTGCTCATACTCACGAATGGCACGTTGCAATCGCAGCCATCGACAGCGTACCGCTCGTGTATTTGAGTTGCAGTTGCCTCTGTCATTGGTCTGCCTCTGACGCGTGTCGCTCGTGAATATGAGCACTACGAGTAAGGGAGACTTTCAGGAGACCCCACTAGATAGTAACTACAACAAAACATTACACAAATTACATATTTTGCCACTTATGAGGTGACGCGGTGTCTTATCTACGTAGGCAATTCAACGCGAACGGGATCGCGAAGCCTCAGCTATTTGTCCCCAGCTATTGTTTGCAGCATACTAATTTAAGTAGCTCCATATGCCACAATATCACCCATATATACAAATACTTACTTTTTTCATGCCGGTACATCAGAACTAACTGCACATTCAAAAACAATAGCAATAACGTTCTGAAAGTCATATTTACTTCAATCATTAAATTTTCAACACACTTGTTGCTTGAAGAAATTATTCTACTATCTTCTATGAATGTTGGGTTCCATAATTGATTTCAATTTTTATGGGCAACCACGATATGCCTCATATCAGTATTTTTAATTGATTTTTGGGACTAATATATTGAATGGTAGCCTCCGACTTTTTAAGATAATAATTACCTATTTTAATCTTTATTTGATTATTAAAGAACTTGGGCTAGGTATAATACGCGACGTCTTTATTTGCTGGCGAGTCGCTGACGACTACGCGAGCGTTAAATCATTTGTCGAATTCTTTGTGTGGGGCACTTATCCCACCGCCGGCGATTAACGAGAAACTAGTGCGCGACGGTGAAGTGCGATCCGGCGCTGGTATCTATGCGTATACATACAAGAACTTCTACACCTCGAAGTACCAAGCGTGAGTCAGCGAGGGTTCTGCCCGCAAGCGAGAGTCGCTGAGCAAGTACTCTTTTTAATACCTGTTATATCTGCAACAAACGAGTATTCACAATTGGTTTGAATTGTAAGCGATCACCTATTAATATCTTTTACTTGCATGGCCCGCCCGTGTACCTACAATATTCTGGACGCTTAGTGAGAAAATCGTTGATGCCTACGCCCTCTTCTTTTTTGGGGGGAGACAGGTGCCTGGATGTAAGATTTTGACATCGCCAGAGAGTCGACGTCGATTAAAGGCGCTACGAGTGAAACTAGCATAACTAGTGCAAACAAAGTGGCGATGTTTAATGCAGGTAAATATATTGTTAGTATACAAATTGTTAGTTTGACTGGTAACTAGTGCTAAGTGTATTTTTTTGTAGAATTAGCAAGCTGAAGCACCAGTGTACACGTGCTCTAGAGTGAGTGGAAACCGCGAATCGAGAAACGCAGGATGGGACGCCCTCGGGCTAGGAGACGTGACGATCTTCACAAAGTGACTGGTCGCAGCGGGATGAGTACCCGAGAATCGAGCTAAACGGGCGTCTGATTTCAACGTAAGACCGTTTTTTTTATAAACGACAATATATGTACGCAAAGGGGAATTATATGCTAAATTCATGGTTCCAGTTTGCGCACTAATTTTTTTTTCCATATGCAGTTAAATCTAATCTGCTCCAATTTTTAGGCAAAGGTATCGACATAATTATTTAATTAATTTAATTTAAATCACTTAGAACGCCAAATGCCACTACATTAATTACAGAAAATGACGCTACGTCAGGGTTTACGTAAAGAGGTGATGCTGTAGATTCAAGGGCACGGCAAACATACCCCTAAAAGCCCCTTCAAAGAGTTAAGTGTCGCAAAAGGAATGTGGGTAGTATTCATTCTTTTGAAATGTCCGAATTTCCAAATCCCTACCAAAAACAATTTATTTACGATTTTTTCCTCCATTACATTTGTGATTAGTACACAATAGTTTACTATTTTTTAAGCAAAAGCACATATTGCAGTCATGCACGGTCGTGGCTCCTGGTGTGCACTTCGTCCTCTCTGTCAAAGAAACCATTGATTTCCTCAGCGCCATTTGAAAGACCTTATTCAACACTTTGGGAACATTAATCATTAACGTAGTGCCATCGTACTGGTAACTATCCTGCTTTATTTTTTTCTCACCGATACGGGCCCGTGGAGTTTCTTCTGTTGTAGGACTCTGCGCGAACTCAACCTGTATACCTTTAGACTCATCATCGTCATCTTCTTTAATTTTAACGTCGAGAACTTTAGTTTTAACATCGAGATCTTCAGTTTTATCATCGGGATCTTCTATAGTTTCACCTTCGCTTACATCAACTATCTCATCGTCGTCTTGGTTCGGGATCTGTGTAATTGGTACTCCTATCGTTATCCGATCAGTTGTAGTAATTGTATTGTAAGTCGTAGTCTGTTTTCTCTTTTGATTATGTGGCACAGCTTCTGAGTCATCAGAATAATATTCGCTACTGCTGCTGATATCGCCTAATTTAATATTTAGAGTTTGGGGATTTTTGTCATTGTTTTCTCGAATCAAATCAACAGCCTTGTAATTCGTATTCAGTTCTGGGAAAGCTTTTTTCTGTATTGGTCTTGAAGTCATCGTCTTATTTAAGTCTAAACCTGTCCTTAACATTCTTAGGTTATCAGGTATGAGTTCAATAGCTTCTTTAATCAAGTCCTTGCCACATATGTTCAATTTGTAGGAACCTAGATCCAAACTTTTTGTGTAATATTTTCCTGTGTTACATACAAGTTTGTTTTGGTTGACACAGAAGCAGAATTGGCAGGGGGCTAAAGAATACCAGTACTTTTCTTCGCACTTACTAAAGACGGTATTGATTGCGATGTCAGTCCTACGGTGGACGTCGTCTTCACAAGCGTTTCTTGTACATCTATCGTTGAGGATTTCGCCATCAGGGCCACATCTACAGACATTGCAGTCAATAGGGATGTAGGTGTCTGGTGTGCATTTATGTGTGATGACGTTTCTAGGAGGGAGCGATTGGAAGGTATCGTGGCAACTCTTGTGCGGCCATCTGCCGTCTTTCGTACAGATGCATGTTATTAAGTTCTTTACATAAAGCTGGTTTGGAAAACACGAAAGTTCGGTATCTTCAATTTCATTGTTACCTGTAACAGAAATACAAAGCAAATGAATTCGATGATATCTTGCGGGTAAGAAAACGTTTGCGGTCGGAGTAATGTATAGCCCCTACTCTCTGGTATACAAAAGTGGGTTACTTTTAATTCTTAAGCACTTACTCGTTCTGCCATTACAGTCCAAGGATGTACATTCAAACACAGTCTTCGAGGTACACAAGCATTTGTTACATTGATTTTCCACCGTATCTCCTACATGACAAGATTTCACTGGGTGGTGCAAGTAATCTAAAAAGATACAATATGTAGAATTTAACTGTCACACTCCCTTTGCTAGCAACGCTACCATGAGTGCATGAATTTAAGAAGTTCCTGATGGAAAAACTATAATTAATTCATTAAGACTTACCAACTGTCGATTTAACAATACCAATAGTTGAAAGATACATTACGAAAGTAGATAACAGCCACATTCTGTGATTCCTTTAAGTTGAATGATTATTCAACTGCATTGCGAAAATTGGAACAGTTGACCGATTGTTATGGGATTTTTTATGATGATTGTGAGATTATTGCACCAGTTATAGATAATAATTGGAATGTGTCCTCATATTAAGGTAATAAGACCATGACCCAGCAAGGTTGTTAAAAAAAACAACTCAGCCTATCGCAGTCTAGTTTAGCCTCTCCCAGGCTGTGCTGCAACACCCAGTCCTCCGTCTTCCGCATCCAATCTGTCCCAGCCACCTTCTGTAGGTTGCCAGTCCATCTAGCTGGGACGTCCCACACTATGCTTGCCGATATGCGGTCTCTACTCCAGGACTCGTCTTCTCCACCGGCCCTCGGTCCTAAGGCAAACATGGCCAGCCCACTGCCATTTCAGTTTTCTTACTCTACGGTAACTCCGTTTCTTTTCTGGATAATTTCATGCATTGTAGTTAATTTTCTTTTAAAATGAGCCGATAGGCAGCAGTCCTCTAATTAACGACTCCGTAGTTTTCAACACGAATCGATCTGTCCAACTTAATGATAACCCAGATAGATTTTTATTTGGATTTTGAATTTAATTGTTTCGACTTCACTTCGAATTGTTTTTTCACGCTTCTTGTAGAATTGGCAAGGTATATCTTCTGGTCCATCCTGTAAAATCTCACCTTGAAAACTTAGTGAAGTGAGCTGTCATTCCACCTGATGCTAGCATCAAACCCTAGGATTTGACACTATTATCAGCCCACTTCAAGCTCATACTTGAGTTGTGAAAACTTAGGTATGAGCTTGAAGTGGGCTGAGGTGAGATTTTCACGGAATAGATTAGCTGTGGTTGCGTTCGATGTCATCGTCGTACGTTGCGTTGATGACTTCATTGCTAAGATCATCGTTAGTCGAATAATAGACGATGCTAGGCATGCAATCTTTATTATTATAATCCTGTTATGTACAGACGCCAGGACATCAAGCTACTACAATCTGTCAAATTTCTATAATAGATTTTCAACTTTATCGCCAAAGCATAAGTTTCAAATTTGATTGGGATAATTTAACAGTTTCGGGTAGCTTGATGTGCTGGCGTCTGTACCATTGCCGGCTTCGCTTCAGTCTATCCAATTTTCTGCGTCTGTTGCAGAAGGACAATTCATGTATTTTAAGAACATTCGCATTCTAAACCCAATCTCATTATCTCCAAAACAACAAGTTACCTACAGTTTTATTTATTATTTTACCTTTCATAGATACATGTAAATTAAACTAGTTTTTATATACCGTCAAACAAGCCAACTTTGCCCGTTTTTTTAAGAAAATCGAATATATTACAAGTTTTTTCTATAGGACTTAAGTATATTTTTTCATTTACTACAACTATATGACCATATGCACGCATTTGCTATGTAAAATATTTAAAAAATTAAAATTTAAACCAAGATTTGTTCGATTTTGATGGTGGGCAAAATAATCCGGACTTTTAGCCAACATTGCCCACTTCGATTTTTGACGCAAATCAAGCTCATATAAATACGTAGAAAGCACCACGACTACAATTTAAGGCAATCTCAACCTATGTTTTAAAATACTGTTTGTAGTTTAAATATTTTCGTGATAAAAACAGTGGGCAATGTTACCTAGCGGTTAGTGCCCTTTTCCATACAAGGCCCAACAAACGGTTTAAGATTTTAAAGGTTGTCACATTCCAGTAAAATGATTAAATAAATGTTATTTTCACTTTTTTACTCTAGAGAATTTTTTCTTAAATATTCATGCACCAATAACTTTAGATCGAGTTTAGTTAGGGGGGATCCAAAATAACTAGAAGCTTGCAAGACTCTCACAATTTTATTTTCTTCTTCACTTGAAACTTGGGTGAAATTTTAATCACTGTTATCCTCTTACGGGGTCATTGCACTCATCATTATGTACAACATTTACTATGGAGCCAAACCGTGAAAAATAAATCAGCTGTTCCCTACATTTATGTTCGCATAACTCGTGAAAATGTAGGGAACAGCTGATTTTTTGTGATGAGTTAATGATGAGTACAATGACCCCTTAAGAGGAAAATGGTGATTAAAATTTCACCCTATATAAATTATACATCAATTGCACTAGGTACAGACGCCAGCACATCAAGCTACCCGAAACTGTCAGATTTTCCCAATCAAGTTTGAACCTTATACTTTAGCGCTAAAGTTGAAAATCTATTAAAGAAATCTGACAGATTGTAGTAGCTTGATGTGCTGGCGTCTGTACTAATATATTTTATAACATAAGAAATTAAGTAACTACTTTATTTTAAAGCCGTTAGTTAAGAAATATGTAATTGAGGTGTTTGATGTTTTGTTTCTGTGGTTTTGCGTTAATTCAACCTGTTACAAAATAACTAAAAGTGAAAACCCTGAGTGCTTTTTGATAACGGGCAATGTTGGCATGGAAGGGTCTGAATAGTTTAGGGTAACTTTGCCCATCATTATAAGTTTTGATTTATAAAGTCCTGAATAATGAAACTATATTTAAAATACTCAACAACTGATATTCTATAACATACAGTAAATACACTTACCTGTGTTTTCGCCATGAGGTAAAATCCACAAACACTTTCCTTAGGAAATTTGCCCGCAAAAACATACACCGCACTCGACAAGTTCTAACAAGTTACTAAATGAACTTTGGAACGAATGCGTTAGATAGTTTTGCCACAAATATAATCAACTTTCCACCCAAATAATAAATGTTCCCATAAAACTAAAATTGTTTCTTATATTAGCGGATTTGCTTAAAAATTGCTTTTAGGGCAAAGATACCTTGATTGGCAAAGTTGGCTTGTTTGACGGTAAGTATTTAGGCCAATCTGTTAAGAACCTGGTACTAGTTACTAAGTATTTATAAGTTTGTAAATGTATTACTTTGTAAAAACATTTTTTTTTTCTTTTTTTGTTTTCACATTGATTATCGCTGAAATGAGATTACGACTAGATTTTGAAAGTTTTTAATTACGGGAATTTGCCATCTGTCTGAACCCAGTCTTTTACTCGTCAAATTTGCGCCACTTGAGTTAAACCATAAACGAAAATGAATAACTTTTATTTATAAATTAGTAGAGTAACGCTAACAGTAGGCACTAGTAGAACATTTTCAATTTAAATACTTTTTGAATGCAACAGGATGCTCGCCAGCTTTGATGAAAGTAGGAGTGGCATCAATGCAGGCATCGCTGTCGCTTTTATAACAATGTTCTTCTACCAGAATGCTGTCATGCTCACATTCACAGATGAAGCATTCGTCGGTCAGATTCCCTGGCTTTTCACACCTGTACATCGTGTGGTTATGAGGTATCTTTACTTGGATTGGATATTGAATTTTTGTCACGTTCAGCACCGTCTCGTTTTCTGTAAAGAGTAATTGTGTTATCTAGTACTCATTATAAAGCTTGTTTGGTTGTTTGAACGGGCTAATCTCTGAAACTAATGGACAGTCCACACGATACAGACTTTCATACAGACTACAGACTTTCATACAGACTTCTATAGAATTTTGTCTGTGCAACTAAGCAGTACAGACAAATGTCGGTGTGATAAAAAGTCGCACAGACAAAATTCTATAGAAGTCTGTATGAAAGTCTATATCGTGTGGACCCACTATAACAGTCAGATTTAAACAAATCTTTGTGAATTTGATAACCAACTTCTTGAGGAAGGCTATAGACTATTTGACATCACGCTAGGACACTTAGAAGCCGATCAAAAAGAAAAAAAACACAAACAGAACTCAAAGCGAAGACGAAGTAACAATGCGGGCAGGCGACTGGGTGACTCGGAGGAACAATAAATTTCACACGGACGAAGTGACGTGCAGAGGCTGTATTTTTTAGGAAACTTTTCTTCCAATAAATTTAGCTATGTGACCGATGGACGCAGTAGTTTTAGTTGATATAACATTTTGATAGTTGTAGTGGAAGTTTTTGTAGATATTCCCAACAAGATTATTTTGCCTGAAGCTATACACAGTAACAGTTCAGAATTTCCGAGACGCTGAAGACCGGAATAAGTGGAGGAGCATCGCGAGGTCTGCTTTGGCCAAAGAAAATGCAGAGTCATCAACCACGAGCACTCTGTCAAGAGTGAACGACTAAAGACAGATACACAGTAATGGTTCAGCATCAAACGTTCCGATCATAAGTCAAAGATATCATAACCTTTTTTTTTTTTCTCGGGGTGGAAAATCCTCATGGATGTCCGCCACCCTGGGGCGGGCGGCGGGGTCTGTCAGACTCTTACTGGCTAAAAACCACCCCGGTGTTCCCTCTCTCACCTACGCCGGGGGTCGCGGGAACGAGCGATACGTTCGCAACCCCCGGCTGGTGCTGGCCCGCTCCTGTGGGCCTCCTCGTGTCAGGGGGGGAGTGAGGTGTTAAACTCCCCCCGCGACGTCTGAGAGGGGCGCGCGTGGAACACTAAGCGCCGCCGCCTCGGGTCCTGATGTGTGGGGGGCGACGGACATCCCCAAGTCCGTCGCCCCTGGACCCATTTAGGGGGGCTGGAAGAGGGCATTGTCCGCCCCCCGCCGACGCCCGGTGCGCCTGCTGCGGGCCGGGTGAGGGGACGAGATCTCCCTCTCCCTTTCCGCAGCCTCAAAGAGATCATAACCTGAGTTAAAGTATACAGGGTAGCAAGGACAAACTGTTACCATGATTCACCACATGATTCTAGAAAAAACCTGTTGTTTCATAGAAAAGTGCAACACCTACGCGGTCAAAATGATGGAGGAGCCATTTTTTTTTTTTGTTTGATAATCGACCAAAAACTTCGGGGTTTAGAATCATGTGCTGAATTCATGGTTATAATTTGTGCGTCGATGTTGCCATTGTATTAAAAGAACCTTCTTAATTCATTAAGGCACATCTACAACACAAACACAAACATTTACAATTAACAGAGAACAGCCGGTCGATTCTGGAAAAATCTCACCGTGATAACTAAGGTGAAGTGAGCTTAGAGTGAGCTGTGGGTCATACTGATGCTAGGGATTGACACTATTAACGACTCACTCCACGCTCACTTCACCCAAGTTTTCACAGTGAGATGGTTACAGAATCGCACGGCAGAGACATGGACTAGTGTTTACGTCAATTACAGACGTGCACAGCATTGACAATAAAAGAGAAGAAAAAATAATTAAATGTTTAAAAAAAAAAAATCTTGGCCATGACGTTTAATAAAAAGCAGATCAATCATAAATATTTAAAACAAAATCCCAGACGTTTCGATAACCACGTGGAGCCCTGCCACAGCTAGAAGGCTTCGCGGAAGACCGCGTAGAAGATGGCGGTACGAGTTGGAGAAAACAAACGAGGAGTGGTCTTCTTTAGCCCCGGATCGAAAGAGCTTTAAGTCATGGGCCTTTGCCCAGCATTAGGACGATGCAGTCTAACAGTAACCAGTAACCAGACGTTTCGGGAACGGGAATTTTAACCCGGCGTCGTTGAGATTGGGTCAGAATTACCCGGCTGGCTTAAAATTTCTAATATTTTTGAAAGTACGCTCGCGACTTTGCCGTTCTGTGCAGTAGCTGGAGCCAATATTGTATTTTTTTAGAGTTATTTTAAAAGTGGATTGTAATTTTTGACAGTTATTTTAAAAGTTGATTAAACTCAATGAAACGTTTCTGAACTAACTATATTTTTTTCTGTTTTATTATAAAAACCAGCCGGTCGATTCTGTAAAAATCTCACCGTGAAATCATAAGTGAAGTGAGCAGTGTTAATCCCTAGCGAATGACAGCTCACTCCACGCTCACTTCACCCAAGCTTTCACGGTGAGATGGTTACAGAATCGCACGGCTGAATACCTTTATACTGAAATAATGACATAGTTTACGAATTTACTTAAAAATTATGGAAATATCATGTATTAAATATATGGGTAATATTGACCCACCTCAACGTCGATGTAACTATTTCCTACCACAATGACGCCGGGTTAAAACGCGTTAGGTTTTATTGGTTGCATTACGAACAATACTTACCACCAGCAGCTCTTCTGCCCATTGGAATATAGTTAAAATTCGGGAAGGCTTGTTCGCAGTATTGCTCCGGCGGCATTGGCCGGCAGAAGTGATTGATGTTCCCCATGTAAGGACATATACAAATGCGGCACCTACAACAAGTATGTAGTCTCATGTTACCAGCCGTGCGATTCTGTAACCATCTCACCGTGAAAGCTTACCACAAAATAGTAATGCTTTGACAACTAAAATACTAGTTTTTAAATGATTTTAAATGATCAATGGAATTATTATAAAAAAATATGTTTAATATCTCGATCATGATTGTTAATGTTTGCTTGGTCAATCCCTAGTATCAGTGGGGTGACACTGACAGCTCACTCCACGCAAGTTTTCACGGTGAGATTTTTATTCAATCGACATGCTGAAGGTATTATTTCCTGTAAGGTTCAAAGGGCCTACTAAGGATAGGTTTACCAAGCTACATGTCAGACATGGGGCTTGATAAACCTTCCTGAAATTTGGTGCTTTATAAATTATGTTTCTTAAAATGTTTAAATATTGTAATTGCGTGCCTAATTTGTTATCTACTACTAACATATATGTATTTTTAAGTTTCGAGTACTATTGTAATACTAACACGCTGTGGGCCTGGGGTGCCTGCTAATAAAAGATTTTTATTTTATTTATTTTTATTTTATTAATCTGCCGTGCGATTCTGTAACCATCTCACCGTGAAAGCTTGGGTGAAGTGAGCGTAGAGTGAGCTGTCATTCGCTAGGGATTAACACTATTAAGTGCTCACTTCACTTATGATTTCACCGTGAGATTTATTACAGAATCGACCGGCTATCGACAGCGACGTGGAGAAATTTTTCAACGCCTTATTCTAGTTTGTTAATAGTTTTTGGTTAGGTTAGGATATTATACGAGGTCAAATTTAACGAGCTAGCGAAACTCTGCGAAAGCACTAGGAAGTGGTGAAGGGCGGGCGTTTTGGGGGACTGTCTTTTGTAATTTTGACGTTCGAAAAGTGCTGATTCTCAGCCTAGTTTAAATAAATGACTTTTAATTATTGATTTTGATTTTTGATTTCTGCTGACGTGATGGGTATCAAATATAAAAAAAAACTAAAAAAACTAAAAACAAATATATAGGTAGGTAATACGGGCTGGTGTCCGCAACTTCACGTCAATGCGCGTATTTTGCGTACGGTAAAAAACAAATATATATATATGTCGGAGGATGTATTCGGAATCGAGTTGATTGTTGGTTTAAAATGCTAGATGTCGAACGCTTACTAAAAATACTTGTTAAATCTTAATTTAATTTAATTTGTCTTGATACATTTTGCTATTGTGTAAAATCGTATTCATTTCTTTAAAAGTTACTATTTTGTATAAAGTTTTATGCAGCAGAGGTACGCCTCGAGCGGGGTCGAGGCGCCATCTTGACTAATTGCGCGCATGCGCGGTGCGTGTTGGCGGAGCGGGAATATTTGACGTATTGGAAAATCGAGTTGGATTGTCCATAAGTTTAGAAGGAATATTGTTTTATTCGTGGCAAAGTAAGATTGGTGTCGCGAACCCGCTGCTCGGACATAATTGTTTGATTGACGTTTTAATTCATAATTGCAAAGTTCAGTGACTTATTATTGTAAAACTTTTCATTAAATTGTACGTAACAGTGAATACTTTGTTTTGTGCTCGCATTTTACCCCGATGACGCCCACTAAACCTATGACCACTAATGACGATGTCGAGATGAATAATGTTTCTCCGACATCAGAAGTGGGATCGGTGCAGGCACAAAACGTAGAAAGATCGATTGATGCAAACAATGGTTGGCAAGCTTTGTTTGAGGCGCAACAAAATAGCATGCGCCTACTTGTGGAGGCGCTACGCAACCCGCCGGCTACTGAAGACAAGAACATCACATTGCCTGTATTCCAACCGGATAATGCAGACACTGACGCCCGAGCCTGGCTGGCAACTGCGGATATCTGCTTGTCGGATCATGATATACAGGGAAGTAAACTTATTCTCATACTTAGTAAGGCCATGAGAGGTTCAGCCGCAGCATGGTTATCCCAGATTGCTTTTCCTAGTATGAAGTGGGTCGAATTTAAAGAAATTTTCCACTCTCGTTTCGACATTTCGGAAACATGCGCAGCGACGGTTTTAAAAATGTTTAATGGTAAACCGCAAGATGGTGAATGTCTCGCTGCGTATGCAAGCCGTTTATTTACCTCACTCATGTCTCGATGGGGTAATATAGGCAAGGAAGAAATGGTAGTATCCGTAATACTTGCTCATATGGGGCAAATCGAACCACGGTTGCAACGCAATATATTTACTGAAGAAATAACTACGCGCAGTAAAATGCAACGTGAGCTCATGGCATTTTCATATCGTAAGAGGAGTTCTCAAGAGATTACGAAGACAGGTCTTAATACTATGCAAGATAGCAGCAAGCGTCCTAGGTTAAGTCTAGCTTCTACAAAATGTTACATTTGTGGAAAACTTGGTCATAGATCTTTTGAATGTTTCAGCCGTTCGAATGACAAGCAACAAACAACTTCGAATTCCGATCGCCCCAACACGGCCGTGGCTATGACGAAACCCGGCGTGACGTGCTTCAAGTGTGGTACTGAGGGTCATTTGGCATCACGGTGCTCAAAAACGACGGCTGCAAGTTGCAGCACACAATCTGCCACCACATCCAACGTAGTGAAACGAGTGGACGTATGCGGTGTGAAACCTGTCACTGGGGTGATTACTCAATTTGGTGAGCAGTTTTCATTTTGCTTTGATTCTGGTGCTGATTGTTCCCTGGTTAAAAAAAGTGTCTCACTAAAACTTGTTGGTGAATTACAACATGCAACTATTACTCTGATAGGTGTAGGAAAGTCCAGCATAAAGTGTGATTTACAAGTTTTATCTTTTGTTACTCTTTGCGGTCATGACGTTCGGATTTTATTTCACGTGATTCCTGACGATTTTCTGAGTAATGACATTCTAATTGGACGCGATTTATTAGCCTTAGGATTTTCTGTGTACATGTCGAGTGACAAACTTACTATAATTGAAAAGTCTTCTTTTGTGAATATTTGCGACGTTGGTGAGGCTGTGACTGACTTCAACGATGTAGATACCGACATTGGAAATAATTATAAACCGCAATTAATTAAACTTCTTAGTTGCTTCAGGGACTCTTTTGTTGAAGGCACGCCCACTAGTAGAGTAAAGACAGGTGAATTAGAAATTAAACTAATAAATCCTTACAAAATCGTGCACCGCCGGCCTTATCACTTGAGCGCTGAAGAACGGGTAATAGTGCGAAATAAGTGTAGTGAATTATTATCTGCTGGAGTTATTAGACCTAGTAAGTCCCCCTTTTCTAGTCCGATACTATTAGTCAAAAAACGTGATGGCACAGATCGGATGTGCGTAGATTACAGAGAATTAAATTCTAACACCGTTCCTGATCGCTATCCTTTACCTCTTATATGTGACCAAGTTCAAAGGTTAGCAGGCGCGCGTCTTTACTCCTGTTTAGATATGGCTAGTGGGTTTTACCAGATAACTATAAATGTAGAGTCGAATTCGACGGAGAAAACCGCTTTTATTACCCCTGACGCTCATTATGAATTCACTGCTATGCCCTTTGGCCTACGCAACGCTCCTGCTGTTTATCAGAGGGCTATTAATAGTGCTCTAGGAGACCTAGCACATTCTTTTGCAATTGTTTACATGGACGATTTAATAATACCTGCCGTTAACGAAGAGCAAGGTTTAGAAAGGTTACATGCAGTTTTGAAAACCCTAAGTGATGCCGGTTTCTCGTTCAATCTGAAAAAATGCGCGTTCCTTAAGAAGCAGGTCCAGTTTTTAGGTTACGAAATATCGGAAGGCGAAATAAGACCCAATCCTCGTAAGATAATCGCGTTAACTAGTTCCCAACCACCACAGACTATCACTCAGCTGAGACAGTTTTTAGGTTTAGCATCTTATTTTAGACAGTTTGTCAACAACTTTTCGCTTAAAATGGCTCCACTCTATCGTCTATTAGCTAACAATAATTCTAAAATAATATGGACCACCGAATATGAAAAAATAAGGCAGGATATAATCTCGATATTAACTTCTTCCCCAGTTTTAATGCTTTTTAACCCGGAACTACCTATTGAACTCCATACGGACGCTAGCAGTGAAGGTTACGGTGCGATTCTCTTCCAGCGAGCTGAAGTAAAATTACATCCGGTCGAGTACTACAGTAAAAGAACAACTGATGCGGAGTCTCGATATCACTCTTATGAGTTAGAGACACTAGCAGTTGTTAATTCAGTCAAGCATTTTAGGCATTATTTGTACGGCAGAACTTTTACAGTTGTTACTGATTGCAATTCTTTGAAAGCATCAAGAGCTAAAGTAGACCTAACCCCTAGAGTACATCGGTGGTGGACTTTCCTTCAAGCTTTTGATTTCAATATAGAGTATAGGGAAGGCAAGAGAATGGCCCATGTTGATTTTTTTTCGAGGAATCATCTCCCTAGAGAGATCAATACTAGTAGTGATGCAAATAGTTTAGATAAGGTAAATTATGTACAAGAAAAACGCGTCAATATAATTGAGTTATCTCCGAACTGGTTACAAGCAGAACAACGGAGGGACCCTGAGTGCAATCAGATTATTCGTGACCTTGAAAACGACGACCTCGATTTAAAAAGTTGTAAAATTTATGAGTTGCGATCCAATGTGCTCTATAGGAAAATTCAAAGGAATAACCGTAATATTTGGTTACCGATTGTGCCTAGGGCTTTTCGATGGTCGGTCATAAATCATATCCATGAGTCCATTGTCCACTTGGGATGGGATAAAACTTTAGAAAAGGCATACCAACATTATTGGTTTCCAAAAATGTCAAAATATGTTAGAAAATTTGTTGAGAGTTGTATAACTTGCAAAGTAGCTAAATCAAGTAGTGGTAAACAACAAATAGAGTTACACCCCATCCCAAAAGTAAGCATTCCTTGGCACACGATCCATATAGATGCCACAGGCAAACTAAGTGGCAAAAATGACCTAAAAGAATACGTGTTTGTGCTTGTTGATGCTTTCACTAAATATGTGTTACTTAGGCATTCTCTTAGAATTAATACTGAGAGTGCAATTGTCGCTTTAAAAGCGTCTATATCACTTTTCGGGACGCCTGTGCGTGTAATAGCGGACCAAGGTAGGTGTTTCGCTAATAAAGATTTCAAAGATTTTTGTAATAGTCACAGTATCCAACTACACTTAATAGCAAGCGGCTCTTGTCGCGCTAATGGTCAAGTAGAGCGGATAATGAGTACCCTCAAAAACATGTTGACTGTTGTAGAGGTTAGTCCGACTAGGTCCTGGCAAGATGCATTAGATGATGTTCAGCTGTCTATAAATAGCACAATTCATAGAGTAACTAAGGCAAGTCCGCTGGAGTTGTTAATAGGCAGAGTAGCTAGACCCCTGAATTTACTAACTGTAGATGATCATGAGGTTGATGTAAATATAGATGAAATTAGAGAACAAGCCGATAGGTTAATCAAAAATAACGCTTGCCTCGATAAAGCACGATTTGATAAAAACAAGGCTAAAGTGACTTCATTTTCTATTGGAGATTATGTTCTAATAGCAAATCACGAACGGAATCAAACCAAATTGGACCCTAAATACAAAGGACCTTATAAGGTCATTGAAATACTAGACGGTGACAGGTATCACCTTAAGAGTTTGAATTGTAATCGCATTTACAAGTACTCGAGAGATCGCTTACGTCCACTTCCCCAATCTTATATCCCTACTGAGCTGGATCCATGTTTGTCCGATGACAATGCTGGTAAGATCTTAGTACTATTTTATAAACTTTAATGTAAAATTTGTCAAACAGTGTGCTGGCTGCATAAGTTGTATGTGTAAGCTATATATGGTAGTCTAAATTGGCGAGGTGGCCATTTAGACGGTGTGGACGTGGTAGTCTAAATTGGCGAGGTGGCCATTTAGACGGTGTGGACGTGGTAGTCTAAATTGGCGAGGTGGCCATTTAGACGGTGTGGACGTGGTAGTCTAAATTGGCGAGGTGGCCATTTAGACGGTGTGGACATGGTAGTCTAAATTGGCGAGGTGGCCATTTAGACGGTGTGGACGTGGTAGTCTAAATTGGCGAGGTGGCCATTTAGACGGTGTGGACATGGTAGTCTAAATTGGCGAGGTGGCCATTTAGACGGTGTGGACGTGGTAGTCTAAATTGGCGAGGTGGCCATTTAGACGGTGTGGACATGGTAGTCTAAATTGGCGAGGTGGCCATTTAGACGGTGTTGACATGGTACTCTAAATCGGCGAGGTGGCCATTTAGACGATAAACGGGACAGTTGTTTTTTTTTTTTCTCTCCATCAATTGACGTTGTGGTTTGGTGTATGGCTCTATCTAATATAGAATGTATTTTGGATTAAATTATTGCGCAAAGATAACAAACACGTTCGTACTTTGTCAGGAGTGGCCGAACCATTACTCATTACTAAAAATTATTTTCTTTTTGTTTTGTTAAACAGATAATGATGATGCCCGTCCCTCACCATCACACGAGGACGTGTGAAGCGTCAGGAAGGCCGTGTCGGAGGATGTATTCGGAATCGAGTTGATTGTTGGTTTAAAATGCTAGATGTCGAACGCTTACTAAAAATACTTGTTAAATCTTAATTTAATTTAATTTGTCTTGATACATTTTGCTATTGTGTAAAATCGTATTCATTTCTTTAAAAGTTACTATTTTGTATAAAGTTTTATGCAGCAGAGGTACGCCTCGAGCGGGGTCGAGGCGCCATCTTGACTAATTGCGCGCATGCGCGGTGCGTGTTGGCGGAGCGGGAATATTTGACGTATTGGAAAATCGAGTTGGATTGTCCATAAGTTTAGAAGGAATATTGTTTTATTCGTGGCAAAGTAAGATTGGTGTCGCGAACCCGCTGCTCGGACATAATTGTTTGATTGACGTTTTAATTCATAATTGCAAAGTTCAGTGACTTATTATTGTAAAACTTTTCATTAAATTGTACGTAACAGTGAATACTTTGTTTTGTGCTCGCATTTTACCCCGATGACGCCCACTAAACCTATGACCACTAATGACGATGTCGAGATGAATAATGTTTCTCCGACATATATATATATATAAACATATGAGTTTTTCTTTTGGGTTCATCAATCGCGGGTAGTTTGAAAATCAGGGACAGGTAGTGTGTGTTGAAACATCAGTTAAAAAAAAAAATTAAACTTCACACAGACGTAATGAGCTTCGATACCATCACTTCTGTGGAGTTTCGCTAGCTAATTTAATTTGAACCTGTAAAATCGCAGTTTACCTTATAATGTACTGCGATCCTGGGGTACAAGTCGATCGTTCAGGATGGCCGGTGAGATTGTAAGATAAACAGGTATGTCTCCTCCGCCCACTGACAACAGGATTTTCAAACTCATCTCCTGCTCTATCCGTTCCACCTAGATCTGCTCCGTCTGGTATTTTATCATTAATATCTTCACCACCAACAGAATCTTCATCAAATATGTCTTCGCTATAGTCTCCACGGATTTCTCGCGGAGCTTTTGACTACAACACAGAGATCAGATCAGCTTGGAGGGTTATAGACTCATGATGCAGGTGGACGAAAAGTGAAGAAGCTTTGAAACTGTCAACTTGACTTGCTCTGTACATCAACTACCGGGGAAATGATGAGAGTGATATAACCCCAGATAGTAGTTCACTTAGTTTGTCATTTAAAAGTACATTATATTACATTTTATTATTAGCCTCTACGAGTACACGTGCAGCTTGTGGGTGAAATATACGCAGAGAGCTTACAATATCCTGCGCGTCCAATATAATAACGGATTCAGAATGTTGCCATCAACATCCTGCTTGAAGCTTGACAGATGTTACCGGAAGCCCGTGTTGACGAATTTCATGGCATTATGATGAAGAGAACAGCCGTGCGATTCTGTAACCATCTCATCGTGAAAACTTGGGTGAAGTCAGCGTGAAGTGAGTTGTCAATAGTGTCAATTCCTAGCATCAGCATGACTCACAGCTCACTCTAAGCCCACTTCACCTTAGTTATCACGGTCAGAATTTTCCAGAATCGACCGGCAGTTTCAATAATAGGTAGGTTGTACCGAAGCTCCAACAGCATCTTGAAAACATTATTAGACAAAGGTCACAGTTCTTTTTATAAGGCACTGGGTACGGAGGCACGTGCCAATGTGTGTGCGGCCACGTCGTTTTTGTTTTAGTTTGTAAAATTTTACTAAAACAGTTTTAATTCATTGTTACACGGAGAGAAAATTCTTAGAAAAATTACTGTGCTCGTCGCTATAAAGTGATTGCAAGTGACATCTACAGAACATTTTCTAAGGAAGATTGGGAAAAATTCACTATTAGTCCAATAAATTTTACTATGCAGCATAGAAGCATAACGTAGTATTGTATTTTGTGATAATTTTGTATGAATTAGTTTATAAGTACGTTTGTATTAGTATGTAGATATTGTTTTTTTTTTCTATGGGCTTTAGTTGCCTGAAATAAAGGAATAAATAAATATAATTTTTTACCGTGCACTCAGATTATGAGACAGCACAGTAATTTTTACAAGATTTTTCTCTCCGTGTACTAATACTATGTATATTGATTGTGAGTAGTCCAGAATACCGAAAGAAGTTGGCGATGAAAAACAGGAGTACAAAGGTAGCCAAGGCGGTGTTGGATGACTAGGATAAACTGTTTTTCATACAGCATTTAAGACCGATAATATATCATTAGTAAAGATTGAAGCTAATCGTTTCCTCTTAATGATCTGATGAGTTACTTGCCGAGAAATAATTATCACGGGATTTGTCCATGTACGAGCCATGGTAGAACAGGAATTAAATAAAATATTACTTTTCAGATATTAATTGGAATTTATGAACAAAAAATAATGACAACATATACAGTTTCACTGTAGGTACCTATTACAGACCACATACAAAACAAAACAAAAAAAAATATGCTTTGAAATACTATTTAATAAAGACTACAATAGACTAGTTTGATAGTTATGTCACAAAGCTCATGAATCATAAATACTCAGACTGGATATGTCTGAGAGACTGAGTATTCACATATCATGTATTCAGTGGACATGTGAATACTAAGCCTTACACACATATCAACGCTGTTTCTACAAACCAACTCAGTACATGAGTTTTTCTACAAATGTTATAATAGCTCAAATCGGTACGGTAACTAAATCCATACTATAATAAACACGACACACACACAAACACACAATAATATTTGTTACGACATAAGCTAGTTACGAAACAAAAGGTTTCATTTATATGGACGATGTTATAGTTTTGCATTTGACGATCGCGTGTCGATTGTTTTAATTTCATGTTGAACTAGCCCACGTAGAACAGCCGGTCGATTCTGCAAAAATCTCACCGTGAAATCATAAGTGAAGTGAGCACTTAATAGTGTTAATCCCTAGCGAATGTCAGCTCACTCCACGCTCACTTCACCCAAGCTTTCACGGCGAGATGGTTACAGAATCGCACGGTTGTAGTGCTATTCTTTGTATAAAAATCTCACCGTGAGAACTTAGGTGAAGTGAGCGTGAAGTGAGATTCAGTAGACTAATGCTAACGATCAACACTATTGACTGTTCACTTCAAGCTCACTTCACCTATGATTTGACGGTGAAATTTTTACTGAATCGACCGGCTGAGCCCTTATTCACTTTGACCACTTAAAGATTCCTTAGGTACTTCGAAACCACGTCAATTCCTTAGTGAATCACGACATCTGCTATTAAAGTTTTCTCTATGACGACACAATGGACTGCAGCGACCATAACTATAGCCCGGGCAATATGGTCGTTGGTGGCGTGGTTAGAACTGTCAAAATACATGTTGTCCGTACGGTTGACATTTCGATTAACGAACGAACGAACGAATTTGACGAGGTTTGCTCGTGGTAAGATTTCGCGGATAATACAGAATTGGGGCCCAGTGCTGGAAACAAAAGAAAAATTACGCGTGCTGCGTGGTAAACTAGCTTTGAAGATATCACAAGAGGCCTTTATTGCTTTAGATCAAACAGGACTAAGGAAACACGATCGTAAAATGCAATTACCTATGAAAACTTACAAATATGATAATAATAATTAGTGTGCCCAAAAATCCCGACCCCGTCAGTCCATCGATACGGGGTAGTTTTGAAAACAATATGTGCGTTTGAGCACTGTTAAACCACACATAAAAGAGATCATTTCCAACTTACGTTACGCAACTACATACAGGGTGTAAAAAGACCCATCATATAGCCATCAACTACGCATTTTGTACGTCAAACTAAGCAATATTGCACAAAAATAATTGCTGGGAAACGACTTTTATTTCGGTGTGAAAATTTGCTGTTTACGGTAGTGCGCTATGTAACACACGCAAAGTATTGTGCTTATGGGTGCATGCAATAGTACAGCGGTCTGAATAAATACATTACAAACCTAACATGTAACACACGCAAAATATTGTGCTTATGGGTGCATGCAATAGTACAGCGGTCTGAATAAATACATTACAAACCTAACCTTAATAACTACCCACAAAGTCCAATAAGCTTCAATCATTTGCAGTGTTGCTACTTACAGTACTCACAAGCTTCGTTTTATCGCATAAAATAGGAGTACACGATGCATACTCTTTCAGCCCCATTTCTGGACACACACAGAGCTTACAATCAGTTTCAAATTCCTCACCAGGAAAACAAAGTTCCAAATTCCTTGCAGTATCCTCCTCGACTTGGTTACCTAACAACGTCAGGGACAGTTTGAAGATTTTCTTCCAGGGTGTGTCTATTTCGGCGCAGGTTCTGTTCGTGCAAGCCTTGTCTTTCTTATCCCCATTCGGAGGACATACACAGATGTTGCAGTCTTCGCTGAACAACTCGCCGGCAGTACATGAATCTGATCGCAAGAAATTAGTCTCGCATTGATTTTTAGTACATTTATCTAAGTTTTTGACACCGTCGGTCGGACAAAAACAAATGTTGCAGTCAATCGTGTAGTAGGCTGAAGGGTCGCATGCAAACTCGTGACCAACTGGCTTGGATGGCCCGGTGCAACTGTTGTTTGTACACGCTCTATCCTTTACCAGTCCACTTGCACTGCATATACAAAAATTGCAGTCAACTTTTGTAATCGATCCAGCTACACATGTGGCTATCGATTCTGTACTAGTATATTTAGGCATAATCCGATCTTTGTGAGATTCTTGAATAATTTTTTTAGCATCACAGTCATCGTAAGTGCACCATTTCTGTTCAACCTTCCCTGCTTTCGTACAATAGCAAGTATTGCAACCGAATTCAACAAAAGTATTAGGTTCACAAGTTTTGTTATAATCTATAACGTTGGCTTTATCTACTATGAATCTTTGAGTTTTCTTTGGGCCGGAATCATCTGTGACAGATGTGCAAAGCTTGAAGTTTGTATTCCCGTTCTCTGGACATAAACAGTATCTTCCTTGGTCGATGAAAACTGAGCTGGGGTCGCACGTTTCACTGCCAAATATGTCTTTGATAACACTTCTTTCTATCTGACTCATAGTTTCCTTCAACACACGTTCAAGCATAATAAGCCTATTTTGCAAAGAACAAACTCTACTGCAATATTTTTCTAGTGTGAAACCATTTCGTAGGCAGAAACATTCCATGCAAGTAGGCACCAGCTCCCCAGGGCTGCACGTGCTTTTAACAGAATCGTAGTTGAAGTTGTTTATTTTTATACATTCTTGTTCTAAACAACTGCTTTCGTTCACCACTCCTTGAGAACTACATTCGCAGTACATGCATTTTGGCTTCGTATATTTATTGGGTGTACACGTAGTTGATACATTTCTCAAACTTACCAAGGATTTGAGTGTATCCGGTTGCTTAACACAATTAGATTTGGACCTCAAATTGTCGTCGGGCACACCATTTTCAGGGCAGCGGAAGACATTACAATCTACTCTGTAAAATGTTCTAGGAATACATCTCCTTGCCGATTCAGCTGCTTTATGGCAAGTTTCCACGCACTTACTCTGAACAAAGAACCCGTCGTCTGAACATAAGCACTGAAGACAATTAAATAAGTACATGACCTTTGGAATGCAGACGTTCTGCGCAATCACGTCCAAGGATAAGTTGGGGCCTTTGAGGGAACATGACGAGTCGGTGGCGCACCGGGCTTCAGACATCTTACCAGAAGCAGGACAAACGCAAAGACTGCAGTTGATGTAATAAGACCTAAAAGGAGTGCACCATAGTTCGGCTCCAACTTCTTGGTTGGTTACGTTCTTATTCGTGCCATCTTCAGCGCATTCCGTGTTGGTACACATGAGCTTCCCGTTTTCTTGGCATATACATTGGCTGCACTCCTCCCAGATGATCTGGCCCGGGAGGCAGGTTTGTTGGTGCCCTATCATTTGACACGTGGCTTCACTCCAACGACCCACACTATTGCAGTAGCATAGTCGGCCATTCAGTAAGAACTGGGTATTCGGGACACACGTACCTATGGAAATAAAAAACATGTAGCACAAGTTGAAACGCTCTCCTTTAATAGCAAAGTAGGTAAGTAAAAATATATATTAATTTTTCTTCAAAATGAGATGGAGTACATACTTATATTTTTTTATGATAATTTTTCAGTTAATATAAAATAATTAATTGAACCATAAAATAATATAAAAGCAAGAAAAATGAAGTGAACTAGAAAAACTTACGGAATATGGCAACCCCAAGGGGTATCTTCGTCAGCAAGGTTACAAATGTTACAGCCATAAACATATTATAAAGAAAATGAGTATTTTTGTTCCCGGCACAATATAAAAATAAAAATTATGAATATTTAATGAAGTAATTTAATCTTTCAAGTTCATTATCTGTGTCATTTTAAGAACATTTTTTGTAGGTAATCTAAAACTCGTAAAATGACACGACTGGGCGGTTTTATGGTATTTGGTCGATTGAAAGTTAATTGGGTTTTGGCTTTAAAAGATTATTTATTGCAGGTAGTTTTAGAAGTTGTATGAGAGTTGCCGTAGATCGAGCTGAATAGCTTGTGATTGGAGAGGCGTAATTCCAGCAGTGGACTGGTATAGGCTAGATGATGATTTTCAGAAGCTGGAGTGACTTATTTCACTGTATTTTCTGATGTTCTGTTTGAGTTATGCTAGTCTAATTTAATTTACTTGGGACACCATTTCCCACTGTGATTTTTTCAAGAACTATTCAAACCTACAAAACACCTTTGCCTAATGCCAAAAATCGCTCCTTAGAAATTCAAATCAATTTTTTATTTCTTTATTTATAAGCATAACATAAAAATCGCGATATTTTGTAGGCGTTTTGATCCTCTCATTTATTTTTTAATTTTATTTTGATTAACTTGAGTTGATCTTGCATAACATTTCACATTTTACTGCGTCGTTTTACTGTTTTTTTATGCTGTTAATTTATTTGAAAACGTAAATAATAATCATTGATGTGTTGAAATAAACTTCACACAGCCACATAACGTAACTAAGAAAATGATAAAACCTATATTTTACTAAAAACATTTTTAGGTAGGTACAGACGCCAGCACATCAAGCTACCCGAAACTGTAAAATTTTCCCAATCAACTTTGAACCTTATACTTTAGCGATAAAGTTGAAAATCTATTAAAAAAAATTGATTGACAGATTGTAGTAGCTTAATGTGCTGTCGTCTGTACATTTTCTCACACATACGTAAATAAAGCAAAAGGAGTATGTTAGGCTACCGTCACTTTGAAACATCACACGCTACCTGTATTGTTATGTATTTTAAATAAAACAATGTATATTTATAACTTTTACTTAGTTTAATTATTAAGGGAGATCTTTCATGGAAGCTCGTGGGAGTGATTCTCTCAACCTGATCTGACAACTTTGCAGTGCAACCATCCCACCGTACACATGGTTACAATCTGTAACCATCTCATCGTGAGAACTTGGGTGGAGTGAGCTGTCAGTGTCATCCCACCTGATACTAGGGATTGAACAAGCATACATTTACAATAATTTTTCAAATCCTACTCGTAGTTCTAGAGATTAGCGCGTTCAAACCAACTCTTTAGCTTTATTATTTTTACAGTACCTATAGATTTTTAGGACCAGGCGATTTATTATATACAAATCTCACCGTGAAAACTTCGGTGAAGTGAGCTTGAAGTGAGCTGTCAGTCCTCTAGGGAAATTTTCACAAAAAATTGATATTATCAATGAACTGATACATGGACAATACGTAGACTGTCGCTAACAGCACGCGTAGCAGGACCACAGTAGAAAAATGACATTTTCCTTAAAAATCTGTCTATAATCTGATTTGGTCTGTGGTCTCTGTCATTTTGTCTATACTTCCGTCGAAAAAAACCCATTTCTATGGTTGTCCTGCTACGGGTGCAGGAAAATGTATACGAAACACATTTACATGTAATTAGGTATATGTTATATTTATAGTTTTAATATATTTATGCGTATCTTTATATTTAAAATATTTATTCCTCAATTTTCATAATTACATCTACTACTCTTGTCTCCGCATCACCCAAAGGTTGACTGGTAGAAAATGTCTATGGCATTAAGTCCGCTTCTGTACATTTATGTGCTTATACGTGTCAAATAAATAAACAAAAAACCAAAACTTAAGTGAATACATTTATTCATTGCTCTACAACCTCTGCCTGAAAATAAGTGCAGTTGCTATCATTATAGTCCATGTTCCCGCAAGTACTTCTGTTGTTTCTCCAGGAATACTGTCTGGTTGTAGTTGAGGCAAGCCTTCTGCGTACAGCGCAAGGTCTGGTCCTGCTGACAGTAGCATTTGTTGCAGTTGTCCCTGGGGATTTAGAGAACATTATTTTAGAAATAATAACACATATGTACTGGGTTGTCCAAATATAAACCCGCCATCTTATTTACAATTTCACTAAATCGTAAGAGGGTTCTGGAAGCGTCCATAGTTCGGCTATATAAGAAGAGCAGGCTCGCGCGACTTCAACAGTCGAACAATAACTTCGATACTGTTCGGACGATCGACAAAAATGGACATTTCTCGAAGAGAACTTAGGCTACTTCTACTTCATGAGTTCCGTCTGGGTCACAAAGCGACGGAAGCCGTGCAAAATATTTGTAGTACGATGGCAGAGAATGTGCTCTGTTACGACACAGCAAAACGACGGTTCCAGAAGTTTCGTGAGGGTAACCTTAACCTCGAAGACGAGCCCCACCCTGGAAGACCACCTGCAATTGATATAGAGGTTTTAAAAAAAATAATTGAAGATGAACCAATATCTACGGTTTTCTGAATAATGGCGGATTTATATTTGGACAACCTAATATTTAGCCTTTATTAGACGAAGGAGTGGGTGGAGAAATGAAGTATACCCACGTTTTGTTAGTTAATACCACATTTAGTCAAGTCCCATGTAATAGAGAGCAAGCATATTGCCATCAACTGGGCTAGTATTAAGACTTCGGAATGCTACTAAGAAATTGCTACGTAATGGAGTAACTCAATAAATCTTTGTCCGACCTACGACCCCATGTTCAGCGGTTAAGCTTGCAAATTAGACCAATGAGGCAGTGGTTAATCATTTTAAAATAATTGTTATTTTGTAAAAAAATACAGCCTACAGACAGAATTCAGAATAGAATAGAATACTCTTTATTATGTACACCATATAAATTACAAACATAAATATAGAAATTTTACAAAGGGTGACACAATGGGCGGTCTTATCGCTAAGACAACCTTTGGATGGATTGAAAAGGGAAGGAGAGACAAATACTGTAGGTAGTCTGTGGTGTACCATTTACACGATAAAATGAATACATACATACATAAATTATATTATACTAATCTAAATAAATATATACATATAACAATAGACATGAAACAGGAGTAAAGAACATTATAATGGTGCTGTTTAAGGAGAGAGGAAGTGCTTTTTGATCATAATTCATATTCATTTGCGTTCCAAAACGGAGTATACAACGTGTAACGTTAAATGCGCAAAACCTAGGACACCCCAACTGATTTTTAATTCAATTGAACTATTTCAGAGAGAAAATAAGTCATTCAAAAAATTGTAAAGGTTTTATGCACTGTTTTAGTTTTACTGGCCATTCTGATCGTTTCTTGCGTCTGCGACGACGCTTTATCGAGGGAGGAGTCGTCACCAGGCCGCTGCGCCGCGCTGACATTGGCTTGCTTGACCTATTAATAAATAGACACGGCAACGTTTTTAATGAAGATTTTTTGAAAAATGTGACCTATATTAAAAAGTGGTTCAATTAATTGTGCTCGTTATTCTAATCAAACTATTTTCAGGTATTGCGCATTTAACGTTACACGTTGTATATTTGACGTAGGTAAAAAGAATCGAACTCAAATGGGATTGGGTGGGTCACGAAAGCTGTATGCACACTGAGTGCTGATGTCTCCACACAATGGGTGCCTGAAGAGTGGGCGGTGCCCCCGAGGCATGCCCAGAGACAGATGGCGAGATAATCTTTACCCCAATTGCGTAACACATTCACAATCGCATTCCGAAAGTTCTTGAAGGAAATTGCTAATATATTAAATTTCAAGTCAATCAATTGCTTCATTTGTTTAAAAAAATCGTTTTTTTTTTTTAATTATCCTTCAGGAGACATACTGCGAGGATTGTTCGAGATGGCGTGGGCAAAGAGTTTCTGGAAAAATTTGGGGAAGGTCTTTGCTCAGCAGTGGAACAGTACGGAATAGAGGAAATTAAACAGTTCTTACTTATAAATATGTTCAGGTACGCATTTCTCCGCTGTGTAGTCAAAGGCTAAACTGGAGCCTAAAGTCCTTATCATCTCCTCAGCTTTTGCCACGCAGCCCTCCTTAGCGTGGCAGTAGGTGGTGCCATTGCAGATGCACTCTACGCACTTTGATTGGATCACATTGTTCTCCACAAAATTTTCGCTGTTGCATGGTAGACCTGTACAGGAAAATGTTCACATTTCAATGACTGTATAATTTTAATTTGAACAATATTTTGATTTAACCCTTTACTGCATGATATATTAAATAAGTGACAATTTTTTTTTTTATGTTAATGTCTTTATTAAAGCTTCAGAATTAATTTTAGTGTATTTTTTTAATTTTTTTTTCCAAGTGCTATGTGATGATAGACAAAATAGTTGTGTTTTATTATTGCTAATGATATGAAAAACAAACCCCATTAGCATTTATACGCTAGTTTTTTATTTTTTTAGAGTAAAATAAACTGTAAACATGTCAAACCATATAATATGGTTTCCTATGCAATAAAGGGTTAAAAGAGTGTCCATGGAATTTCTTGTCCGTTCTTCTCCATACAAACCTACTACGCCTTTCAATCAATTTTCAATAGGCAACTAGCTTTATCTTTTTGACTGACCTACTTCATGACATCTCAAAACTGCCCGTAACTGTTTAAATTGAAATAAATGCTCTGAGTTTGAGCTCGAATTTGTTTAAAAATATGAGATCGCTATCATCATAAGACTGTGTGGAGACCAACGTAAAGGTTACATTAGTTCTCTCAGGGCATCGAAATATCGATTTGATGATGATTGCTCATATTCAAGAAAATAAATGATTTGTATTTTAATAAACGAAAATATTTTCAAGTAATTTCAGCTGATTACAGGGCCAAAGGCCTTGAAAGACTTGAAATGATACGAATTCAAAATCTTTTTTATATCATCATTAGATATTGATACCTTGCTGCTGCTGCTGTGAAGTATCGACAATTAATTTTATTTGACCTTGTACAGACGCCAGCACATCAAGCTACTACAATCTGTCAGATTTCTTTAATAGATTTTCAACTTTATTGCTAAATTCTATGGTTCAAAGTTGATTGGGAAAATCTGACAGTTTCGGGTAGCTTGATGTGCTGGCGTCTGTACAACGTGTAACGTTAAATGCGCAAAACCTCAGACACTCCAACTGATTTTTAATTCAATTGACCTATTTCAGAGAGAAAATAAGTCATTAAAAAAATTGTATAGGTTGTAAGTGCTGTTTTAGTTTTACTGGCCATTCTGATCGTTTCTTGCGTCTGCGACGACGCTTTATCGAGGGAGGAGTCGTCACCGGGCCGCTGCGCCGCGCTGACATTGGGTTGCTTGACCTATTAATAAATAGACACGGCAACGTTTTTAATGAAGATTTTTTGAAAAATATGACCTATATTAAAAAGTGTTTCGATTAATTCTGCTCGTTATTCTGATCAAACTATTTTCAGGTTCTGCGCATTTAACGTTACACGTTGTATATTTAGTACAGTCAATCGCATATAACTGGTAACAGTTGCACTACGAAAATCACTCATACTACTACGACATAAAGGCGCTGTCAATGTTAAATTGCAACCGATGATATGCGAGTGCGGTTGGCTGTATGCATTACAATTTCTTACCAGAATTTCTTAACGCCTCTGCCCTATGCATGTCAGCGTAACTAACGCACAACAACTTATCACACAGAAGGTTCTGGAATTCGTCGCAAACACAGGTATTGCAGTTGACTTTGTAAGTGGTGCCTGGCGTGCAGGGCGAGGCGGCATGGGGCAGTACCGGTAGATTCTTGAGTTCTTTGTCCCATATTGGAGGCCGTACATCCACTGGTCGTAAGTCTCGCGTTACTGGAGAAGAAGAATAATTTGAAGAATACAACAGTTAACACTGAAGTTCAGAACAAGCTCAAACATCATCATCGTCTGCCTACCCTTTTCCCAACTATATTGGGGTCGGCTTCCATTCTAACCGGATGCAGCTAAATACCAGTATTTTTATGGAGCGACTGCCTATCTGACCTCCACAACTCAGATACTGGGTAATACGATATCCCTTGGTAAGACTGGTTGTCATCTGTCTGGCTTCTGACTACCCGTAACGACTGTCAAAGTTCTACAAATGACAGCCGGGACCAACGGTTTATGGACTTTCCAAGGCCACATACAGCACTGTACAGTGCTGTGTGCTTGCGGCAAAGTAACGTAAACGCACCCATTACCGCCAGTTTAAGCGGAGTTCAGATTGATATCCAAAAAATAAGCACATTCTTAATATGTGGCTTCAATAAAAATATTTTTTCAAGTACTGAAATTATCGATTTTTATAGTTATGTATAAGAACAGATAATCAAAGAATTACTTAAAACATTAAAAATTAAATAAAAGGAAAAAGGGTCATGTCCCTATTACCGACTCAAAATATCGGGTGTGTGCCTAATACCGTTTATGTGACACCTAATACCGACCACTAAATAAATGGAACCGTTAAAGTGAAATAAAAATGCTCATGTATATTGAACTGTTTATATAAATGCTCCAACACACTACAGAATGCTATCAACACTTAACAATTATATGTATTCTTATAATAGTATATTCTTAACAGCGTTAAATCAATAAAAAATATCATATTTATACGAATTATGTATAACAAATTACCAAAGGCCAGTATTGATTATAACTACTATAATATATAACCAATGGGGACATTTGGTATTATACAAGAGTAAATGGCATTATAGAATCTTAGTAAAAATGTAACATAGTCATATAAAAATACAATAACATTTATGAGGCGGTTTATCGTATCTATTAAAACAGTAGAAAAGGCATTTGACTGTAAACCGCCTCTTAAGTTTAGTAGTCATGTCAAATCAAAAATCAAATCTTGGATTAACATTGACAAATGAAACAAATTAATAAAATTATTCATGTGAAAAAAAAATTATAAGAAATAACATCATGTGCCTCTGAATCAAATTTAAGATTAACTATGATCTCAGCATTCACTACAAAATGTTATCAAAACTTAACGTTATTATATACTCTTAACAGCCTTCAATAAGTCTTAAAAAATATACTACTTAATATAATTATTTGTAACCTAAAGTGTAATATTAGTATATTATTTTACAAAATGTAATATAGAAATATAAAATTAGAATGAAATCTTAATTCTAGCAGTAATTTCAAATAAAAATCAAATATTATAATATAAAACAAATTAAGAAAATTAACCTTTGGCAAAAAAAAATAAGATTAAAAAATAGATTCATCTGACTCTGAATCAAATCCACAATCATATCTCGGCCACATAATGATCTTTGCTGGACGGTTTATTTCACAATCATCTGATATATAAACGGATAGCAAATAGTAATTAAAATTACATGACTTCCACATATAAATGTTAGCTAAGTATTACTATAATATAATAAAGCTTATGTTATTTTAAATCTGTATGTTTATTATGGAATACTATAATGTATATTAAATAACTTTATGTTTACTTGAAAATAAATACCAAAAACATGTAGTATGGGGTCCATCGTAAATGTACAAGTAGATCGGTAATAGGTTTTCTTAAAGGAAATCGTATAACCTATTACCGACCCAAGCGAATGTGTATGAATTGTGTAAATACATGTGATTTTTGTACATGTATATGATTTTAAGTGGTGCGGTTGCTAAAAATATTTAATAATAATGATATTTCAACTATAAAAATACACTATTTAAAAATTATACCTCCTTTATTCATCAAAATATTTACATAAGAACGAAGTTAGTGTATACGGCTACTAAAGCTCTTGAATATATGGCGTTAATAGCTCAAATATAAGTTAACATACTAAGGAACTGAGTTAGTATAGCCTCCTGCCTATTAATTTATGCATTTTAACAAAAATCATGGCACACAAAAGATACGACAAGTACTTATCAACGACATGGGTCGACAATAGGAATAAAATTGTGATTTTTGTTCCTATTACCGCCTATTTTTAATATTTAATTTTAAACAAAATAAAATAGTATCTCATTAAAATGAATCATTACTTGTGTTCCTGAAAGTATCAAAAATGCATCAAAAGAACTAGAAGTTACATTAAAATGCTGTACGATATAATCTTCTGCTAAAAAAGAAACAAGAGTACTTACGCCATCGGGAATGCCACACTATGGAAAATGCACTAAGGTCGGCATCCACGGACGAACATAGCAATTATTATTTAAATCGTCGAGTTACGCACGCAAAAAAGAGATGAACATTTGCAATACAAATACATCTACATTTTTTTTAAAGCAACCATTTGTGTAGCTTTAATACATGACATAAAAATGATAGTTTTCTGAATGGGGCGGTAATGAGCGCGGATTTTAACGGGTCGTTATTAGGTGCGTTTACGTTATATAAAGTTTCCGAAAAGCGATAAAATTGCGCCAATTGCTAGTGCTAAGATTATGCGTTATTAAGAGTTGAATCTACAGAAATCTTAATAATTATTAAGATTTCTGTGGTTGAATCTCTCATACCAAGTAATTCGCTAATCGTAAATGCTAACAGTAGCATATCTGCTAAGGCCCTTATTTAAGTTAGTGCTCATTTTTCAATCGGCATTTTGAAATACAGACATTTTTCACACAAAATCTGGAAAAAGTATTTTTTTTTAAACGTATGAAAGAAATCTAATAAAACGAAATAACTACGTGTATCAGAAATTAAGAATGTCATTTAATTAACTAACTTTTTCATAACTTCAAGTTTTCGTTTCGGGTACAGGCTACGGAAAGGTTCGGTTACGGTTCCAGCCGAAAATCGAATTCGATTTTCCATGGCAAAAAGTTCAAACATTTTTGGCCCAAAATTCAGCTGCGCGAACTCCGCTTACTGACGCAGTCATAAGATCATCAAGTGCGCAGGTGACAGGGCATGCGGCGCAGGATGGATTTCTGTGGGGAGATGCCACATACGCACTTGAGATCTGAGCCGTCCGTGAATCCCCATCTGTGGAGATTTTCTTTGCTCCGGCCGACTGGGATTCGAAATCTATTTCAAGATTTCCAAGTCGGCTACGGTAACGCGTGCCCAGACGGAAGGCTCTGGATGTTTCGATAAAATTGTCAGGGGGCTTATACAGCTCCCGTCATAGATTACATCTAGTGCTGTGCATTGGGTGACGTGAGTCAGCTTGTGGCTTCGTCCTCTCAATGTGGCTGGCTATGGTCCTGCGAATGTTTGGAGGCGCAATGCCAGTCAGACGCTTATTAAGTAATAAATGTTTTGTCTTACCTTTTCTTTCTTTACAAGCATTTTCCGTAGAACATGCTAGCTTTCGGTCACTCTTACAATAACATCTTTGGCAACCCTCTTGGTAAATTCTTCCAGGTAAACAAATTTTTCTAGGCGGCAACGCTGGATAATCTGATTTGTCCGTCTTTAGAGGTATATTCTCTCTTTTCACCGTCTTTTTTGCCTTCTTTCTCTTGCTTTTTTTGTCTTCAAATTCTTTTACGGACCTTTTATCGACTCTAGGGACGTTTTCCTTAGTTTTGGGACCTATTGGGTGTAAGCAAGCTACTTTGGTGCATAACGAATTGTTTTGGTGGCCACAGTGGCAAGTGTTGCAGTTTATCCTGTATTTTTTACCATAAGTGCACTTCTCTCCATATTTATGTTCTGGCATTTTGACTTTTTCTTTCATCACATTAGCTGTAATTGGTTGTGTGATGATTAAGATGCAAATCACTGTTTTAAAAACTTAGGGACTACTTAGTTTCTTCCCGCGACTTTGACATTTCTTGGTTTGATATAAACTATATCTTATGACACTGCAATACTGTAGCTTCCGATTATTGAAAGAATTTTCGGAATCGGGTCAGTAGTTCCAAAGACCATACACACACACTCATATTACCTCTTTATAATATTAATGTATGTATATGTAGATATAGAACTTCGAAGAATATAGCGTTATTAAAAATTATTTGTTTTCTTTTTGGCATAGTGAAAGTAGATTTGCGATTTCAGAAAATATCTACAAATTAAACCTACGTAGAATTATGAACTAACGTAATAATAGATAAAATATTTACAAACGAGATGAGCAAATGAATTTCAATCAATTTAAAACACGACTGTAATAATTATTATATTTTAAAAGAAGTTCATCCAGAAGAAAATACTCCTCTGAGAGCTTTTAAATCTAAAACGAAATTTTGCAAGCAAACCATAGTTGTGCAACTTGGAGAACCATCCTTAGTACATGTGCAAACGTTGCATTTGTAACGATACATCTTGCCAGGATCACACGAAGTACCAACATCACTTTCCAATTCAGGAAGATAGTCTATCTCGTTTACTCTTTCCTGTCTCAATGCTCTATTCGTTTTTTGTTCACAAACATTCTTTGTGCAAACAAGATGGCCGTCTCCGCAGACACAATCGGTACAATCAATAAAACTAGTAAAATGTTGTATTAAAGCAGTCAAAAACGCTATTACTCGTATAGGCATTGTATGTAAGAGAAATACTCACATAAGGCTGATTCAGTTCCCTCCAAAAATGCTAAAGTTGACATTAATGTGACCAAACAGATCCACATGCTTCAATTTCCTGATCTAATCAACGCATAGTAAAAGTTAGCAACAGTTAGTACTCATTCGGGCACGCTCGGTAAATTTTTCCAGTTATATCAACTATAAAAGGCAAAGATTAATAAATTAATAACTAATTAACGGAAGCAATGAGTAGGTACTTGTTGATTGGTCGATGTAGAAGTGTCTCTATCCTCTTAGAGACTTCTTAGGTACGATAGGTAGTTTGTATGACTATACATACAAGCCAATCCCCTTCAACCAGCTACGCAGTAGCTACGCAGTGGCTACGCAGTGGCTACCCAGTGGCTACAGGAGCGAACCCACGCACAAGCGGAGAGCGGGGACCTCTACACCGGGCTGCAGGCAGTCCAGGGAAGCTATGTCATCCTTAGATGGTAGGCTAACCAGGCGTTTATCACACATGGACAGGAGCGGCCTGCGCCTGGTGACGGTGACCATTATGAGACACTGTTCGCTAAACAAACACACACGTTAGGCATAAGTGACTTATGCCTAATGTGTGGACTGTCCGCTATGCCGCATGACAGTCTTCTATGCAGGGCTTGCATGGAGGCGGAGGAAACCGTTGCATATGTGCTCTTCGGATGCACAGGCGTCACCCAGACTAGAACAGAAACCCTCGGGGCACCCAGATCTTTTACAGATGTTCTAAACAGACCAGGAAACGTAATCAACTTCTGGAGGGAGGCGGGCTAGTTGAAATAACCATCAACGCCATGGCCCACGCACAGTGGTCCACCTGAAGGACTAACTAAGTGCAGAAACCAAACCCTCTAACGTAGAACATATATTATACAAGCTATGATTATGTCGCTCTACAAGGTCAAAAAAAGAGGGGCCCATGGCTAAATAATAACAGCCGCACAGGTCGATCGATCAGGTTAAGCTACGCTTGCCGCGGTTGGTCTGTGGATGGGTGGCCATCTTTACATACCGAGACCCCTCCGTGCCTCGGAAAGCACGTCAAGCCGTTGGTCCCGGCTGTCATTCGTAGATCTTTGACAGTCGTTACGGGTAGCCAGAAGCCCGAAAGTCTGACAACCAGTCTTACCTAGGGGTATCGTATCACCCAGTAACTGGGTGGTGGAGGTCAGATAGGCAGTCGCTCCATGTAAAATACTGGTATTCAGCTGTATCCGGTTAGACTGGAAGCCGACACCAACATAGTTGGGAAAAGGCTAGGGAGATGATGACAAGATCAAATAAAATTATCTAGTAAAACTTCACAAACATGATGGTTAAGATTTTTTTATAGTTAAAAATGTACTTGATCCCTAGAAACTTGATGTGTTTATTTAATTTTGCTATATTATGCTAGTTGGCGTCTCTGAGACATGGGATCACAGTTTTTCTATGACCTGATTTTGGATTGATTTTTGCAAGAGGCAAAAGTACTAGTGCATATAAAAAGAATTCCATGCGACCAACTCTGAAATAAAAAAAAAATACCTCCTTAGCCATACTCGAAGTAATAATGTAGGTATCTTATATGTATGAAACTGATGCGGATTCAGCGGATTGTTCACTATTTCAGAGTTGGTCCCAAGCATAAAAGTTGTTCATATACCTACAGCCCGATGTAAACTTTATGGTGGGTCGGAACATGAGGCGAGTCGCTGCGCAGTAATAAAGGACATTGCCCAGAATCGCCCTGTGCAACACAAGTATCGGACATACACGATAATTAATAATAATTGTCTATTTTATTATATTAGTTGCAAATACTTTTGTAACACGGACTAGCTGCATGCCAAAATTAACATTATAAAGTAGTTTTACGCGACTAATAACATTGATCGCCGCCATCTTTGCCAGAAGTCACGTCGTGTCGAATAAGATTAGGGATTAGGTTTTAGAAAAAAATTGCATAGGTACCTAATTATCTAGGTAGGTACTAAAAATAGCAAAATGTATTACGATATTGTTTTTCATTTTCTTAAAAATCATTCGGAGCTATGAAAAACTATACCTTGTGGTGCGATTATAACCTCAAAATCTGATACTTTTTTTTTAATTATGTATATCTATTCTGCAGCTAGTCCGCTATAAAAATAAGATCTTATAGGAATTTACTAATGATCGACCATACAACACATAAGTTTCCGACGCCCTTGGTTCCAGGGCGAACAATGTATGGGCGCAGAGCAATGTCCTTTACGTGTCAGCGGGGGGAGGGGGGAGGTACTTCACAGCGAGTAGCGCAATTTAGAGCCGCCATAAAGTTTCACGCACACTATACAAGCAAACAAATCAACGTAAGAGAAATTGCCAATAGATACAAAGTCACCCTGTATAATTAGAAAACTTGAAAAAAAAAACTAAAATAAAACACAAAAAAATAAAATTAACTCGTTTATTCGTTTCGTGATTATCTTTAACTCAAAAATTACTTAAGTTTTAATTACATATCGTCTAATACATGATGGTACGTACTTTCTAAGTTAAGCCACGTATTAATTCACTAACAACTAAACATTCGAGCGATACTATTCGTCGCCGAGCGAATAGCCAGGGAAAGGCAAAAAAGTCGACTAAAATAATAAATAGTCAAAAACTAAAAGTGAAAAATACGACTGGAGCCGAGTACACGCGAGACAGCGCCGAGAATACGCGATTCAGCGTCACCGACCGACTGAAGCCGAGCATACTCGATTCAGCGTCACGAGCGTGATGGTTCAGTTTCGTTCACTCAGAGAGCAAAGTGTGCCCAAATAAGTTTCCACTTCAAAAAAGGTAAAATGATTGCTTCAAATGTTGCTCAGTTTTTCAACCATGATGCTTATACATAGATAAAAGTGGAGGCAACACTCTGAATACCTAAGTGATGACGACTTTCTAAATGCACACATAAGCTTGTATTTAGAAAGAGAGTGTCTTCACTTGAGTATTTAGAGTGTTTGCCTCCACTTTTATCTATAAGCTTCTTGTTTTCTGCTAATTTACTAGATGCCATAATTATGTTAACAAAAATAAGTCAATAAGGAAACAAGACTAATTAAGTAAATGCCATAGTAATATTATAAACAGAAAGCTTTGGATTTGAGTTCTAATAAAACAGCCGAACATCGTGATATCTACAACAAAACAAAAGAAGAGTTAAAAAGTTTCTGGCTAAAGGCTCGGCCCACACAACGTAACACCTAAAGGAATGAAAAATGACATGAAAAATAAGGCACTTACACACGATAATCGCATGTTAGCCAACTAAGTTGAAAATGCCGATGAATAACACACACACATCAAAATTAAAATAGGCTCTTCATACAAACTACTAATAGAATAAGTTAGTTCACAAACACGTAAACTAAATACAATACAACATTTATACTATTAGTTGTATTTAAACTTTCAGTTTTTACAAAACATAGCATTCATCGACTGTTTCCTTTCAGTCGATATTCAAAAGAGTTTTAACATGAATTAAGTGGCGTCAGATTTTATTCGAGTTGATTATAAAAAGTCGACTTAACAAAGTGAATTACTCGATAAATCTCCAGCATATTCGTTTTAAAACTAAAGTTTTCTGCAAGCAATGTTTACAATAAAATGAAATAGTAACTACTCATTCATTCGTATTACATACTAAGTAAAATTAGTCACAAAATACTTAAAAAAACACAAAACATTGAAATGATACTAACGCACACAATTATTCGATCGTCAAATCGACAAAAAAAGTAAATTTGATCGATTGCGCAGCTGCTATTAAAAGGAACAATACTTATCTTGAAAAGACACGAAAATAAGAGATAGAAGAAATGGAGTCCAATGCAACGATATTATGTGTTTTGCGTTTATGCGAGTAAATCGCGCTTTTTTTTCTTCTTCCTAATACTTTGAGCGAATACTCACACAAAAACAAAGCTCATTTTCATGATATTAAAATACTTCTATTTGTAGCTACCAACCCTATTTCATAGGTATAATAATTATAACGTCAATTTTTTAGTACCTATAGCACAGAATCGCTGCCTGCGCGCCAGTTCCATGGTCTTTGACGTATACGTATTAGTTCAATCTCCCAAAGTAAGTCTTAACAAAAATATAGAAAGCATATTTTTAACTAAAAATACCATAATAATATTTGTTCACTGGTATAGGGTTATGCAGATTAGTTAGTTACTATAGTTGATCATACTCGCAGCCAGCGTACGTGTATGACCAGATGTATGAACGTAAACGAGGCAGAAGGAGTATGTAAGACCTGACACTAGGCCGTCATTTTCTACGTCTGTGAGACATCTTTTACGACGTCATTTACGTCGAAAATCGCCTTGAATGGACGTCGTCATGATGTAAAATTGAGCATAAGGCGGTGGTTTATGTAGGTATACGAGATCAAATTTTCTTTAGATATTGATACCCATCACTACTGTGAAGTTTCTCTAATAAATTTGACTTTGTTTTGACTATGACATCTTATACTATGAGGGCCTTTATAGGAATGAAAATGTTGTATGTACTGAAAACACCAAGCAATGATGCTCGTAGTTGCATGCTTATTTACATTCTGGAAAAATCTACTGTGTTATAACTAATTATAAAATAGTAGATTTTCCAGAATGTATGACTAATATACTAAGAGTATCTGACAAGACCTGGATGAGATTTGCACTGACCAGGGAAGCATGCAACAAAATGGAGGAGGCCTTGGCAATGGGTGGAACAAGGATGACAAAATAACTAAAAAAGAATCGTTAAAAACGTAGATGGCAAAAGATTTCGTGTGCATGTCAAGATAAGTGTAGATGTGCGATTAAATGTCGGATGTTAGGGCTTCGTCGCACAAGCGCAGTGTGCAGAAGACACTCCTCCCGTCTGCAGAGCAGGTGCAGTCGTTACAGTCGCGTCTAAACTGTTCGCCGGGGTTGCAGCGGAAGCCCTGATCCGATTCTGTACAAAAAAAGGATTATTATAAGTTATAAGAGATATTGCGACTAAAAACTAAACTTTCGCTTAAGGGAGACGCCAAGGTAGCCCGCGAAAATCAAATTTTGTTACGGTTTTTGCAATTTGCAGATCATTGTCAGGTGTTGAACAAAATATGGTTCGCGACCGTAACAGGTATGTATTTACAGAATTATACCCATTGAAAACATCAATACGGCACACAATATTGAATGACTATTTCATGTGAAATATCAAAGGGTTAAAATTTGAATTTCCCGGATTACCCTGCCGCTTTTCCCTTAAACTCTCGATTGCAATACAATTATTATTAACTGAAGCATTAATTTTCAATTATGAGTGGACATACAATATTCCCAAGTGTAATAAATTATAACAAGGCACTTCAAATAAACCTAAAATTCTCCTTACTATAGAAATACTAAAGTAGGAGCATGCTTTTATGAGCTAATATCATGATAACAACCACTCGTGTGGATGCCAATATAGGTATGAGAAATAGGGTGTAAAGTTCACTCAACCTCCTATTCTATAGGAAGGATCCTACGACCAGACGGGTGTTGTCTGGTGGGCAAGTGCCCGACGATTGATGTAGAGACGTTTTATATATGCTACTCGTGCAGTAAACTCTGTTTGCGCGATGTGAAGTCAGTGTGCTGCGTAGTTCGCATGTATGCCACCACATGCCGTGACCAAATTCAGGCAAACGATGACCAGAATAATCTCCATAAAGCTAAGATAATCTATTGGTACTTCCAAAAACTCTTACCTACCAGGTGCTTTCTCGGTTTCAGCTTTAACATCATTGCACCTTTTGATAGTACAGGTTGCAAACTGGCCGCTTTCAGTGCACCGGCAGACATTGCAGTCGCGATCGAACACACTGCCCGGAACGCACTGTATGGATACCTGCTCGGATGTATCTGAAAATATTTATTTATTTTCATTTATTTATGTATACACAAAACCTAGACAAAAATAGATAAAGATACAAACGCAAAAAGCTACTGTTTATTTTATTAGAAATATCTTTCAAACTGGACATATATTTTTTTAAGTGAAGCCTCTTTTGTGATCTGTCAAAGGCAATTAATTGTGTACAGCACGCACCTGCGGGGAAAATTAAGTTGCCTTATACAAATATTTAACTTCTTTAATTAGTAAAGCCAGTTTTGCGACCGTTTAGGAAAAACTATGAAACACAAAACAGGATTGTGTATTAATAATATTAATATGTTCGTGTCCAGAAAGTAGGCGTTTTCCAGGGTTTTATACTAGGTCCAAAGTTTTATTTAGTCGGTTACTTTCAAAACTTTAAATGTAGAATATTCCAACATTAAAAGGCTAACCATTAAGCCATTCCGTAAGCCATTGCTACTGTTAGTGTGTTAGGAAACTGCGTAACACACTATCAGTAGCAATGGCTTTCATTTTGACAGTTCAACAACATTCATTGCGTTATTTACGTTGTTGAGCAGACAAATTTTTCGAACATTTGAAGCAATCGATAAGTTTGCCATTGCATGCCATTAGGGTGCCTGTCTCTGAAAGAATCTGTTGCTTAATATTCAATCATTAATATTAAGTACGTTATTGTTGACTTGGACCATTCATAAGGTACTAAAAAATAACTCATACCTCTTTTACTCCTTGCTCCAGTGAACGCGCTAGCATGATGGTTGTTATTCAAAGCATTGCAGTCAATCCGCGTGCAGGAGAAGTCTTGGCCCTTATTATCGCAGAGGCACTTATTGCAATCCAAGCGGAACTCTTGTCCTGGCTGGCAGGCCTTCGGCGGCTCCTACTAGATACACGGAGTGCGTTGTTATTTGTTACTTGACATATACCAAGTCCTTTATTAATAAACGAGGAGTTAAGTTACAATCTGAGTTTGCTTCGGCATTTCTTCTCAGAGATCAGTCAAATAGGAAATGCCGGCGCCATCTAGTTTTAAAATATTAGCCAAAAATTTTACGTGTAAAAATATAGATCTAAAATGTAAAAGATCTACATACAGAAATAAAAATCATTTAATTTCAATCAGTCTAAGCAGCAGACCATTTATGTTTCATGGATTCAGTTTTTCACAACTTTACTCCGCGTTAATAAATGAGGGGCTTAAGGTCTTGGGCGAGTCAAAACTTTAAGGACTAATAGAATAGGACTATTCGTAGATTTTAACAACAACATCACGCTTGTAATCTCCGAAGGATTAGACAGAGCCAGTTTCAAATTGCTATGCTATTAAAGGATTGTGATTCAATGGCCCATTCATTGAAACTAAATTAGACTTAATAAAAGTAAAAAATATTACCGTAGTGAATGCCCGTACTTTTCTCGACAAGGTGGCATTCTGAAAAGCAAAATAAATACTTTTTAAATAATGCAATAACATTAAAAAAAATATTATCTAATAATTAAGAAATTGTTCAGTCAGGGAAATTAACTGTCAAGCAATGTAACACTCAACATCAACTTGCCGCGTTATAGCCATTTCAAACAACAGTGAAAGAATGACAGCGGTGATTTGAATATACCGGCAATTTGAGTCTGTGGTCAATTTGCTTAACAGTGAATTGACTTTACATGACAGCCGATAGTACTGAAATAGATCAAGGAAGAAGAAGACAAAAGATGGAAGGAAAAGTAAGTTAATTGAGACAAAAAAATAATGGTTAAAATAGGGTGAATGTAAAATCCTCGCCCCCCTTCCCCCATCAACCAGATAGAAAAGACCGTTGAAAAACCCGTTTAAATATAAAAGAAAATAAAACACAAATTAGTATAGCCAGTCTTTATTAAAAATACCCTACACCAATTGAAAATTCAGAAATCTTCTAGACCAAACCACCACAATAGGAAAGAAAAAATACATTAAACATTGTATTATACAGCGTGTAACGGAAGGGGGGTATCAACCCTGAAGGAGGTGAATGTGCTCATGAAACTCAACAACTTTCCCCAAAGAACATAGGTCGAAATAAAAAAAAGAAATTTGGCCCTCCCTTACAAAACTGACTACCAGCTGATTGATTTACTATGGGAGGACCAAATTTTTTTTTTTTATTTCGACCTATGTTCTTTGGGGAAAGTTGTTGAGTTTCATGAGCACATTCACCTCCTTCAGGGTTGATACCCCCTTTCCGTTACACGCTGTATATTGTAGTTAAGGTTTCTTAATAAGCATATAAATAAAAAAATTGCAATGGTTATTAAAAATTAGTATATATTTAGACAGATATTTATTTATTTTAGCTACATTTCGTATTAAAAATCTTTCTTCGAAAAGTTTAATCTCCGGTAGACCGAACACCAAATTAGACTAAGGCCGAAATCAATAATAATATAAAACCCGCAAGAGTTAACTTGAGAGTTCGCTCGGCTGACGTAAGGGCACGATACTGCTGCAGGATATACCGCTCGGGTCTCAAGTTAAGTCTTGAGGGTTGTAACTCAGCACGTGCTGATGCTAAGCTGTATACTTCTCACTACCACACAACTGTCAAACTAAGTAGTATCCCTGTCACCGTTGCACAATTGTCAAACTACAAGTGCATGATAGAGACGGCAACATAAATATATACCCCAAAGTACGTGCAAAGTAACATTTATTTATCTAGGCCTTAGATCACAATAGGCGATAGAGAAACCTGTTTAGTATCTTCGAGTTGTTCTTCACACGCCCTTCTAGTACAAGCGTAAGACTGCCCATCAGGATTGCACCGACACATGTTGCAGTCTAGCTCAAAAACTTCGTTAGGACGACAGGTTTTCTTTTGCACGCGAAGATTCTGCTTATAGGAAGGTTTGTTAAAGATTGTAATGACTTTTCAACTATTTATACAAGCCGATCTATTCTGTAAAAAACTCATCGAGAAAACTTAAGTAAAGTGAGCTGTCAATAGTGTCAAACAGTTGCATCAGGTGGAATGACAGCTCACTTCAAAGAAGTCTAACTATAGTAACTTTACATAAGTTTTCACGGTAAGATTTTTACAGACTAGACGGAAAGGTCAAATTAAAACTAGCAAAACTCCATACACGAGTTGGGTTGTGAAGTTTCACCAGATAATTTAATTTAAACTTGTACAGCATGCTTTTTTTACCGGCTCCAAATTTTTACAGAGTGTTCCACCCATGAATATGAATAACTTTCACTATGGAACCAACTCAACTCACGAAAAAAAAAATCAGCTGTTTCATACATTTTGGTCAAGTAGGTATTGAACTTTTGTATTAAACAGCTGATTTTGTTTTCATGATTTCAGAGTTGGTCCCATGGTGAAAGTTGTTCATATTCATGAGAACATCCTGTAAAAATTTGGAGCCTGAAAAAAAAAACATCCAGTATATGTAGCAATTATATCGAAGCAATACATTCAGGCAAAAATCAGCATATAATTTAAAATGAGATCGTCATGATAAAACATATAAGCTGTTGCAACTTAGATCAGGTCTTACGTCAGCAGGGATTCCTCCGAAATCAGCTTGGTCTTCGGGCAGGAGGGGCACACAGACTCTCCTGGTACAGTAATAGCTGGTGCCATCTTCGTTACACCAACAAGTGTTACAGTCTTTGATGAACATGCGGTTCGCCGTGCAGACTTGCGATTTTGTAGTGTTTTTGGATGATTTCGTTGTCTAGAAATGTTGGGATGAAAATGAGTCGAGAGTTTTAGTCGTGATAAGGCGATATTGCAATGGTGATTTGTGCGTAGTTTATTAAGGAGTGTTAGTAAAATAAGTATAATAACATTTCTGTTTACACTCTTCTTCTTAGCGTGTCGATGGCAATCTACATTATAAGTTCTCAACCTTATTTTGTCCACCACCCACTTTGAGAATATTTTTTTTTCTAGAGTCCCCCAATTATTTTTACATAACATCTGTCGTGAACCATTGCCACAATTATATTTAAAGGTGTAATATTATATAGTCGTAAGATAGTATACATCATTTTTTCTAGGTCTTCTACTGCCCCCCTGAAAGCCTCAAATGTCCATGAAGGGGCGTTATCGCCCACGTTGAGAACCTATGATCTAACAGGACTTGCCCCAGAAATCGGCTACGTATTTAGTGCCATCAGTAGCGCCTATCAGTTCCTGTAACGTACAGATGATAGTCGTTTGTGAAACACTGGTTCTGATATGGACGACGATGCTCTCTTATGAGTTAAAATTCATAGTGTATTCCGGAATATCAGAAAGCGTCATCCTTAAAACCAACGTTGGATGCGAATAGAAAAAGACCTGTAAAAATAGTGAGTAAATAAAATCCTCGTAATATCAACTTTGGTTTTAATAAAATTTGTAAAAAAAAAACACTAATTCAAATTATAGCTTTTGTGTAAAAAACTTTCATCCTCTGTGTTTACAATTTGGAGCCTCTCAATCTGTGATCCGAATCTCCTGTATACGGTACTGCTGGTTTTATGTCCTGAAATTATAAGAATATCAATATATAACCTAGCTCTTCAAAAAAGGGATATAGGGTCCCGTTTCGCAATATCCAGCCGACCCATTCTTTCAAAAACATACCGTGATAAATTTAGGTGAAGTGAGCTGGAAATGAACTATCATCCTACCTGACGCTAGGGAATCTACGGATTGATAGCTCACTTCATACTAACTTCACGTAAATTTTCACGGTGCAGAATAGCATACTCATTCAAATAAATTCGAACATGAATCACGTCTGTATTTCCAGAAGAGTTAGGCAGGCAGAGGTGTGTAGTACACCCCGCATTTCTGCGGTTACATAGCAGTGAGCCTATAGCTATTTTGGAAGAATAAGCTAATAAAACTTTGCCCCGACCTGGAGATCAACGAAACAACACATCGGAGAAAAGAATTGATCACACAGATAAATAAATCAAAACTAAAGTAGACGTGGTGGAGCAGACAAAAATAAAGATAAACAGGGTGGCAGGGACATCAACGTACAACGGATTCAGTACGTGATTTTGAACCCCCAGCGTTGAAATATTTGGTCGGTTATTTTTAAAAAATATCAGCTGTTCCCATACATTTTGACCGCGTATTACAGGTATGAAATGAAATTCTATGAAACAGCTGAATTTTATTTATACCCGACGAAACATTTCTACGCTAAGGGGAGGTCTAGAATCGTGTGCTGAATTCATGGTTTCAGTTTGCTCGTCGATGGTGCCGCCATGTATAAAGATATAAACACCTATAAAAATGGCTTGGTACCTTAAGTTCATGGAACAATTCAACGTCAGCGGGCAGAGGACACGGCTTGTTGGTACAAGAGTAGTCGGTACCGAGCGCGTTACAATGACAGATATTGCAACTGATGTAGAACGTGTTGCTGGCACGACAGACGGAGTGGCGCTCTATGTGATCCTGACCCTACAGACATGGTTGAGAAATTGGTAATCAGGCAGTTTGATCATGACTGCAACAGTATATTGAATATAAAAAATATCGTCGAAATAAGGATCTATAAAAAAAAAAAAAAAACTTTATTTCGGATTTTTACAATCCATATGAATGAGAAAAATTAGAAACTCAAAAATTAATAATTATTATTTTATTATTATTATTTATTTTATTTTTATTTTTTCTATGAATGTTCAAGTTATTTAGGAGCATAGCAGACAGTCGCACACGATACTTTTAGCATCAGTGATTGTCAATTTGCTACTGAAGTTGGGGTGTGACACCGCGTTTTGACGTGGAGCACACTTTGCGATATGCGACTGCGACAGCTCGGCGACTAAACGCAGCGACCAGACTCACAGTTTGCAAGCGAGTTTGCGTTGTGTCACAGTAAAAAAAAATAAGCATCCAGCTTTTGACTAAGTATCACTGATCGCTAATGCTAAAGGTATAATGGCTTATGGCTCTAAATCGGACTATAGTAATTTACAATATTCATGTTCAAGTTGAGCAAGACAAACGTTTAACGTGCAGTTTACATTGACTGATATCTATCTACACAAAAAGATGAATTTAAGTACGCGGCGATTTCTTCAACGCGGCGATTTCTGCACCAAGATATAATTAAATATACCAACCTCACTTTGCATGAAGACCTCTACTTCTTTATCTTTGTCCATTTCAGTCTCTAAGCATTCATTGTGCGTGCAGGAGTAGCTCAAACCGTCACTCGCACATTTGCAAGGATTGCAGTCTCTCATAAACTCTTGCAGAGGCTTGCAAATGGTCGACCTCTTCAAGATTATCACGTCGTGGTCTAAATCCAGAAGGTTTTCTACGTCGTAATGGTTTTGGTTCTGAAGTTTAAAAGGGCATAACTGATATACAAGGTGGAGACGACAATACGGCAATAAATTACTCTGCGCATATCTATCTAATGATGTTCCCAGTCTAAATACGAAAATTGAATAACATTTTCCAATAATTTAGTCACTAACTATTTACTTTGTTTGAAAAAATAACTTGTTTAATTTCGAAGCTAGGATTTCTTTGATAGTGGTGCCGATTCTGATGTTCACAAACTAAGCTAAATTTAAGTTCAGTGCATCGTTTTCTTTCTATTTCATTAAGAAAAGGACAGATATAAGTACTTATAGGGATAAATTTTAGTTTCAGCGCCAGTCGTAAATTGACGCAATTTTGGTAGGAAAGTTTTTAATCACGTCTAAACTTGTATGGAGTAGTGTCAGGCACTGATTATTATTATTTTTTTTGTCAAAATATTAGTATTCATATTGCCAGTGTCATATGCTGTCGTATTATTGTCTCCACATTGTATTTCTCATTCTGTATTACCACCACTTTCTACTTAGGAAATATAAATTCAATAATTATTAGTAGTTCCAAACGATGTACTTACCTCATTGAAAATGAATTGTGCATCCCATTCACCAAATGTGCAGTGAACATTTCACATAAAAATTAATAAAACGATGTAGTCGATGTCCGTATCAAACATCGATTTGTGAAAATGTTTTGTGTTATTGATCTTTTAGTTTGATTGGCAATATCATATTTCAAAGTATCAACGAAACAATGATATATGATTAAGATATAATTTATTTGCCGATCCTTGTTAAATTCCTTCGTTTATTTCTCAAAACTGTTAACTTACCTTTTATTCTTTCAATAGTATAGCTCGGTACAAAAGACAATTCGCTGTGCTTTAAAAGACCACCATGTGCCAAAACCGTGTTTAAACCAACGATATTAAATGTGCAGATTTTAAATCTAATGAACACGTATAATGATTTTTACTTCTATATTATTTACGAGTTCGCCTTTCATTGCTTCAACTAAAAACAACATACATGAATAAGTAAAAAGACTTACCGGCAGTACAACTTCAGTTTTGGCCGATTTTTGAGCATCTTTATCGTCTAATTCACTATTGACACTTGCTAGCAGTATATCTGGAGCACTAACAAGGATATCTGAAACAGATTTATTAATTTTTGCTTGAGTACGTATAGTTTTTTATTGTATTTCTTGGTATATTGGCGTTGCTAGCTGACATATGGCAAATAATTTAATTTAGCGTTCTGTGTCTTGTAATGTTAATTGCTTTGCATACCTTGTATTGTATTCAGTCAAGTATTTTCTAACTGAACAGACAGCTGTGCTGCTGGGGAGTTTGTTGCGCCACTTCTTCTTCCCAGCGAAAGCACTAGGAAGTGGTGAAGGGCGGGCGTTTTGGGGGACTGTCTTTTGTAATTTTGACGTTCGAAAAGTGCTGATTCTCAGCCTAGTTTGAATAAATGACTTTTGATTTTGATTTTGATTTTGAGATAACGTAGATATTAAATTATTGGTAAAAAAAAAACCTAATGGTTGGTCTAAATTAGATAACAGTTCCAATGGATCGACCTTGTGAAACGGTAAAAGCAGTAGACTGTATCTGCCTGGCCTTTTCCCAACTATGTTGGGGTCGTCTTCCAGTCTAACCGAATGCAGCTGCATACCAGTATTTTACATGGAGCGACTGCCAATCTGTCCTCTTCAACCCAGTTACTAGGTAAGACTAGACTTTGGGCTTCTGATGAACCGTAATGACTGACAATGATCCACTAATGACAACCGGGCCCAAAGGCTTAACGTGCTTTCCCCTGCGTCCAAACGGTTATAATAATTCAAATACAACTGCAATTTCTATTACTTCTTTGAGAACTTGATCAGCCGATATACCAACAAAAGTGAGATTATGTCAAAAAATACTGGAAAAAGATATACTGAAATCGCTTGAATTTAATGTATCTAAACTAATAATATAAAAAGAAAAGGGTTGATATTTTGGATCTCTGTTTGTTATGCTTTCACGCTAAAACGGCTGAACGGATTTCGATGAAATTTGGCATATGGGTAGACCATGACGTGTATAAGGACATAGGACTTTTTATCTCGATATTCTCTCGGGATCGAGACTTATGCAGGTGAAACCACGGAGCACAGCTAGTATTTTATAAATGCCAACGTTATTGGTAAATCTTATATTCTGAAAGAGATTTTTTTAAGATGCGTACCTGATCTCCTACAAAACTCCAAGGTGCAGAGTCCAAGTCCATTCTCGAGGCAGATGCAAGTGTTGCAATCCCTTTGGAACGTTGTGTTAGTCTTGCATAGGGCTGGCTCCGCTGGAAATTATTAATGTCAAATGTCAATAAAGCGAGAAGTTGACCGAATGGTGGCCAAGGTTAGGCCAAGAAAAACAATAATAATAAATTAAAATAGGGTGACTGGTAATTAGTGACCGATACTTAAACACATGATTCTACTCATGACAACAAACAACTTTTACTGTGGGACCTGAAACGCGAAAAGAAAATCAGCTGTTAGCTACATTTATGTTCGTACGAGTCGTCAAAATGTAGGGAACAGCTGATTTTTTTTTCGCGATTTCAGGTTTGGTCCCATAGTAAAAGTTGTTTGATGTCATGAGTAGAATCATGTGTTTAAGTATCGATGACTAAATACCAGTCACCCTATATATTTTGGACCAAACACTTGTACACATACTTGATGATTTTTTTTTCAAGCTCCAAATTTTTACAGGCTGTTCTACTCATGAATATGAACAACTTTTACTATGGGACCAATTCTGAAATCACGAAAACAAAATCAGCTGTTTAATACAAAAGTTCAATACCTAAGTACTTGACCAAAATGTATGAAACAGCTGATTTTTTTTTCGTGATCTCAGAGTTGGTTCCGTAGTGAAAGTTATTCATATTCACGGGTGGAACACCCTGTAAAAATTTGGAGCCGGTAAAAAAAGCATGCTGTATAATAAACCTGCCAAACTGCGTGACAGTTTGTCGGCAGGATTTAGGTCTTAAAACATTTGGTATCAACAATTTGAGTAAACATCTGAGGGTCCAGGGTCGTCCAAAATCGTGTTAGGTTGACGATCGTCAAAGTCGCTGGAAACACCTGGATGAGGGAAGCACAGAATTGGGAAGTATGGCAGATGAAAGGGGAGGCCTATACCCAAGAGTGGGTGATTCCGGGTTGAAATGGTGATGATGATGTCAGTAAAGCTCTTTGTTATCAGCACCCAGTTCTTGCTCCATTTTATGTGGGGTCGGACTAGAGGGACTCGTGGGTAAATCAAAATAGCCGCACGGGTCGATCAGAGGTTAAACGACGCTTGCCGCGGTCGGTTCGTGGATGGGTGATCACCCATTATGTATCGAGACCCTCCTTACCTCGGAAAGCACGTTAAGCTGTTGGTTACGCCTGTCTTTCGTGGATCTTTGACAGTTGATACGAGTAGTCGGAAGCCCAAAAGTCTGACAGCCAGTCTTACCAAGCGGTATCGTGTTACCCAGTAACTGGGTTATACAGATCAGATAGGCAGTCGCTCCATGTAAAATACTGAAAACTGGAATCCAGTTACACTGAAATCCGACCCCAACATAGTCGAGAAAAGGCTAGGCAGATTGGTTTTGGCGCTGCTAGTCGTCGTCTTCGAACAAATATCTATATCAGTCATCATCTCAATTAATTAATTCTAGGTTCATTAATAACACCACAATACAGGAGACATTCCTAGTGTGGTGTAACGTTTAAAAAAAAAGAAAATTAAAAAAAAAAGCTCTTTGTTGAGGTAGAATACAATTACTTGCTGCCTCTTTGATTAGGATATCAGCTATTCTGAGTAATCTTAAGACATTTTAGACTGCTGCTTCATATTTAGATACCAACATGTGTATGCAAGCTTTAAAGGAATCTGATTTTTTTTTCATGCAGTTTACTTTATTAAAGTACTGCGTCTAATGTCGTTCTTCGTGTAAGGAAACAAAAGTTCTGAAATTTCCTCCCGTTTGTTCTTCGAAAAAGAGTCAGGATCGTCATATTTTGAAATATATTCTCATTTTGTTATTTCTTCTTCTCATAGTTTTTATATTGTAAAAAAAAAATAATTTTAAGATCGCGCTATCGCATTAGGGATACCTGTAATGATAGTTGTAAGGGAGATTTTAATAAATAAATAAATTTAAAATATTTGGTTTCGCATTATCCCACATGGGCACTTATGAAACGACAGAAGCTAGTTGCACGGTTCCAATGGTCGTGTCCTATGGAGAAGAGCCGACGAGAAAATAATTGGCTTTTACAATATTTTTCCAAAATACTGTGTTAATAGGTATGGGAGGACAGTGCAGGCCTGTTAACAAGTACCAGGTACTTAACAAAATCGAAAATAGTGATGTATTGTTGTCGCTTACCTAAGACTCCCTTATCGCAATCGGTGGACTGTTTCAAGCACTCGGCGCGGCCCTGGTCCGAACAGCGACAGTAATGGCAGTTGCTCTCCCATTCACTGCCCGCCAAGCACTGCGTCTCTGCCGCCTCACTCTGTGACTGGTTTGGTTCTGAAATTTTCAGCAGCCATATTTTAGTTTTTATTAGGACTTGGGAAGGAAAGTTTCTAGTGTTTTTTCTTTTTTTTTTTTTTAAGTTTCTCTTCTAGCACAGGTACTGAAACTCCTATCTTAAATATATTGTAGACGTTGCATAGTTACTGAAATAAATTTATTATTATTAAAGTTGGAAAAAGATGCTGTATTCGTTAATTTTCGGACTGAGGAAAGTTTCTTATGTTGGACAAAGAGTTCAGAACCCAAAGGGTGCCAACGGAACCGCGATGGGTGTCGATATATAATAATAATCATTTAATTCAGGCAAGAGCCATATTAGATAAAAGATAAAATATCACAACATCACTGCTACAAAATAAATTAATGAATACAAATTAAAAAGGTCACAGAATTAAAATTAAAATACAATGTCAATGCAATTAAAATAAACGAAGATATAAACAAGATAAAATAAAAACCAAAAAGATGGTTGGAAAATCAAAGACCGCTGTAATTGTGGTATGCGTTGAGAAAAACGGTTTTCTTATATTTTATCGTGTTTAGATATCGATAACCCACAAAAAAAAATCATCAATAATTTATTTTATCATATTAAGATACCCATTGTGTCTGCGGAGTTTAGCTAGCCAATTTAAAATGACCCTGTATCTACACTAATATTATAAAGAGGAAAGATTTGATTGTTTGTTTGTATTGAATAGGCTCCGAAACTACTGGACCGATTTCATAAATTGTTTTACCATTAGAAACCGACATTATTCCTGATGAACATAGGCTACTTTTTACCGCGGAAAAATGCTTCATTCCTACGGGAAAACGGGTAATAGGATTTAAACGGCGGGAATTCCGAATTCTACGCAAACGAAGTTGCGGACGGATGCCAGTAATAAACAAGAAAACAATAAATAAAAGAACTTGAAAATTAATAGAGGAACTCACCAGGTATGTTAAATTCTTTTCTTTCTTCTGTGCATGAAGGGTTTGTTGTACCAGGCGGACATTTTATTGCTGAAATAGAAAAGAAGAATTATGAACTTACATATTATTCAAAGTAAGTTACATACCTAGTCCTAGAGGTCCCCAATTCATTTAACAAGCATATAGTCCTACTAATATTATAGGCACGAACGTTTGTGAGGATGGATGGATGGATGTTTGTTTGTTACTCTTTCACGCAAAAACTACTGAACGGATTTGAATGAAATTTGGCACACGGATAGTTTATAACTAGGATTAACACATAGGATACTGTTCATCCCGATATTCTCACGGAATCGAAACATATGCGGGTGAAACCGCGGAGCGCTGCCAGTGTCTTATACAATAATTAGAAATGTTAACGCCGAGGCTTTTGCCTCTAACGAAAATTAAAGGCCAGAAAAGATTAACCATTTATTAAAAAAATAATTCATTTATAAACGTTGCTTAAAGTTAAGTAATCGTTAGCGACTGTTTAATCATATATTTTTGACGTTTAAACGTCTCTTAACTTCAACTAAGGTTTATAAAATAATTATATACCCCAAAAAATACATATTGGCACCGTTATATTCTAAGTGGTCGATACTGGCCAGTTGCACTATTGCATGGTCTTACGAATTCACCCATTGAAGATGACGTACTTCCTAACTGCTTGTTTAAAAAACTTAACAAACAGAATGGTGCTGACTGAGGAGGCAGAAATGAAGTAAAATACCTCGACCACCTTGGACCGATAGCAAAAAATCCAACGTTAACAAACAGCCTCCCGACCGATATCGGTCATGGTGGCCAATCTTAGCGGCGATTAGGTACACAGGAGATATTGTAGTGCACAAGTGTGTGCGTAAACACAGATGCACTCTCTGTTCCTTTACTCTCATAGTCCGATGGGACGGCAATCCGACACGATCGGGGAGAGATCAGGCGCAGGACCAACGGCTTGGAACGTGCCTTCCGAGACACAAGGGTATTTAACCGCCAACTTAAAAACTCCGGACTGTTACTAAGAAATTCCTAATGGAAAACCCAATAGCACTTTGTCCGATCTGGGAATCGAACCCAAGACCCCACGCTCAGCAGTCGCGCTTGCAACCACGACACGAACGAGGCAGTTAGCAACAAATCCAACATTAATGTAGCGGTAACTCAAACTACACGGAGAGAAAATTCTTAGAAAAATTACTTTGTTCGTCACTGTAAAGTGAGTGCAAGTGACATCTACAGAAAATTCACTATTTGTCCAATAAATTTTACTGTACAGCATAAGAATTTTTACTGTGCTAGCATTGTAATTTTTCCATTACCACTCAAATGCACTTAGCGGGTTGGTGGATGGCACATATCTTCGAATTTGTGGTTCTAGGACTTGCCGGTATCCTCACGAGGATTCAAAGTAAGTACCTACGTAAAATGTTCAGAAAGATAGATTGTTTGAACATGGAAAGTTTGCTCCAAGAGAGGCGGTAAGTGAAATGAGTCTAACATGGACGGAGAAAATTGACATGAAAGATTTTTACATTTTTTTTTTTTACATTTTCATTAAATCCGCCTCTGTATTTATGTGTTTGAAGTAAGAAATAAATAAATAAATATATGTATATAAATTATTATAATGACTTGCATGTACTCGCTGTGCGTGCGTCAAAACAAAGGACCGAAGCTGCTGTGGATTTATAATTACTTAATTGGCAAATGTCACATTGTAGACAGTCATTCTTCATTCTTTGGTGTAATGTTCTACGTTTGTTATCTGGGCAAAATGTTTCAAATAAGCCATCACTATCCTGGCCTTTTATCAAACTTGTTGAGGTTGGCTTTCCATTGTAACTGGGTGCAGCAGAATACAAATATTTTACATGGAGTGACTGCCTATCTGAACTCCACAACTCAATTACTGGGTAACACAATACTTCTTGGTAAGACTGGTTGTCAGACTTTTGAACTTCTGACTACTCGTAACGCTGCCAAAGATATACGATTGACGGCTGGGCCCAACGGCTTAACGTGCTTTCCGAGACACAATGGATGGCCAGCCTTCCGCGAACCGACCGCGTGTTTTAAATGAACAATAGTAAAGTAATCCCAAGAACACATAAAACGTATATTTCGTTAATATAAATGTAGGTTAACCCAATTTCTCTCGTTCGCGCCATTTAGTGCTGAATGTAAACATTGACTGATTTGACATTTCGTTTCGCGCCATAAATTTTAAAAATGGCGGCGAAAAGTCACGTGACATGTTTCGGCCGGAGCGCGCCCGGTCGGTCCTCCAGTTGCCCTTTAACCTTCACAATTATTGCAGTTCTATTAATAGCGACAACAATTGGTTTCAATAATTACATGCCGACGATCATCTTTGATGCTCCGATATTACGAAATGATCAGCTGAAATTAAAATTCTTTAGTTCCGAAAAAAATGGGTCATCATTTTTGGTAATATTTTTTATTTATTTTCTAAAGCCCGTTTTAGTATTTTCTCAAGTATCATGAGTATGTTTCTAACACAAATCCCACTTACAACAATCTGTAGGACATCAAAATATTTGTTGCGTACGGTAATCAAATAAAATCTGCCCCATCAAGAGGCCGCAGATTTAGTTCCTGCCAAGGACCAAATATAAGTTTGGGAAAAATCTAATCAAAAATAAAAAACCTGCCAAGCGCGAGTCGGATTCTCGCACGTAGGGTTCCGTACCACTATCTATAAAAACGGCAATAAAATCATGTCTGTTGTATGGGAGCCCCTTAAATATTTATTTTATTCTGTTTTTTTTAGTATTTGTTATTATAGCGGCAACAGAAATACATCATCTGTGAAGATTTCAACTGTCTAACTATCACGGTTCATGAGATACAGCCTGGTGACAGACCTTCGGACGGACTGACGGACAGCGGAGCGGGAGTAATAGGATTCCTTTTTACCCTTTGGGTACGGAACCCTAAAAACCATCACCTTAATTGCGTAACACATTATCAATCTCAATTTGAACCATTTTGATGGACATTGCTAATCGTATGTTCGAAAAATGTATCTGCTCAACAACGTAAATAACGCAATGAATATTTTTGAACTGTTCAAATGAAAGCCGTTGCTTCTTCCTTCCCATCCTGAAGGCTGGTCGTGCATACCACAAGTACAAGGTTAAGCGTAACTGCTGGCCGTATGTGCGTGGTGTGGCCATGAACCCCGTTGAGCATCCTCACGGTGGTGGTAACCATCAACATATTGGTAAGGCTTCGACTGTCAAGAGAGGAACATCCGCCGGTCGCAAGGTCGGTCTTATCGCCGCCCGCAGGACCGGAAGAATCCGTGGTGGCAAGACCGATGCCAAGAAGGAGACGTAGACGTATTTTTATGCAAAACAAAATCTATAAATTCTGTTAGTGTGTTACGCAATTACTCCCCAGCCGGTCGATTCTGTAAAAATCTCACCGTGAAATCATAAGAGAAGTGAGCACCTAATAGTGTTAATCCTTAGCGAATGACAGCTCAATCCACGCTCACTTCACCCAAGCTTTCACGGTGAGATGGTTACAGAATCGCACGGCTGTAATCTAGTCCTCATGTGAAACAAATAATAGACAAAGATTCCCTTGTTCACAAACTAAACTAAATTTAAGTTCTTTCAGACATCGAGTTTGTAAAAGAAAAATTCTGCCTACGTTGGCGGTCTAGTTGATTCCTTTACCTTCGCAGTGTCTCATACATAGTCATAATCATCAAAACACTAATTTATAATTCCTTTATATGCAAGACTAATGAATCACCTACACCAACAGTTCATAGTGCTAACTTTTAACGGAGTGCACTTATGATATTACTAGCTTCTGCTCGCGAGTCCGTCTGCGTGAAATTTCGGCCCCCAACCCATCGCGTCGCAACGTATCGTCCACCCGTGCTATTACTTGTTTATTTATTATTTATTTAATACTTCAAGCACATAAATGTACAAAGGTAAAATGTACAGACGCCAGCACATCAAGCTACCCGAAACTGTCAAATTTTCACAATCAATTTTGAACCCAATGCTATAGCGATAAAGTTGAAAATCTATTAAAGATATTTGAGAGATTGCAGTAGCTTAATGTGCTGGCGTCTGTACTAAATTAATTAAATAGAATGAATTTCCTTAAATGTGTGGAACGCCGGCAAGAGAGCGAATTTTTAAACATTTTGACACAGGTCCACCCTCGATGACGTCCCGCAGGACTCTGAGCTAGTGTTGCCTATCGATAGTCGACTACCTCTTAACTAGGTAGGTAGGTAGGTAATACGGGCTGGTGTCCGCAACTCCACGTCAATGCGCGTATTTTGCGTACGGGTGGGAAAATCGATCATTCGATCCACCCCAGCTCCTCAAGGAAGGCCAGCAACGCCTTGATGTTACTGACCGTCTCACGTAGGGTACCTGGGTTACCGAAGTATTTTGCCCTGTAAGTGGCGACCACCGGGCAGCTTAGAAGCACATGTGCCGCTGTCTCGTCATCCTCCATGCAGGCCCTGCACAGCGGACTGTCTGTTACTCCTATGACAAAGAGGTGTTTATTAAATGACCCGTGGCCAGTTAAAGCTGCAGTCACCGTACGCAGCTTTTGTCTAGTTAGACGGAGAACCTGTTTCGTGAGGCGGCCATCCATTGCGGGAAGTGCTTCCCTAGCCTGCCTGCACTCGCCTTGTTCCGTCCAAAGTTTGTCATGTTGATCTCTGGTGCGTTTCCTTACCAGAGTGCGTAGATACCTGAAGGGGAGTGGCACGATGGGCTCAGGTCCCACTGGTGCCATGCTCGACCCCCTTCTGGCAAGCTCGTCGGCTGCATCGTTGCCTAGCGAACCGCTGTGTCCTTTTATCCATTGAATGGTTATTTTATTGAAGTTACCCACCTGGTTGAGGCGCTGGTGGCACTCGTATATTAGCCCAGAGTCGACTGTATTACTATTCAGCGCTTGCAGTACAGCCATGCTGTCTGAGAGTATGCGAATTGAGTGATCCTTCACTTCCCTGGCCATGATGGCTGAAGCGGCCAGAGAGATGCCCATGCATTCGGCCTGGAACACTGTGTTGTGGACGCCCAATGGTGTGGCTATGTGTATGTTGAAGTCCTCCGAGAAGATTCCAGCACCTGTACCACTACCTGTTTTGGATCCGTCTGTGAAGATTCGTAGCTCTGCAGGGCGCAGCCCCTCGCAGCGGCGATCCTCGTGAAGTTGGATCTTGTATTTTTTATCAAAGATAAATTGTTTGGGTACCTCTTAACTATCGATAGTTTATCGATAGTTGACGTCATATCAATAGTATCGATAGTCTATCGATAGTATCGATACTATCGATAGTATGATACAGGGCAATAGTATTGATATACAAAAATAGTATCGATAGTATCGATACTATCGAAGACCAGCATATGTTTAGGAGCAATACTATCGATACTATTGATAGTATCGATAGCTCACACTATCGATATTTTTATAAATGGCAATAGTATTATATACTATCGATAGTATCGATAGTATTACTTTGAAAAAATCGATACTATCGATACTATTGTAGTATTATAATGTAATAGTATCGATACTATCGATACTATTGCTTCCAATCAATAGTATTAGTTAATTTGTGATATCGATAGCACTATCGATATTGTTACTAGTTTTCGAGGTCAACTATCGTTGGGCAACTCTGCTCTGAGCGCAAGCCGACATAGGCTGCTTTGCTATTTTTGTGTGTTTATTTAAAAAAAAAACTATTTCAACCGTTAAATTCCCTCTTAAATACGATTACCTCATGGTGCGTGCAATTTTCATTTTATTTTGTGCAGTAATTATGAAATGAAACGAAAAATGGTTTTGAAATCAACCCTGTATCGGATTTTTTTCCATCGAGCAAATTACAATTTATCGTGTTTTGAACCGTTAATTTCCCTAAAACAAGGACGTATCTATAATTTGATCATTTAAAATTGATTCTAAAACAGGCAAATTCAGATAACCCCCCAGCTAAACAAACATGCTATTCTAACCTAAAAAGTTATTCATAATTGTATGCGGTTTTCCCCCTATTCTCCTCGTATAGCGCCAGTACCCTAATTAATAATTATCATATTCCAAACAAGCAGTTCCCAGAACCATTATTAGTAATGAATTACTTAGAGGACACTATTTCCTCTTTATTGATAACATCTATAGTACAAATGTGTATTTAAGACTTCGTAGAATCGTAGTAAGCGATAGCGTTCACAAGAACTGATAACCCTCACTTTCCTAGAATTTACTCCCTTATTAGTCTAGGTCGCAAGTTTGCGTGGTAATTGCGTAACACACTAAGTGTCTAAACACACTATGCCGAAGTTACGCGACCGAAGTTCGGCGGCTGATTTTACGTTCCGACGTATTCGGCTGATATGACACACCATAAGTGCCGAACTTACGCGGCAGAAATTCAGTTCCGAAACTTTGTGTGTGTATTTAGTGTCTCGAGCGCTGTCGTGGCGTCGTGTCGTGTTATCTACACAGTTGGACAGACATACGCAAAACAAAGTGATCTTGTAATTACTTTCGAGGTGCGAAACCCGAACTTACGCCCGACCGAAGTTAGGCTGTACGCTATGACGCGACGTAATTTCGGCATAGTGCGTCGTCAGTAATTCAAATAGCATTGCAGGCGTAATTGTGCTGAAGTTCGGTCGCGTCACTTCGGCATAGTGTGTTTAGACACTAACAGTAACAATGGCTTTGATTTTGACAGTTCTACAGCATTCAATGCGTTATTTACGTTTTTTTTTTTTAAAAGTTGCCCCACACTAGGAATTTCTCCTGTATTGTGGGTGCGTTTACAAACATTTAAAGTCGAATACACAAACAGCCAGACATTTTTCGAACATATGAAGCAACTAGCTGAGCCCCGCGGTTTCACCCGCATAAGTCTCGATCCCGTAGTAATATCGGACTAAAAAGTATTATATGTGTTAATCCTGGTTATAAACTATCTGTGTGCCAAATTTCATCAAAATTCGTCCCGCCGTTTGAGCGTGAAGAAGTAACAAACATACTTGAACACACACACACAAACTTTCGCCAATACCCTTCAAAATTATTCAGATTGTAATTGATAGGGTGTGACGCAATTAGGGTGCTGGGTATTTTACCAATATTTATTATTTATTTTATTATATTTTAAAAATATACCAAACCTACTTTCATTCAAGCTTTTAAACATGACATGTTTACTTAGAATTCACACCAATACTATTTATGAAAAGATAAATGGGTTTCCAATGATTTTCCTGTATACAGGGTGTCCCTGGAAGTATGGATCAATCGAATAGGGGCGTGGGCTAGGTCATTTCCAAATGTTCTAACCCTGAGAATGTCGGTGAATTTTTTTATGGTTCGAACAACCTACAAAGAAAGAAAGAAAGAAAAGAAACAAAATGCGTTTATTGGCATTACATCAAAATAAATACACATTAAAACAACTGGCAACACACACAACAACAACTACAACTGGCAACTGGCAACAACTGGTTAGCTGCGGCCGTTACCACTGAACCACCACTGCTTCCCAAAAAAATCCTTACCAAACTGAGTTTGGAAAAGCTTTAAAGTTCAAATAACGTTGCGCTTTAGCGAATTTGTGTGGTTTGATAAGCCGAATCTTCAGGGAATTCATTAGGGAAAAGTTATCGCGTATCAGTCAACGGCACCGACTAATACCTAATCAGTATTTGCCGGAACATCATCATTAGTGATCGAAGTTTGGCGCCGAGGTCAAAGTCAAAGTTATTTCTAAAAAAGAAAAAAAAAAGCCTAAAAAAATGACGTCCAGTTTTTCAACCCGCAAAATCGAAGAGAATAAAAAAAAAGTGCGTTAGCTAAGCAGGAAGTTTATTCGGCTACTAGCTTCTGCTCGTGTTTTCGTCCGCGTGAAATTTCTTGTCCCCCCGCCCCACCCTGTCGCATCGCATCGCCTTCCCATGCTACTACTTCGTTTTCGCTTAGAGTTCTTTCTGACTCTTTTCTCTTTGCTCGGTTCCTCAGGGACCTAGCGTGCAATACCAATAGCGAGCATATATAACGTGTAACGTTAAATGCGCAAAACCTCGGACACCCCAACTGATTTTTAATTCAATTGACCTATTTCAGAGAGAAAATAAGTCATTCAAAAAATTGTAAAGGTTTTATGTGCTGTTTTAGTTTTACTGGCCATTCTGATCGTTTCTTGCGTCTGCGACGACGCTTTATCGAGGGAGGAGTCGTCACCGGGCCGCTGCGCCGCGCTGACATTGGGTTGCTTGACCTATTAACAAATAGACACGGCAACGTTTTTAATGAAGATTTTTTGAAAAATGTGACCTATATTGAAAAATGTGACCTATATTAAAAAGTGGTTCAATTAATTCTGCTCGTTATTCTGATCAAACTATTTTCAGGTTTTGCGCATTTAACGTTACACGTTGTATATTTAGTACAGCCAATCGCATATAACTGGTAACAGTTGCACTACGAAAATCACTCATACAACTACGACATAAAGGCGCTGTCAATGTTAAATTGCAACCGATGATATGCGAGTGCGGTTGGCTGTATGCATTACAATTTCTTACCAGAATTTCTTAACGCCTCTGCCCTATGCATGTCGGCGTAACCAAAGCACAACAACTTATCACACAGAAGGTTCTGGAATTCGTCGCAAACGCAGGTATTGCAGTTGACTTTGTAAGTGGTGCCTGGCGTGCAGGGCGAGGCGGCATGGGGCAGTACCGGTAGATTCTTGAGTTCTTTGTCTCGAATCGTTGTATATCCTCCAGACCGATTCGGTCATGGTGGCAATCTCAACCGAGGATGACCAAGTACGCAGGAGATATTATAGTGCACAAGTGTGTACGCAAACACAGGTGCATTCTCTGTTCCTTTACTCTCATAGTCCGATGGGACGGCAATCCGACACGACCAGGGAGAGATCAGGTACAGGGACAACGGCTTGACGTGCTTTTCGAGGCACGGGGGTATCTCATCGCCAACTTCCAAACTCCTGTTACTAAGAAATTGCCAAAAAGAAAAAGCCAATAACACTTTGCCCGACCTAAGAATCGAACCCAGGACCCCCCACGCTCAGCAGTCGCGCTTGCGACCATGACAGCTAATAGAGGCGTATGGAAGAGAAAGACATGCTGCGCTGACCCCAAATAAATTAGTATTAAGGCAGCATTTCCTGGTGATTAAGAGTCTAATAATATGTGCATATACGGTGTTATTAATTTAAATGCAAAATTGACACCTCCAATTTACATATCCGACCAAAAAAAACGGTATAAAAATTTGTGAAAAGAAATTAGATACAAAATGTAAACAACGAAATATATTATACGAGGTAAACAAATGTATAACCGGACTTTGTATAAATTTGCAATCATTAGACGTTTTATAGCCCGATAGCGGTACCGTTAAGTTGGTCGGCGGCTTGTTGCTTAGCGCATGTCGCGCATAATATAGTCCTGACTACACTGCAAGCAAAGTTTAGCAACCCAGCTTCGCAAAGTTTGATTGACAATTATAGAAATTCCTTCTTAAAATCTGGGTGACCCAAGAAAATGGTCAATAGTAAGAGAAATATTCTAATTTCTGTATTAAAATAAAAGTTGTTTTATTTTTTCTTGCAAAATCCAAGAAAATGTATACTGAAAAGATTGATTGATTGACCACTGATTTTGTAAATAATAGCAAGCAAGAATACCCCAATAGAATACTGAGTACCTAACAAGAATAATACACCATCAGCTGTAAATTAATTTAGTTACTACCCTTTTCACAAACAAAACTATTCCACTTTTACTATGCATTATTTTTATCATTCATTTATAAACCGTACGGATCTCGCACGCGGTTCTATTGGGGTGATTGGGATAACTCCATGACGCTTGTGAAAAATAAAAAATAGATCGTTTCTTTGGAAAACTTGTTTAATATGATGAGTACAATCAGCCGTGCGATTCTGTAACCATCTCACCGTGAATGCTTGGGTGAAGTTAGCATGGAGTGAGCTGTCATTCGCTAGGGATTAAAACTATTAAGTGCTCACTTCACTTATGAATTATGATTTCACGGTGAGATTTTTACAGAATCGACCGGCATGTGTTTAATTATCGGTCATTAATGGTAATTAATGACCGATAGGGTGACTGGTAAGTCACCCTGTATAATAAATGCCTCTAAATATAAATATCTTTACGATGCTACTCTAGATAACTTTCTCTAATTTATTACCTCCGTTCTGCAGTTGCGAGTTTAAGTTCACAAATGTCATTAACACATGACTAAAAATAGATCGCAATGTCTGATATTATGGTCCATATTTGCGGAGTTTCCTTGCGGTTAGCTATAAATAGATACACCAACCGATAACGTTACCTTACGAGCTTTAATTAAAGTTCTATTTTGAGCTTACAGATAATGTTGATTTATGTGCAGTTACTGTGATACTTAATAGAGATAGATTTGAGTGTTTATTTTTAGTTCATGTTTGAATAATTATGTCAATGTTTGGTGTGCGAACGTAAATTATGCTTCATTTGGAAAGTAGTTAGAAGATTTTTAATTATGGTGTCTGGCATACCTACTGCCGCGCCATTTTGAAATTGGCGGCCACGCATGAGACCTATATAAATGGATAGCTGACATCAATGCAAACAGAAAACATACTGAGGCCAAACCCCGTAAAGTTCCACGTTTCCGAGATATTAACGTTCAAAGTGGATCACGTGACTCAATCAACAACTTTGGGCACGACAGTAGGTATGCCACGGACCTTCAAAGCCCTTTACAATTGAATATAACGGTCATAAATGGTAAACCAGAGAATTTGGTTAATACTTTCTTGCTCAGGTTAATGCAATGGACAATAATTAATGGTTTATACCTACGACTGTTTCAAATCTACACCTTTTGATGCCGGCCTCATATTAATTGGTATGGTTCATAATATCCTCTCAATATTTTGTAGCAAAATAAAAATAAAAAAAAAACACCACCAACACGTATAATAAATAATTGACTAATAATATTTTTTTTAAACTTGCATCCAAATGAAAACAAAGATCTGCTTTTCCTGAGATTATTATGTTTTTTTTTTTTAATTTTTTATTTGTGATTTAGGTAGATCAATTTAAATATCATCAGTTAATTACCCCACGATTACCGAAAGTCCGTAAAATCCGTAAGCAAATCGTGCTCTAATCGCACTGTGCTCTTAACTCCGGCCTCCAGTGTATCAGGTGTAAGATACCTGTAGGTGGGCGGGCAAGTCGAGGGCATTAGCCGACGATGTCCCCTTAGACTCGTAATATAACACCATATAATATAAGCAAAGCGACCGTTCCTATACTAACCGTACAGACGCCAGCACATCAAACTACTACAATCTGTCAAATTTCTTTAATAGGTTCTCAACTTTATCGCCAAAGCATTAGGTTCAAAGTTGATTGGGAAAATTTGACAGTTTCGGGTAGCTTGATGTGCTGGCGTCTGTACCTACTACGTATTGTATACGTAGAGGTTTGACTACTGACGTATTAACTTTGAACTTGAGCTCTCGGTAAGTGTGCAGTGTTATGCATTTTTTAAGACGACGCTAAGAAGCACCTTGCTGTTTACTTTTGTGCGCTTATATAATTTCAACTTGAATGATGTACCTAACCAAAATTTTGTAACAATTTTTATGATTTAAAAGAGTGTCCGTGGAGTTTCTTGCCCGTTCTTCTCCACAGGTACCTACTACACTTTGGAATGGGCAACTAGCTTCATCTTTCTGACTGACCGACCCCTTGACAATTCAAAAGTGCCTGTAATTGGTTTACTTGAAATAAATGCTTTGAGTTTGAGTTTCAGTTTTTGAGTTTGAGTTTGCTTACAAGAGATGAGTTTTTATTTTTATTTAAGTAATTGTCTTGTGTCGATACTCTTGCGCCATCCCATCTTCCTGGCTCGGCGTGCTGTACTGGCGCTACTGTTGCGGAAAACCTCAAGCGGAGAAAGTATAATAACCTTACCGGTAACTATATTTTCGAGCCGTTTGGGGTTGACACCCTCGTGCCGTGGGGTCCGACACATTGCTTGTTCAATGAAATCTGTAAACGGCTGGTCGACATTTCCCGTGACCCAAGGCCTGGCCCGAGGCTAAGCATTGCCATACAACGTGGCAATGCCGCCAATCTCTTGGGTACATTACCAGTCGACAGCGATGCGGAGGAATGTTACGATGCAATATTTTAGTTTTTTAATAATTTTAGTTATATTAAGTTATTATATTTTTATTTTAATAATTTGTAGTAATTTTCAACATACAACGTGTAAGTAACGTTAAATGCGCAAAACCTCAGACACCCCAACAAATTTTTAATTCAATTGACCTATTTCAGAGAGAAAATAAGTCATTAAAAAAATTGTAAAGGTTTTATGTGCTGTTTTAGTTTTACTGGCCATTCTGATCGTTTCTTGCGTCTGCGACGACGCTTTACCGAGGGAGGAGTCGTCACCGGGCCGCTGCGTCGCGCTGACATTGGCTTGCTTGACCTATTAATAAATAGACACGGCAACGTTTTTAATGAAGATTTTTTGAAAAAATGTGACCTATATTAAAAAGTGGTTAAATTAATTCTGCTCGTTATTCTGATCAAACTATTTTCAGGTTTTGCGCATTTAACGTTACACGTTGTATATTAATACCATAATCAGCATTTAACGTTCCCGCTGCTGTGACACAGGCCTCCTCTCTATGAAAGCTCTGTGAGAAGGAGTGGGCTGTAATCCACCACGCGGGCCCAGTGCTGGTTGGTAGATGTCACGTGTCTTCGAATTTTTGGTTCTAGGACATGCCCATTTCCTCAAGACCAAAGACTATTATAACCACTTGACTGCGTATACAGTGCCCCGACGCACGAAAACTATTAGTATTTTGTCGCCTATGTATAGGCTACGGTACTAGTAGCAATTTTAGTTGTGTCCAAGTGTTAGACCTGCGTGCACGCTAAATTAATATATTTTTTTTTACGTTTATGCAATTATAACGCATCAAAATGCCTTCATGCGCGGTGAAGTGGTGTGGGAAACATTCTTAGACATCTAGTTACAAAAAGGATGACATAACTTTTCATCGGTACATAAACATTACGAAAAATTATTTTTGATTTAATCAGATTATAAGCCACTGCAGGGGTCTATTTAAAATGGTGGCTGGGTAAACGAGCACACTTTTTGAGTCGCGCGTTGATGTCTTTTGGAAAAGTCTCTTTCTTGTATTAGACAATTCTAATGCTTCTATCCCTTTCTTTCCTTTTGTATGTTTATCGTAAAAAATAGTGCTGTTATCTTTAATAGCTGAAAGTTGATATCGAGAAAAATAAAATGAATACATTTTTTATTCAATTCACATACTTTAATAAAATAACTATCTACTATTAACCGACTTCAAAAAAGAAATACCGACGAACTGAGAACCTCCTCGGTTGTCAGTTCGTCGGTTTTTTTTTTTTTTTTGTATAATCCGTGATTTTTTAGTTCTTTCTGTCCCCGACCGGGGCCGATCAGTCCATTTCCGGGATTTTTTTTTGTAATTGATTGATTTTGATTAAATATTATTTCTATGATTTTGATTTAGTATTTATTATAATGTTAAAATCCATTTTATCGATATCGACTATTTTCTCTTAATGAAGTAAAGCAGCCCTAACGATGCAACTTGACCTTGAACTGACCAATTGCAGCCGCGCGTTCTTCCTCATCCCCCGGCCCGCAGTAGTGAGTCGTGTGCTTCGAAGAAATCGGCCCATACGCTCTCTAGTGGTTATATTCTCTATGCTCAAGACAGATTTGCGTCACGTAATTTTCGGTATCCGCCCGACATGTATTTATGCTTCTCTATCAGAGAAGAGTCGTAAAACCGTACGAAGCGGACGGGTTGCTAGTATAATCTATAAAGTTTTTCGGTGTAGGCCGTAATTCACCACGCGGGCCCAGTGCGGTTAGATGTCACCTGTTTTTGGTTCTAGAACATGCCTTCTCTACCCTCACGATGTTATCCTTCACCGTTTTTAGGGTTCCGTACCATAAGAGGAGAAACGGGACCCGGATCACTTCGTTGTCCGTCTGTCTGTCCATCTGTCAAGACCCTTTTTCTCAGGAACGCGTGGAGTTATCTAGTTGAAATTAATATCAATTTTTCAGGGCTGCAATCTCTTGAAGCAGTGACCAAATCAAACTTATAAGTCAACGCAATCAAAAGATAAGGGCGTTTGTTCCGTTTATGCCGCATATTTTGACACTCGCAAGGGAATCAAAACCTATAGCGTACTTCACGTTGACCTAGAATCATGAAATTTGGCAAGAAGCAATTTCATGTAGCACAAGTAAATGAAAAAATCCGAAAACCGTAAATTTATAGTTACATTAATATAAATTTATACACATTTTTTTTCCGTGATAAACTATTTACATACCTACAAATCTGTACGGAACCCTCGATGCGCGAGTCCGACTTGCATTTGACCTGACCGGTTTTTTTCTAAGCAATGGCGATGAAATAATTTATATAATAAAGCAAATCGCCTGTCTAGATTTGAACCTACGACCTATAACTCGTAAGTCGCGGCCGTTACAACTGGGCCCCCACGGCTCGACACAAAACAACACGAAACACAAAATAACACAAACACGAGACATTTTTTTTTTTTTAATATAGATATAATAATAGTACCTATAGAAGTACTATGGATAGTCTGTGGTGTGTATTTCTATTGCCGCTGTAATAATAACAAAATTCAATTAAATAAAGTTAATAATTAAAGGGAGCTTCCATACAAGAAAAGTTTTTTTAACAGCGTTTTTTGCCTTGTGGTACGAAACACTTCGTGTTCGAGTCGGACTCGCACTTGTTTTTTTTTTTAAGTAGGCAATGTGGGTGCGAAAAAGATTTAAAATTTCAGAATTAGGATTTAAAATAAATAACAAAGGCTAAATAAAATACGTAAATTATACCTAACTGCCTTTCTTATTTTAAATCCAATATTCCCGTTTACACTTCACACATATATCCATTGTTAGTATTAAGGTAAAATGTACAGGAAAATGAAAGGATGTCCACATAATTATACAATATTGCAATTTGCATTCCAAATAATTGAGATAAAAGCGAGTCGGAGTGACTTTGTGCAATGGCTGTCCTTTTCCTTAAGTAATGTAGGAATATTATATTATATATTATACCCAGGAATAGCAGAATATTGAGGAAGAAAATATTATGAACGTATAAATCAACGCTATCTCTGTCTCGCATAGGGTCGCAGCATTATGCTGAGCGATGGCCATTTTGCGTGGATGTGACGCATATTTTCCCCAAGTTACTCTTTTTGCGTTTGTTTTCTTTCTTTGCGTCATGTTCACCGCAAACAAAGGTGTATTCTTGTTTTTTTTTTTTTTTTTATAAGTTCGTTGTTCATAAATATCCCCGGGCTAACCGGAGGGTTTGTCCAAATTCCAACGAACTAATGTCTTGTTTAGAAAATGTAGAAAAACGGACTCCCCAACACCTTAAAAAGCTTTAAAAAAGTTGCAGGCTTTCAAAGCAAAATCTCCCATGAACCCGTATCTTCTTCTCAGCGTGTCGATGGCACTCTTAAATGGACTCAGCCCAGAATTCTACTTCGTGTTTAGCGCCATCACTAGCGTCCATCAGGGCTCTTTCCCACGGCAAGATGCCGTTTTTTGCAGGTAAGGTTTTTTGCAGGATCCCGTTTAGTAGTGTACGTGTTTAAATATATATATTCACACAAGCATCCTGCTTGCCGGATACTGCAAACGCAAAAAAATCGTACCTGCAAAAAACGGGATCTTGCCGTGGGAAAGAGCCCTTACTGTAACGTGCAGCTGACAGGACTTGATATGAAGTGTCCCATCGTTTGTGAAACAGCACCACATTTATATTCCAAGGCGGAGTCGTCTATAAATCTCCACCTGAACAGGTTTTCCTAGCTTCGGCCAACCTGCGTCCTGACTCTGTTAATAATAATAAATCCGTATGATTAATGGAGACATTACCATAATCATCACCTTCCTGATAACTGATAATGAATGCGTCTAAGAGCCTAAAGTCTTTTGGGTACGAAATAATATCATTATAGCTAGTTAAATCTTATTTTGAGGCGAATTCGTCCTCACCACCTAACTACCGGGCAATACCGACGTTCTAAGCTCGAACGGTGAAATTTGGACTAGTTTAGAGTTTCGATTGCCCTTAGAAAGTCATCACCACCAACCTAATTCCCCCCGCTGTTGAATAAAGGCCTCGCCCCTTTTGTAACATGTTTCGATGCGGTAAATGCGTAACAAACTAACTTTCAACTAAATTACTTTAACTAATTTTTAACTAACTGGTGTTCATTTTGACAGTTCAACAACATTCATTCCGTTATTTACGTTGTTGAGCAGACACGTTTTTTGAATATACATATGTATGAAGCAACGGATTAGCAATATCCTTCAAAGTGATTCAACTGGGTTACAAGGGCAATTGCTCCATGTAAAATGCTGATATTCCGCTGCATCTGGTTAGACTGGAAGCCGACCCCAACATAGTTGGGAAAAGGCTAAGTAGATCTGGGAGAATCTGCAGATTGCAGAAAATCTTAAGACAAACAGAAACAACAATTTAATACGCGGAGAGGTCTCATTTGAAAACATAAAGACACAACTCATAAGCAATAATATTTCACTTGTAATAATAGTAAATATTGTCATTAACGTATTAAACTTTACAAAATCCGGCTGCGCGGGCGGCGCGTGGTCGGTGACGTCAGCATCGGATAGCGGCGAGCCGCGTCCATATTATGAATGAACGCGTCGGATGCGACCCCCGACCTTAGATAAGGCTGTGACGTCGCCTCCGTAGACTTTGCTTATTGATAATGTACATTTGTGGGCTTGGGAGACGGATCGGAGAGTTTTTAATTTGTAGGTCGGTCATGGCGGCCCGACTTGCTGACTTGTAATGAACTTACCGCCGCCGCGCCGTGCCGTATAGGCAACTGTCACACAAAGACGGGATGCGCAAAGGCCCGCGAAATTATTAATTTTTTTTTACATTTTTATGCAATTTGCTGGCCAGTGTTAGGTTGTATGTTGAACAAAATATGATTTGCAAAAGTATTTTTACAGAGTTATAATCATTAATATCGACAATACAACCTTCTAAGTTCATATAGAATAGAATAGAATACTCTTTATTATGTACACCATATAAATTACAGACATAAATATAGAAATTTTACATAGGGTGACACAATGGGCAGTCTTATCGCTAAGAGCGATCTTTTAAAGACAACCTTTTTTTCATATAATCCTATTGAATGGCTATCTCATGAAATATCAATCAATAGGGTTATATGAACCATAGACATATATATATGGACTGGAAATACCTACGAAAAAAGGGTGCCTACCTACAACTCATATTGTCTCAAAAAATGGCTGCCATTGCTAGGGTTGTATCAATCAAGGAACATTGGTGTTACTATAACGAGTATCGATACTAAATACGAGTCGTACTAGTTATCACGTTTGGATCATAATATAGTATACTAACTTATAGTCCGTTCTAACTAAGGTTGCCTACTTTATAGTAACGTATCCTAGTTTATTTTCGATAAACATACTTTATAATTTTGCATAAAAATACAGTATGCGAAAATACTTTATTTCCAATCTTTTGTTATGCGTAAAAGACTCATATGAACTATTTATCGATAGGTACAGACGCCAGCACATCAAGCTACCCGAAACTGTCAAATTATCACAATCAACTTTCTTCCCTGAAAATAAAATTAATGCCAAGTGTTTTTTTCGGCACAGAATTAAAAAACACCTTTTAATTGCATCACGTTTACGTATTAAAGTGAAAGAAAACAGCGTGAAGAGATATGTATCCATATGCCCAAAAACAGGTGCTTTCGCATATTATACCTTTATTATTATACCTATTATACCTTATAATATGTATGTATTTAGAAATATATATGTATGTTTATCAGCTGTCTTAGTACTCATAGCACAAGCTCTGCTTAGTTTGGGACTAGATGGCGTTGTGTGAAAGTTGTGGAATATGATTTATTTATTTATTATTATTTTTATATATGTAATTAATATATATCTATTTATTTATTTCAGGCCAAACGGCCAGGCTATTATTAATCAATCATTTTAATACACATTTACCAAAAATGCTGTGGGAACAGAGTTATCATGTAATCTCATTACATCAAGTGTTCTATTGAAACAGCTTTCTTCAAAGTGAAGTGAACAGAGGTACCATTCTTTATGTCGGGGATTAATATTTTCTTCACCAATAGCCTCTAACCACTTTTTCTTTAGTCCTTCCTTTTTAGGAAACCTATAAAAAGTGCAAGTATTTTTATCAATAAATAATTTTGGTTACAGCTATATTATATTAGCATACTAGCGACCCGCCCCGGCTTCGCACGGGTGCAATGGAGAAACTGATAATTTTAGAGCCACTATTTCTCGTAAAAAAATATAGGATAAAAAATGGTTACCTATTGTGGGTTATCCCTAAGAGATAGACATATACCATCGCGGACTTTTTTGTAGACCTTTTTAAGGTGTACAATACTGTAGTACATTATTTTGATCTATCTCGACCGGTTCAGCCAGCGTTTACAATGTAAGCGCAAAAAAATGTGTTTATTTACGACATCACATTAGAAACCTCTAAAATTATCAGTGTTTCTCTACTATATTATGCATGTATTATAAATATAAACCTTCCTCTTGAATCACTCTATCTATTAAAAAAAACCGCATCAGAATCCGTTGCGTAGTTTTATAGATCTAAGCATATATAGGGACAGACAGACAGGGAAGCGACTTTGTTTTATACTATGTAGTGATGAAACTAAAATCAATAGGAAACGTCAGAAGCTATGTGCACGGTTCCAATTGGTGGTTTCTATGGAGAAGAGTCGGCAAGAAACTCCACGGTTACTCAAAATAATTGGCTTTTACAATGTTAATAGGTAGGGGAGGACAGTGGACAGACCAAGTGATACTAACATAGTTTTTAAGTTTTATTTACTAACACAATTGTTATATTATGTATACTTAAGTTAAGGTATTTATCTATGGGTCTTTGTTACCTGAAAATAAATGGTTTTATTATTATTATTATTAGTGTAGGCCTGTCAACAAGTACCAGGTACTTAAAAAAATAGAAGACATTGTAAAAGTCAATTGTTTTTAAAAGAGTAACCGTGGAGTTTCTCGCTGGTTCTTCTGCATAGGAAACCACCATTTGGAACCGTGCATCTAGCTTCTGACGTTTCATAAGTGCCCATGTAGGTTTATGTGAAAGAAAATATTTTGATTTTGGTGCTGTGAACCACGGGCCGGACCTAGCAAGGTCAATCGGAGCTAATAAGACGCAGGACTATTTATGTTAACATAGCAGAATATACCGATATCGTTCCAGCGGAGGAACTAGTTCCTGAAACTATTAGGCAACGGTACAACACTATTCTATTATGACATATTATTGTAAACAAACGAATGAATTAACAAAATAATAAAAATGTCTGTTATACGGAAATTCACCCAAATATCAATACTTTAGCCATAAATTCATGATCGCGTTACAATTATATCATCGAATGTCTATTATTGTATGTGTTATTGCATGAAAACCGGCTACTAACCTGTGCAAAGAAAGTTGAGGTTGATTTTCATTCTTCCTTGCACCACACTTCACAATACAACACACAGGCATGTTGAATTGCTGTTTTTCAACATTTACATGCAGTTTTAAAGGTAAAGTCCTCGTAATTTTCTCGCAAATCTCAATAATACAAAAAATAAACAACCATTTGACAGCTGAACTACCACGAAACTTGGCGACAAAGATGGCTGCTCTGGCACCTACCTACAACCGTGTATAGAATAACAGGGCATCTCCTGTTATATCCCATCTCAATGATATGAACTAATGATAAGGAAAATAACGAGGATAAGGTAAGGTATGACAATCAGATGCCAATGCAGTGGATAAAGGCATACCTAATGAAATTACATGCATAAAACCTCAACCTTCAAGGAGAAGATTACATTATGAAAACTGAACAATAGATGTTTTTTTGCAATATCTAGTTATTGTAACATTGTTATTTTCTTTGTCACATGCAAAACAATTATCCTGCGTATTAAAAGTTAGATTGTAAACTAATTTCCTTAGACGAAGCTCAAAATGATTTGAGAAAAGCTGAGGAATAGCCAATTGTCGTGCTATGGACATGTGATGCGGGGGAATTAATGTGGATGGCTGTGGGAGAAGATGCAAGATGGACAGATGTGTGTGATTGCGTAAAGTATAACTTTGGATTAGTAAAATCTCTTCTTTAAAAGCGGTCTCTCAGCGCTGAGTATTGTAATCATCGTGACATAACTTTTTTTTTATGATGACTTTATATATGTATATATATTATTTCATTCGGACTACAAGGACTCACAATTCATATAGTAGTAACAATGAGTTCAAAACTATGCTAGTAAACTTTTACAAACAAGAATAACGTGGCCCAACACACGTTGGAACGTGCCTCCGTACCCAGTGCCTTATAAATACGCTGTCTACTTTGTCTAATGAAGTCTTTAGGATGCTGTTGAAGTTTCGTGCAACCTACCCATTATTGACGTTCTTTTCCTCATAACACCATGACGATCGTCCACAAGGGCTTCCGCAAACATCTACGGAGCGCTGCAGAAGCGTAGAAGCCCCATCAACGTCCTGAACCCCTCTCTCCCTCTCTCTCTCTGTTCTGTCATTTGAATATTTCGTTCTAAGACCAACAACATTATTATCTTCCTTCCCTTGTCGCATGTTACTGATTCTCTCTGGTCAACCGTCACGCTGTCATTCACTTATATCGTTCCCTTCTCCTTTATATCGTTCCTCATACAATCTATCCATCTTTTCTTTGTACCCAATTTTCATCAATTCTAGGTTAACTTAATGCCAAAGCCCAGGATTATTCTCACTAGTTCCACCAGCAATTAGTTCCATGGTACTAGTGAGACATTTTTTTTCTCAGTAGTTCCATGCACTTTGATAATGAAACAAATGAAGCAAAACTTAATCGAACTCGTCTCACTAGTTCCACCGTAGTTGTTCCATGGAACTAGTGAGATTTTTTTTTCCTCACTGTAATGAGAATGATGTTGATTAACTTTTGTTTCACTTGTTCCACTAAGAAGAACCATGGAACTACTGAGAAAAAAAAAAGTATCACTAGCTCCATGGAACGAATTGCTGGTGGAACTAGTGAGAATGATCCAAAGCCAAATGGTGTGTGTATGTGGGCGTATGTGTGTGTAATGGTTTATTATTTTCCAATTCTATCAACAAAATCAATAGACAATTACTATTAAAATATTAGCGTCTATTATAAATTCCATCCGGGTATTAGAATAGATTCATCTTGTGTGGTCTCAAGGAAAACCGTTCCCACACAACGCAATCACGCCATTGTGTCTCTAATTATATTATTTGACATCGTTCCATTGCATGATGCTTCAGCTTGTGAAGGTCGTGGCCAAGTTGTGCTAGCATATTACAGTGCATTTATAGTAAATGCATTGATAGGTGCATTAAATTAGCCTTATGAGCGGCTCTTCTATAGAGGGGCTTGTGGCTAAGTAATAACAGTCGCACGTTTAGATACCAAGGCCCCACCGTGCCTCGGAAAGCACTTTAAGCCGTTGGTCCAATGGTTAATAACCGAATAAAAATTTCAACGCAGAGAGGTTCGGAATTATGTACTGAATCAGTGGTAACAGGTTATGCCTTGATGTCCCTGCCACGCTGTTTTTGACTCTAATTATAATAAAAGAAAGTATTCATCCTAAATTTAAGAAAAACGCCATTGATTTACGTAAAGAAGTTTGATTTAATCCTCCAATCGTTGAGCTCCTCAAATTTTGAGTTGAGCTGCATGAATGCTGACAAATGCGTGCACTGACTGAACAGGTCCTCTTAGTCTGTGTGGTTCTTTCCTCAAAAGACCATCTCAGACATCGATCTACATGGTCTTCACATGATCTGACTAAGATGTATTTATTTATTTAAACTTTTCGCACACAAAAAGGTACAAACCGACCTCTGAGTTTGTTTCGGCCTTTCTTCTCAGACTAGTCAGATAGGGATAGGGAACGCCGCCTCTAGTTTTTAAAATATGATTGACGTGTAAAAATGTTTGCGCAAACCTACTTACAAAAATAAAATCATTTATCAATAGCGACTTTGGTTCGAACCCCAAGCCTGAATTTGTTTGTTAAGTGATTACCTGCCATAGTGGCTTCGGCAGCACCAGAGACATCGGAGATGCGTTGCCATTCCAGAGCAAAGCTTGTGTGTCTCCTGTCTCTCGAAATCCTCGTCGAAGGGTCCCTTAAAAGCGAAACACAGTAACGCTGCTTGGTGACAGAAATGTGTAAAAAGTGCCATCAGCATCGCTATTCACAACCACTCATATCAATCGATGTTATCGTAGGAGTCTTCTAACGCTGTTCACAAGTCCAAAACAAGAAAATTTCGTCAGTTTAAATCAAGCAGACGACCGCTATTCTTCCGACAGCAGTTTGCTGTCGGGAGAAAGGCGAATCAGCCGGTCGATTCTGTAAAAATCTCACCGTGAAATCACAAGTGAAGTGAGCTTGAAGTGAGCAGTGTCAATCCCTAATGACAGCTTGCTCCACGCTCACTTCACCCAAGTTTTCACGGTGAGATGGTTACAGAATCGCACGGCAGGTTATCCAAATATGTAATTTCCGATACAATACGATACGATAGCCTGTCGGATGGTTGAGAATAGCTATGCTGATATCAGAAAAAGGTAAACTGATTACAGATAAGGCTAAAAATAAAACCAATGTCGAAAGCAGTACGAGTTTGGCGCCTGACTAATCAGCTCAATCACGCCCAATTGGATCCAATCGAGCTTCGATTTGCGTCAAGCGACCACCAATCACTTATATCAACATCAATAGTTTTACTGAGAAGTGTTTTTTTTACGTCTACTACTAAATTGTTGCGGACTTCGAATTGGACTGAAATTGGTTGGCGCCAGACGCAAATGTCAACAAAAAGATTCATCATCATCTGCCTCGCCTTTGACCAACTATGTTGGGGTCGGCTTCCAGTCTAACTGGATGCAGCTAAATATTTCTGAATAGCTCAAGTATTTTACATGCAGCGACTGGCTATCTGTGGTGCTATTCTGTAAAAATCTCACCGTGATAACTAAGGTGAAGTGAGCTTAGAGTGAGCTGTCACTCTTGCTGATGCTAGGGATTGACACCAATGACGTTGACATTGACGTAAATTGCGTTGTGCATCTAAACCACACACCAGTTTTATATGCGGTATTTACCATACCATTATTTAAAGGGTTTATTCCGGAACATGTATATACAGTATGGAAACCACATATATGCAATAAATTATACCACATACTTGTCATCGCCTTTTCTGACGATATACAAAAAAATTAACGAAATCGGTCGCGAAAAAAAATCAGCTGTTTCATTTTGACGATTTATGCGAACATAAATGTAGGGAACAGCTGATTTGTTTTCGCGACCCGTCCTCCAGGACAAAATTTGGTCATGGCAGCCAATCTCAGCGGAGACTAGCCATCTACGCGGGAGATATTATATTGCACAAGACGTGTGTGCGCGGACAAGTGAATTCACTCTTCCCTCACTCTCATAGTCCGATGGGACGGCAATCCGACACAACCGGAGAGGTCAGGAGCAGAACCAACGGTTTTACGTGCTTTTGGAGGCACGGGGGTATCACACTGCCAGATTTCAAACTCCGGGCTCCGGGCGGGTTCGAGAGGTGTATATTTTCACAGATACTAAACAACTATTATTAAACTTAAATGATTTAAACGAAATCTTGATGTTTCGGCAAGTCGTTAAGACCGTGCGAAGAATGGGCGGATCGCTGCTTTAAAGATAAAATATTTAAAAAAACATAACACATAACACGCTACGGACGATCTACATAAGTAATTTATGTAAACTTGTCTAGGACTCTTCTTATAAAATACGTTAGATATGTTTAAGAGCTCTCATTATAGCTTGGTTTGTTGATATTATATTTAAGATGTATTCTTACAAGCTTATTTGGTGGAGACTAGAGATAATCTATTTGCAGCCCGTAGGAACTCTTTAACGGTTACTAATATCCATCTAATACAAGCCCTACTACTACATGCAAATACTCGTAAATAAAATTAAAGAGTCTATTTGTAATGTCAAAATAAAAACTTTTTACTAAACGCATATGAAAGTATACACGATACTTAAAGCAAAAAAAATATTATTTTTTGTCTGACTGTTTTTTCTGGCTGATCTCCGAAACGACTAGACCGATTTTAACGGAACTTTCACTGGCAGATAGCTGATGTTATAAGGAGTAACTTACTGACTTACTTTTTTAGAAAATGAATTAGGGTTCCGCTTAAAAAAAGACGCCTGAACCACTGAACGGATTTCGATAAAAGTGGGTAAAGAGACAGATGGCATCCTGGGAAAGGGCTACTTTTTCGCCCGGTAGCACGTTCCGTGGTATAATTTCCCACATCCACCAAGGGTGAAGATAAACCCATTTTTCTTTCTTTGATGATGTCATGTTAAGCTTAAGCCCCGGATACACTAGGGAACATTTTGTCCCGCAACATGACGCGCAACACAAAATATACGTGACGCTGCAACGTTGCATAGTGTCCCGCAACGTGACCCACAACATTTTACGTGACGCGGGACATGTTTCTTGCTCCCGCTCCGAGAGCGAGCGCACGGCGCGACATTCTCTCGGGACATTCACGTAGTTGCCGAGCGCCATGTTCCGCAACATGTTGCTCCATTTGTCCCCTAGTGTATCCGTGGCTTTAAGGGAAAGTCCTTAAGTTACTCATATGCGAACATTGTAATAATTTTATATCTCATTTTGATCAAAAACCTAAGTCATTTTTGTAATCCTTAATATCTAAGGAAAACCGCCGAAAAAATTATAATTGATTGGAAATAGCCGTTCGATTTGCCAGTATTAATTGTGTCTTTGGGAAATTCTTGGAAAGCGATGAGCTAATTAGCGCTTTTATAATTTGTATCGCGGCGGTCCACGTCCGAGTCACCACGATAACACAGGGAAGTAAAATGTATAGAAATATACAACATGTAACGTTAAATGCGCAAAACCTCAGACATCCCAACTGATTTATAATTCAATTGACCTATTTCAGAGAGAAAATAAGTCATTTAAAAAATTGTAAAGGTTTTATGTGTTGTTTTAGTTTTACTGGCCATTCTGATCGTTTCTTGCGTCTGCGACGACGCTTTATCGAGGGAGGAGTCGTCACCGGGCCGCTGCTCCGCGCTGTCTTTGGCTTGCTTGACCTATTAATAAATAGACACGGCAACGTTTTTAATGAAGATTTTTTGAAAAATGTGACCTATATTAAAAAGTGGTTCAATTAATTCTGCTCGTTATTCTGATCAAACTATTTTCAGGTTTTGCGCATTTAACGTTACACGTTGTATAAGAACGCTTTTCAAATTTCCGTTGACGATAATTTGCACGTTGTGTTTCCACATATTTTATGTACAGACGCCAGCACATCAAGCTACCCGAAACTGTCAGATTTTCCCAATCAACTTTGAGCCTTATGCTTTAACGATAAAGTTGAAAATCTATTAAAGAAATCTGACAGTTTGTAGTAGCTTGATGTGCTGGCGTCTGTACGTGCACACTATTTCTGTCACGTTAAAAATTATAAAAGCGTACAATGTCTATCTAACTTTTTTACTTACAGTTTCGCTTGATCATTCTCATCTTCGTGCAATCCCAATTAATTTGGGATTGGCGCTGCATGCTTCACAAACCTTCTTTCATACATATTTCCAAACTTCCTCCTCTTTACCAAACTACTTTCATTCATATTTCTATCAGCTACATCTCACCCATTCTAGCCATATTATCTTTTACTTAAATCATCCATCATCAGCATTCGCACTCAAGTCTTTCGCGGGTCAGGTCCCTCATTTATTAACACTCGTAATCATCTGTGTAGCCTTTTTCCAATTGGGTTGGGGTCGATTTTCAGTCTAACCATTCCAGCAGCTAAATACTATTTTACGTGAAGCGACTGCCTATCTGACCTCCACAACGCAGTTACTGGATGACACGATATGTACTGTTAACCTAACCTTCCGGGGTTTCCAGGCGTAATATTACGTTATGTTTATTAAATACGCGGTTTCCTTTTACACAATAGTTTTAAAAACAATGAATAAGCCCGGAATTCCACTGACACCGCGATATCGCAGTTTTTATCAGAAGTAAGCGCTCCTATCGACATTGGCTGGTTGTATCTTACGAGTAGACTTGAATGGGATAATTTATTTACACGCCTGTTTATTAATGCGGGGTTTAGGTACATTATTTATTAAACTAATAATAATAACATTTATTTAATAAAAAGTATGAATACAATTTGTGACATGCCGTGCGATTCTGTAACCATCTCACCGTGCAAGCTTGGGTGAAGTGAGCGTGGAGTGAGCTGTCATTCGCTAGGGATTAACACTATTAAGTGCTCACTTCACTTATGATTTCACCGTGAGATTTTTACAGAATCGACCGGCTGTTCGGTGAGCCACAAACTAAGCGTCGTTTGTGTCTTGTGGCTCAGAAGTGTGAATTTAACAAAATTAATGGTTACCTAAAAATTTGAGGATGAAGTGTCGTGAAATGGTAGCTTGACTATTCTGTTTCGGGCTATAGATAAAGCTAACTAACACCCGGTTTTTGAAAAGCTGATAAACTCAACTAACACGCCAAGGAAATAATAACAATTATTTCAGCCAACTAATTTGAGGAGATAACATGAGATATGACATCAGCTTTTCAAAACCCGTCTGTTAGTTAATTAAATAGCCCGAAACAGAACAGACAAACTACTGTTTCATGACACTACATTCATAATGTAAACTCTGCTTTAACGGTAATAATCGTATGAATGAATAATAGTATATAATAAAATAAGTAGGTATGAACATCGAAACTTCTGTTCCTGAAGCGACCCGATTGTAGGTCTGGCACTCCAGAGGTGCTCTATATAATATGCTAAAGTATACTTATTGAGAATATTGATTGCCAATAAACTATTATGAAGGCCGAAATGTTTCAAGTTTAGCACGGAAATTAAAGGAGTGTTCAGGCTCAAAGTTCATTAGAAACACCGATTTAATACACTTTAACACGACCTATGACACGAACCACAATTAAAACCATTTGCAATCAAATAAAGAAAGATAAACCCTAGAAATGAGGACCAAAAAAAGTAAATTTCATAAATTGGAAAAGAGCTTCCCAAATTTTTTGTGATCCGAGGGTTCCACTTACCCAAACCGTCGCAGAACCTCGCCAAACACACGACCAAACCAACAAATATCGACCACTTCATCGCACTATCAGACACAACACTAAATATAATTATCCGTCGGACACACGACCACCGTCCGCCGACTCCAAGACACAACTGATATTCCTTCGCGTACAATTCAAATGATATACTCCTGCGCCACATTAAATTTACCGTTCGATTTATACATTTTTTCGCCCCACCCCTCGTTACTTCCTCAGTATAAGGGCGACACTGAAGTAAACATTTTTTTATCACTAGAAAAGTTAGCTTTGCGATGATATTATCTATAATAGTGATTATTTTTAATAGGTTCTAAATACGTAAAGTTTCTGAATTGAAGTGGTCCGTTGTTTGACCGGCGCGAGCGCGCTCCCTCTGACCTCCTGGCAAATAGTCGTGTCTGATAAACTTGTAGTTTTAGATGGTGTGTTCATCGAAATATTGTGATTAGTTGCAGTTTGGTGATCACGTATGTACCTACTCCGGGTCCCCGGTGGTAAACATTATTGATTCGTTGGACCAAGAGTCCGATACGTTGGTTGCTGATTACGGAATTACGTATTTTGTATTACATCATAAGTATTTCTGTTATTATGTTCTCTTGTTAATCAGTGTTGTTGACTGAGATTCAGACAGCTGGAGATCTGTACTATACTATCTACGATTTACAATATGATGCATATTTGAGATATCAGCCGTGCGATTCTGTAACCATCTCACCGTGAAAGCTTGGGTGAAGTGAGCGTGGAGTGAGCTGTCATTCACTCACTTCACTTATGATTTCACGGTGAGATTTTTACAGAATCGACCGGCATTACAGCCTTAATCAAATGTTATAAATAATGAAATAAATAAATAATTAAAACTTTATTGGCTAAAGATTACAGTTGGTTTTACATTGGCCTCAAACTTGGGTCACCAAACTTTTGGCTGTATGAAGACATGAAGATAAAACATTTTACCGTCCATTCAATTTTTTTAACTCTATTTTTACAACACAGTGACCTTTATTCTCTTCACAATAAGGTTTATATCATAGGTAAAATAACTGTGAATGGACTATAGTTAGGAAACGAAAGCACTCAGGTATACATAACTGCAGAATTAGACGTGATCTATACAAGGTGTAACGTTAAATGCGCAAAACCACAGACACCCCAACTGATTTTTAATTCAATTGACCTATTTCAGAGAGAAAATAAGTCATTAAAAAAATTGTAAAGGTTTTATGTGCTGTTTTAGTTTTACTGACCATTCTGATCGTTTCTTGCGTCTGCGACGACGCTTAGTCGAGGGAGGAGTCGTCACCGGGCTGCTGCGCCGCGCTAACATGGGGTTGCTTGACCTATTAATAAATAGACACGGCAACGTTTTTAATGAAGATTTTTTGAAAAATGTGACCTATACTAAAAAGTAGTTCAATTGATTCTGCTCGTTATTCTGATCATGCAATTTTCAGGTTTTGCGCATTTAACGTTACACGTTGCATACGTCTAATAATAAAGCTGAAGAGTTTGTCTGTTTGTTTGAACGCATTAATCTCTGGAACTGCCAGACCAATTTAAAAAAAACCTTTCTGCATTTGATAGCCCTATTCTTAGCAAAGGCCATTTATAACATCACGCTAGGACCCTTAGGAAACAAGCAAAGAGAAAAAAATCAGAAAGAACCCTAAACGAAAACGAAGTAGTAGCATGGGAAGGCGATGCCCGCGCTGTAATAAATTCGTCCGTATCGCTGTCAATAGGAAACGTGCCCAAAAGGCTGGCAGCATTACCACGTTGTATGGCAATGCTGATTCTTTGGCCAAAAAATAGGCCAGCCCTCTGGTCACGTGAAGAGTCGACCATCCGCTTGGCGATATCCCGAAATAATATGTGGGCACTCGGACCCCATGGCCCTAGTGTTTCAACCCCAAACGGCTCGAACATATAAAACTGGTGTAATTTAAATAACGCACAACCTCATAAGGGGTCATTGCACTCATTTTTATGAAAAACTTTTACTATGGGACCCAACCTGAAAACGCAAAAAAAATCAGCTGTTCCCTACATTTAAACGAGTTATGCGAACATAAATGTAGGGAACAAGTGATTTTTTTTTTTGCGATTACAAGGGATTCTAGCAATTTTTAGGGACAAGCTTTAATTTTGCAGCTCTTTTTTTTAGATCCGCATTTAAAGCACTGACATTCATTGACCCGTTACCCGCCATAATTGATCTCAGATATTGCAAAATATTCACAACATTATTCTAATTAGAAATAAACCCGCGTAGCCCACCCACAAACAATGACATTTGACATTTCCATTTCGGAGACCTGACGGTACACTAGCGCCTCTAGCGGCGAATTCATGATACGCGATAGCCCTCATACTTTAACTTTTATTCATAATTACTCTTTTATTTATAATTCATGATCATCATCATCTGCCGAGGTCTACTTCCAGTCAAACAGGATTCAGCTGAATACCAGTACCTATTTTACATGGAGCGACTGCCTATTTGATCTCTACAACCCAGTTACTGGGTAATGCGATAACCCTTTGGTAAGACTTGTTTTATCAGACATTCGGGCTTCTGACGACTCGTAACGACTATCAAAGATCCACGAATGACAGCCGTGACCAACGGCTCAATGTGATTTCCGAGGCACTGAGGGGTCTTGGATATAAAGATGGTCACCCATCCGTAGACCAACTGCGTCAAGCGTCGCTTAACCTGACCGAACGATCCGTGTGGCTGTGATAACTTGGACACAAGCCCGTCAAATTCAAATTCCTTATCTAATTCCTCGTCGTTTTATTCTTCCAAACATCTCTATTGGTCTTCATTTCAGTGTTTACTTCCTTTCTAGCCATTCCTTTCACACAATCCATCCATATTTTCTTTGGTATGCATCTCTTCTTACAGTCATCCACATTCTTCTTCTTCTTGTCGCGAGCACGACTGTATGTCAGATCTTGTTGGCTCAAAAGTAGCCTATAATGTTCCCACAACTGGGGCACAGGTCTCCTCTCTGTGAGAGGGAGCGAGCCATAATCCACCACGCTAGCCCAGTGAGGGTTGGTGGATGTCACATGTCCTCGAATTTTTGGTTCTAGCACATGCTGGTTTCCTCACGATGATTTCCTTCACCCTTTTAAGAGCAGTGGTGATGAAATTAAGAACACAAAATAAAGTGCCGGTCTCGGTTCGAACTCACTACCTACAACTCGTAAGTCGGAGCGGTATCGCTGGGTCACCGATGCTCTTTCTCTTGTACACGTGATTAAAAATTATAACTACTTTCATAGTTTTATAATACGAGTTAGGATAATGGCAAAGTAGGGGGATAAATTGATAACGATCAGACGACTGTAATATTTAAAATTGTTAGGGGTATTATTGATGTTCCTGATATGTATGATGAAATCTGCAATCGATTTGCCCCAGACAATTAATGTCGTGGCAGAAAACACCGCTTACTGGCTGTTCCAACTTGCCGTACTGTTGCACACTCCAAGTCACCTATTCCTCGGACATTAGCCGTTATTAACGCTCTCCTGAACTCAAACACAGATCGTGATATGTTTGCGAATGAATGGAAGATGATACTGTCAGAATGTTTGATTTTTTTGTGAGAAGAATTCATAACTGCGTTAAATAAATTACCTATATAATATGTTTAAATGGTGTAATTGAGGAGCGTCGGAACGAAAACCGATATTACCATAATTAAAAAAAAGCTTGTAAGTTTTTTAATGTTACAAAAGTGGAAAATTATATCATGTCAATTTGCAGTTAAAGTGACATCGATTGATGTGTGAAACTTGACGGAGGGTAGATACTTAATTTAGGGAGATACTTGGCGGACAAGTATGGATATATCGGTTTTTGACGCGATCATTTGGATATATCGGTTTTTGACGAAACCAAAATGGATATGTCGGTATTGAACTGAATTGAATTTGAACCGACCATTGTTGAATTGTGTAAAACTTAATAAGAATTATCGGTTTTTAATCCAACAACAAGAACATGTTGAATTTAAAAATGTATTTGTCGGGTTTGATTTGACCACAGTATTTTGATATTTTTTTTTAAGATGGATGTAACTGTTTTTTAATTGATTTCTTTCCTGAAGGGTGTATAATTAAACATTTTGTAACAGAAAAAAAAATTAAAAAAAAATGTCTTAATTAAGACATATCGGTTTTTGTTCCGAACGCTCCTCAATTGGCTTTGGCCGTTCTATTTAAGATAAATAAATAAATAACTATTTATATGACGGCGCAGCAAGTGGCGCCGCCTCATTATGATACGATGTTAATGGAATCACCTTAAAGGTCAGATAAGTAAGAGTGACACTGGCTGTTGACAGTCACTCCAGCAGAGCTTCGCATCGATGGTTGCGTAGCGGCTGTCGTCTGATGACAGATGATGTCAGGGGAACCGCTGTCGTACCACGTTCACAACGGACTGCTATATTCCGGCACGATCCTGAAGGCCAATTAATTATAAGCCAACGGGAATTGCACCTGTGATATAATTCAAGCTGCTACCACTAATACGATAACCACTTCTGGTAAAGGCTATCCTGCGCCATTATACAGGGTCAAACCAAATTAACTAGAAACTCTGCAGACGTAGGTCCAAACACGATAAAATAAAAAAAATTATATATAAAAAAAACAACCGACTTCCAAAAAAACACTACAAAGTGAAAAATAATTTTAATTTTGGAAGTCGGTGTCGTTGGTTCCGCATTTTGGTTTTTTGACACCGACTTCCGAAATTAAAATTATTTTTCACTTTGTAGTGTTTTTTTGGAAGTCGGTTGTTTTTTTTATATATAAAATTTTTTATTTTTCACTTTTTAGTTATATCTACCCCAATCAAATTCATATAAACACTACTTGCTATGTAAATATCAGTGACAGGAAGCTGCATCTGCGTTTATAGGGTACAGACGTGATGTTATGTTGTGCGATTGCGTAATTATTATTATCATAAAAAAAAATTATAACCTTTGTAGTGAGTACAGGCGTGATATTATGTTGTGTGATGGTGTAAACAATGCTTAGATATGCTATAGCAACAATCGCGGTTAATCTGCTGTTATTTATTGAAGAAGAGTTCCCCCGATTTCTACAAGATCCCATCATCAGATATTGAAATGGTGACAATGGGACCACACGGGAAGCACCAGCTTTCAAATAAAAAAAGAATCATGAAAATCGGTTCACCCAGTCGGTTATTATGAGGTAACAAACATAAAAAAAAAAAAAAAAAAAAAAAAAATACAGTCGAATTGATAACCTCCTCCTTTTTTTGAAGTCGGTTAAAAAGATTTTATGTTGTTTTTTAGGGGTCAACGACCGCTGGTTGTGTTGTTACTTGAAGTATGAGTTGAGAAAATATGTTTTATCGTATTTAGATATCGATACTAATCACGTAAACATTACACAAAAAAAAAACGATTTTTAAACTGATATTTCTGATAGTCCGCCTTTGTACAGTACTTTTTTACTTGTACATAAAGTTTTAATAAATAAATATTTTCAAGTGAATACACTAACTGTGGCCTTGACTTTACAAAAAAAAAACATCAAATTAATTAATTTTTTGATTTATCATGTCTATATATCGACACCCATTACGTCTGCGGAGTTTTGCTAGCTAATTTAATTTGGCCCTGTACCTATACATACCTACTGCTATTTTTATTTATAATAAATACACCATTCGTTCCTATGAAAAAGTTTGAGGTTCAACTGAATGACAAAATAAACATTACCATAAATCTAACATCTAAATTCCTAATGCCCACCAAATTGGTTATGGAGTAAAAGCTTTTAAAACATTCGAATAAAAGGCAAAGGGTATCGGCGAAATGCCTCCGCGAGCCTATCACAAAATCTGCCCGTTCGCATACCGGCCGGACCCGCGTCAAAGGCTCCGCTAACTTTATGCGCTTTTTACGACTACAAACTCTTGTTCTCTTTGGTATGTTGCGTTTAAATTTAGAATTCGCATTTTCCGATGCTTTTAAGGCGGTCGGATACTAAACCGAGATAACGAAGTATGAAATGTGAGGAAATTAGAATTCAATATTTATCTACAAGACATTTTATGTAAGTATTTATAGAGACTCCTACAGCGAAGCTTAAAGACGAAATAAATTGAATTTTATATCTAGTACTAGTATAAAATGTAGAAAGGCATCTGACTAATCCTACTATCCTACTTATATTATTATAAACGTGAAAGTTTGTAAGGATGGATGTTTGTTACTCTTTCACGCAAAACCTACTCAACGGATTTGAGTGTAATTAGGCACACAGGTAGACGATCACAGATAGATAATCCCACAGGATCGGTCGAGACTTATGCGGGTGAAACCGCGGGGCGCTGCTAGTCCCCTATATTAACGGAACACTGGAAAGGGCCAGATACTTCTTAAGATTAATTCAGGTCTTGTAATTATGTGTGTTATTTAGGTATATCTTTTAGCGTCAGAACTGAGGAACACACACGAGTGGAGTTCGTGGAGTTTCTGGCCCGTTCTTCTCTACCTACTACGCTTTGGAATGGGCAACTAGCTTCATCTTTCTGAGTGACCGAACCCTTGACAATTCAAAAGTGCCTGTAATTGGTTTATTTGAAATAAATGCTTTTAGTTCGAGTTTTGAGTTTGAGTGGATGGGAGAGCCGAAAAACAGAAGTTGGTTATTTCTTTTTATTTGTAACTAGCTTTCGCCACGGCATGCCCCGCTTGTTGTGTCCGTGAAATTAGCCTATGGTTTTCCACAGGGTTCAAAATATCCTCATACTAAATTTCATCAAAATCAGTCCAGCCGACCCGGAGATTAGCCGGAACAAACAGACAGCCAGACGAAAAAAATAAAAATTGTTTTTTTGTTAGTATCGCTTCATTTGCATTTAGTAAAACGCTGTTATTTTGATATTAGAAACAGACACTTAATTTTTATTTATTTGTTTATGTATGTATATAGGTATGTATAGATATTCCTTGGAATCTACATTGATAAAACAACTTAAGCTATATGCAAAGTAGCGGATAATCTTCCTCAACTAAGTTTTGTAGAACGACAGATTTCCTTAGCATAGCTACAGACGGATATTCCGTTCCTATACACAGACTCAATAGGTGTTGTCTATGCTATGAAATGCACAACATTTTTAATATTCATGTCAGTTTTCACGCAAATATTGAGGATACTAAGTGCTGTCTCTCTCAACAAAATAATTTCTCTTTAACTATGTATTTCCTTATTCATACTTCTAATTCTATACTTACCATTGAGATGGGATATAACAGGAGATGCCCTGTTATTCTATACACGGTTGTAGGTAGGTGCCAGAGCAGCCATCTTTGTCGCCAAGTTTCGTGGTAGTTCAGCTGTCAAATGGTTGTTTATTTTTTGTATTATTGAGATTTGCGAGAAAATTACGAGGACTTTACCTTTAAAACTGCATGTAAATGTTGAAAAACAGCAATTCAACATGCCTGTGTGTTGTATTGTGAAGTGTGGTGCAAGGAAGAATGAAAATCAACCTCAACTTTCTTTGCACAGGTTAGTAGCCGGTTTTCATGCAATAACACATACAATAATAGACATTCGATGATATAATTGTAACGCGATCATGAATTTATGGCTAAAGTATTGATATTTGGGTGAATTTCCGTATAACAGACCTTTTTATTATTTTGTTAATTCATTCGTTTGTTTACAATAATATGTCATAATAGAATAGTGTTGTACCGTTGCCTAATAGTTTCCAGAACTAGTTCCTCCGCTGGAACGATATCGGTATATTCTGCTATGTTAATTTAAATAGTCCTGCGTCTTATTAGCTCCGATTGACCTTGCTAGGTCCGGCCCGTGGTTCACAGCACCAAAATCAAAATATTTTCTTTCACATAAACCTACATGGGCACTTATGAAACGTCAGAAGCTAGATGCACGGTTCCAAATGGTGGTTTCCTATGCAGAAGAACCAGCGAGAAACTCCACGGTTACTCTTTTAAAAACAATCGGCTTTTACAATGTCTTCTATTTTTTTAAGTACCTGGTACTTGTTGACAGGCCTACACTGTCCTCCCCTACCTATTAACATTGTAAAAGCCAATTATTTTGAGTAACCGTGGAGTTTCTTGCCGACTCTTCTCCATAGAAACCACCAATTGGAACCGTGCACATAGCTTCTGACGTTTCCTATTGATTTTAGTTTCATATGCTAATATAATATAATGGTACCTCTGTTCACTTCACTTTGAAGAAAGCTGTTTCAATAGAACACTTGATGTAATGAGATTACATGATAACTCTGTTCCCACAGCATTTTTGGTAAATGTGTATTAAAATGATTGATTAATAATAGCCTGGCCGTTTGGCCTGAAATAAATAAATAGATATATATTAATTACATATATAAAAATAATAATAAATAAATAAATCATATTCCACAACTTTCACACAACGCCATCTAGTCCCAAACTAAGCAGAGCTTGTGCTATGAGTACTAAGACAGCTGATAAACATACATATATATTTCTAAATACATACATATTATAGATAAATTACACCCAGACAAAGAACAAATGATCGTGCTCATCACACAAACATTTGTCCTGGGTGGGAATCGAACCCACGACCTTGCGTATAGTAGTCAGGGCCACTGACCACTAGACCAGAGAGGGTTCCGGATTCCGTAGTGGCGAAGTTTCCTGATTAAGGTTTCATGAAGAATACAATTGAATGCCTTGGACCAATCACAAAAGATGCCCAAAGCATCGCATTCGCAAAGTATTACTTTTGTAAGCCTATTTTACTAATCAAACGTTATATTTGAACGATAATTGAACGTTATATTTGTTAATCATTATCATACCAATAAACAAAGGCAAAAAAAAATACTTTTATTTTATTTTTACTCCACCACTCATTAACACAATAATATAAGCATCCCATCCCATTCACGGAGAATGTGATGGGAAGTTTATATTATTCATATAATATGCGAAAGCACCTGTTTTAGGGCATATGGATACATCGCCTCTTTGCAACAACAACGTGGCATCTTTAAAAATAGCAGTTTTCGAAATATCACGTTGTCATTGTAAAGAGGCGACATATCTCTTCACGCTGTTTTCCTTTACGTAAACATGATGCAATTAAAAAGTGTTTTTTAATTCTGTGCCGAAAAAACACTTGGCATTAATTTTATTTTCAGGGAAGAAAGTTGATTGCGATAATTTGACAGTTTCGGGTAGCTTGATGTGCTGGCGTCTGTACCTATCGATAAATAGTTCATATGAGTCTTTTACGCATAACAAAAGATTAGAAATAAAGTATTTTCGCATACTGTATTTTTATGCAAAATTATAAAGTATGTTTATCGAAAATAAACTAGGATACGTTACTATAAAGTAGGCAACCTTAGTTAGAACGGACTATAAGTTAGTATACTATATTATGATCCAAATGTGATAACTAGTACGACTCGTATTTAGTATCGATACTCGTTATAGTAACACCAATGTTCCTTGATTGATACAACCCTAGCAATGGCAGCCATTTTTTGAGACAATATGAGTTGTAGGTAGGCACCCTTTTTTCGTAGGTATTTCCAGTCCATATATATATGTCTATGATACTTACAGTCCGAACATCGAGAGATTGTGTTCCTGACTGACACATGTCAGTGTGACAATTCTAGAAACTAAATAAACAATAAATTCGTAAAACACGTATTCATTTGCCTGAAACTGACAGGTGTCAAGATCGCATTCTCTCATCGGCCGCACTATAGTCGGTAAGTTAAAAGCTAACAGTCTTAAAAATAATATGTACAGACGCCAGCACATCAAGCTACCCGAAACTGTCAGATTTTCCCAATCAACTTTGAACCTTATGCTTTAGCGCTTAAGTTGAAAATCTATTAAAGAAATCTGACAGATTGTAGTAGCTTGATGTGCTGGCGTCTGTACAAGTATATAAAAAAGGGAGTGGAAAGAATCATAGCGCATCAAAAATTCGTCCGCATCGCTGTTAACAGGAAAAGTGACCAAAATGCTGGCAGCATTGCCACGTTGTGTGTCAATGCTGATTCTTTGGCCAAAAAGATAACCAGCTTCTCTGATCACGTGAAGAGTCAACCAACCGCTTGGCGAGGTTTCGAAAAACAAAGTCGACATTTAAATACTAATCGACAGCGACTGATCTTTTAACCAACTGCTGCCGACTTTCACTCTGATTCGAATGGGATTGGAAATACTGATTCGAATTGATATCAATGTGACTCTAATGTATTTGGCCCATGGATTTAGTATGTAATCTTGGTTTTGCCTGCCATTTTGACTATAATTTTAATCATATTTGATTGGTTCTGATTTTCAGTCGGTCATCAAAAGCTTAGTTTTTAAAGATTTTGCCAACCCAAAAAGATATGGTTCCCGTCAAACTAAGGACCTGTTTGTCTAGCCTTTTCGTAACCAGTATACGTTCACCCTTAATCTTGTTTTTTTTAATGATCCCAGTGGCCAGTCTGTTGCTAACTCCAGTTTTGTTTTAAATTTTTTACGGCGCGAACTCTTTCGTGCCTGCTTTATATAATCTGTAGTCGAAAATACTATGAGGTATGTTTTTTATAGGTCCTGCGTCAAAACTTAGAATTATTTTTAGATGTTTTTTCATGTACGTAATTATTTTTGCACAAAACTGTGAAAAGTGCGCCTTCCTACGTAAAAGAGTTACGTAAAAAAATTTTTTTTTTCGTTTTAAAAATAGAACTTGACCGATTTGCGGGCGTTTATATTGAGAAGTAATTCTTGAATGGATTTTGAAATAGTATTTTGACATCGATCAATAACAAAGAACTATTTTGATGTGAATGAATGATGATGATATTTATGATCTTGGATTTTTGCGGTATTCGGTCGTGCGTAACCTACGTAAGCCTCGTACAGTAAATATTACGAAATATGAACATGAAACTAGAGCTGAAATATTTTTCTACCAATGTGCGTAAATTACAGTGCGCCATACTATACAGGATATAGCATGTCCTAGAACCACGAATCCGAAGACATGTGACATCTCCAACCCGCACAGGGCCCGCGCGTACTCCCTCTCACTGAGGCCTATGTCCCAGCAGTGGGAAAATTATAGGCTGATTATACAGCTTTTTTTTACCCGTTGTGGATAGATTTTGGCGGTCTATTCTCTAAAAATGTCACCGAGAAAACTTAGGTGAGCTGTCATTCTAATAGTGCCCTGTTTATCAAAACTTACAAGTTCACAAGTAGAACTTTACAAGGAAGTTGTTACAAGTTCGTGTATATTACGTTTGTCAAAAAAAAATCTACAGGCGTTGTAAAATGGAAGCTTGTAGATTTTACCAGTAAATTCTAAAATCAAAAAGGTATATTCTTTTCCCGCCGGTTTTTTTGTATTATTTTTAATTGATTATGCTCTACTTACACCACTGAGATAGGAAAACAATATTATTTTCTATGTCTATGACTTAAACGCATCGCTGAATGGTATCCATATATTGTCTGTGCCTACAATGGACGGGACGATAAAAAAACCCGGCCAAGCGCGAGTCGGATTCGCGCACGAAGGGTTCCGTACCATTATCTATACAAACGGCAAAAAATCATGCCTGCTGTATGGGAGCCCCCTTAAATATTTATTTTATTCTGTTTTTTAGTATTTGTTGTTATAGCGGCAACAGAATACATCATCTGTGAAAATTTCAACTGTCTACCTATCACGGTTCATGAGATACAGCCTGGTGACAGACCTTCGGACGGACTGACGGACAGCGGAGTGGGAGTAATAGGGTTCCGTTCTTCCCTTTGGGTACGGAACCCTAAAAGTAGTATCGACAAATTAGGTATTCCCGCCTTTTAAATTGATAATGTGATGAGTATTCATCAGAAAGTAGTTGAGTAGAAGTAGTAGAGTAGGTATGCGATTAATCTTGAAAAATGTCTAGAGATGATAATATCATAAAAGTAACGGTTTTACAACTTTTTCAGTTTTCATTCGAAAACGTTAAATTCATATATTATGTGTTTTATATGTTCTCGGTTACATAATTCTAATATTTTCTTCATCGCTTGGATCACTTGACCACGTTTTAAAAAAGAAAATCGAATTTACTGGTACTAAGCTCGACACTTTGTAAACTTGTACTGACGGAATGAAGAGTCCCCGGACACTACGGATTTGACATGATTTTTTACAAGTTGTAACTTTAGGATGTTTTGATGAACAAAATCACAAATACAAGTATAAAAATATACTTGTTAAATAAAATTAAACAACGACACTTGTAACCCGTAATTTTCATGTGTAGTTTTGATAAACACATGTCGTAATACATACTGACATTTTTTACAAGAAAAATGCTTGTAATACAAGGCTTGTAAGTTTTGACAAGCAGGGCCAGTGCCCTGCCGTGCGATTCTGTAACCGCCTCACCGTGAAAGCTTGGGTGAAGTGAGCGTGGAGTGAGCTGTCATTCGCTAGGGATTAACACTATTAAGTGCTCACTTGACTTATGATTTCACGGTGAGATTTTTACAGAATCGACCGGCTGCTTGTCAGAACTTACATGCCTTGTATTTCGATCCCTAGCGTCAGTAGGTACAGACGCCAGCACATCAAGCTACTACAATCTGTCAAACTTCTTTAATAGATTTTCAACTTTATCGCTAGAACATAAGGTTCAAGGTTGATTGGGAAAATTTGATAGTTTCAGGTAGCTTGATGTGCTGGCGTCTGTACGTTAGGGATCACTATTGACAGCTTACTTTATCTAAGTTTTCACGGTTATATTTCAGCCCATGATTTGTGAAATAAAAATATGCTTGTGCGTTTGGAGAGCAGAAATGAATTGCGCTAAGACTATCACTACATTCATGTTTTTTTTTTCTCCTTTACTCTTACACACGCTTTTTACATCTCTATTCTGTAGCAGGTATGCTAGAAGAGATTTCATTAGAAATAAGCTTCACCATGGTACTCGTATAGATCTACCTATTTTTCTGTTCTGTTTATACAGGGTGTCCGGTAATTAATGGATAACCTTGAAAGGGCTTATAGCAAAACTAATGGCCGTTCGGAAAAAAATACGTATATGTTTTTTACTGTGTGTACATAAATAATAAAATAAATAAATAAATAAATAAATAAATTACTTACAATAAGTTAAAATTACAAGGACTAAAAATTATAATAGATTGAATAATATTACAAGAGTAATCAAAGATTAATTATGATAATTTTTGTTTTAAATATGGCATATATTGAAGAAAATGTCGATACTACTGTCGATGGAATAGGCTCTGTTGTAAGAAGTCAAAATTCTGTTAAGGGGAGCATGCTGCCCCAGGTTACGTAGTAACAATTTAGTAATCTGTGCCCCAGGTTTGTGCGACAAGATATAGGTGCAAATGTACGCATGGTTCGCTTGGTACGGAGGTGTGAATAACGGGGCACGTCTAGGTTGATTTTATTAAAGAGATCTGGAGATGATGTTCTCCCTTTAATAATTTTATAGAGCTCGTGTAAGTAAATGATAAAATAAATAAATAAGTGGCTTACGTAGGTACCTAAGCCATCCCACGGTGGTGTGCAAACAACGTACATAAACGTCTTCTCGTGACTACGTTTATAGAAAACATAAATAGATCCATTCATCATACGCACGTTACATTCATCAAATTCCTTCGTTAAACTTCAGTTAAAAAAAACATATTTTTATGTCGACGAACAAACAGAATCGTAATAAAATGATGATTACTTACCTATGTTATATTTAGCAAAAGATATTTTTACCCGACTGCCCGACGCAAATGAGGGTAATGTGTTTATTACTAGGATTTTGAATCTGGCGCTATTTAAATTCATTAATTATGTTTTGAGCAGTTTGTGGGTAAATGATAACAGCCGCGCGGGTCCAATCGAAGGTTAAGCAACGTTTGCCGCGGTCGGTTCGTGGATGGGTGACCGTCCATTGCATATTTAAAACAATATATTTTTAACAATTGTTAAAAGTACTCCAATAATACTCCGAAAATATCAGTAAAAGTAGAGTAATCTTATAAACAATAACAAATAATAACTATTTGACGGCACGGTTGGTGCAGTGGTTAAACGATTGACTGCTGCGCTGCGTGTCGCGAGTTCGTTTCCCGCACGGAACAAATATTTGTAAGACCTACGAGTAGTTGTTCCGGGTCTGGCTGTTTGCGTATGTGAGTTTAAATGTTTGTAAACGCACCCACAATACCGAAGAAATTCCTAGTGTGGGGCAACGTTTTCAAAAAAAAAGAAAAGAAGAAAGAAGGAAAGGTTAGTTACTGTTAATGGGCCCCGGCATAGCCTGTGCTGTCATAAAAATATTATATTATATACAGGGTTATTTGTAAAACACCAAAAACCTCTTAAGAGGTCATTGTACTCATCATTATGAACAACTTTTACTATGGGACCAAACCTGAAATCGCGAAAAAAAAATCAGCTGTTCGTACGTACATTTACGTTCGTACGAGTCGTCAAAATGTAGGGAACAGCTGATTTTTTTTTCGCGATTTCAGATTTGGTCCCATAGTAAAAGTTGTTCATAATGATGAGTACAATGACCTCTTAAGAGGTTTTTGGTGTTTTACAAATTACCCTGTATATATATTATATTATATATATATCTAATGAGTCTACATGCCAGCTACTCGTAACCTAGGGAATTAGTTTTTTTTTTTTTTCTAATCTCCGACGCAACGAGGATGTTCCCACGTCTATCGTCCGCGAGTTCCGGTCAGTGTGTACGCCATATCCGCGTCCGCCCCATCACTCTATGACTCATTACCTTCTTTCTATGCTAATTGCCGATTGGTCGGAGAAGGCAATACACAAAGAAAATTGGAAAAGTAAACTTTTTCCTAGCGACACAACACGAACAAACTCATTTTAAAAACAAGGTGTGTGCTTATGGCCATACGATAGAAATGAAAACTTATGACTGGAGCCGAGTATACACGATTCAGCCCTTAGTATTTCCGATTCAACGCTGAGTATTCGCGATTCAGCGCCGAATATTCGCGCACCGACCCGAGTGTGGCGGTTCAGTTTTGTTCACTGAGAAAGAAATACCGCAAAGTGCTCCTAAAGATGTTTTCACTTCAGTTAAAGGTCGCATTCACTTTTGTCAATTGGGTGATCACTTGCATCCAAAGCTTGGAACCGGTACCAAAAGTACAGGTTCTGCACCGGTACTTGCCATTTTGGTACCTGGGTACCGGTTCCAGACGGTACCAATATATACTACTCTGGTACCAGTATCACACCAATGCCAATGGTCCTGTCGTTTCAAGCCCTGCAGGCTAATTGCGTAACACACTATCAGTAGCAATGGGTTTCATTTTGACAGTTCAACAACATTCATTGCGTTTTTTACGTTGTTGAGCAGACACACTTTTCGAACATATGGAGCAATGGATTAGCAATATGCTTCAAAATGGTTAAAATTGGGAGTAATAGTGTCTTACGCAATTAGGGTGCTGGTTGCAGCTAATAGTCTAGTCAGGGCCAGTGTTTTCGACATCAAACGCGAGGTATAGCGAGCCTTCTAGCACGCGCATCCTAAACATTTATTTCTCTCGTAGAATCCTGCCGGTCGATTCTGGAAAAATCTCACCGTGATAGCTAAGGTGAAGTGAGCTTAGAGTGAGCTGTGAGTCATGCTGATGCTAGGGATTGACACTATTGACGACCCACTCCGCGCTCACTTCACCCAAGTTTTCACGGTGAGATGGTTACAGAATCGCACGGCTGCATACAGCCCGAAGCAAACTTTATGGTGGCTCTGAGCTATTTGTCTCGTGTTCAGAACCCGCACCCCCGCGGTCACATGATTTTTAGAATCATATGACCGTGCGGGGGTGAGGGGTGGGTGGGGTACTACGCAACGAGTAGCCCACTTCAGAACCGCCATAAAGTTTGAAAATGCCGGTCGATTCTGTAAAAATCTCACCGTGAAATCATAAGTGAAGTGAGCACTTAATACTGTTAATCCCTAGCGAATGACAGCTCACTCCACGCTCACTTTACCCTAGCTTTCACGGTGAGGCGGTTACAGAATCGCAAGGCTATACCTACTTACTGCGGATCTATTTCATGGGTTCTGTCAAAGAAGATCTGGAAGAGTGAAGAACTGCCTCGTTGGTCTAATAACGATAATGTAATTAGATGAAGCTATGAAAATGTGAATTATAAGCGAATAAGTATTATTTAAGTGCAGCATTCCGTCTTTATTGCAATTATATAATTATTTCGTTTATTTCCTATTGTTTCCTACAAGTAAAGTGGATTGTTATAGACAATTTGCTATGTAGATGAATGGTCGCTATTATCTGATTACCTACCCTTTTATGCTTGCACGGAAATAATATATGATAACGGGTAAGTGACGGATACTTACAACGTTTGTTTTTAGTTTATCATTACATAGTATAAAACAAAGTCGCTTCCCTGTCTGTCTGTCCCTATATATGCTTAGATCTTTAATACTCCGCAACGGATTTTGATGCGTTTTTTTTAATGGATAGAGTGATTCAAGAGGAAGGTTTATATGTATAATACATGCATAATATAGTAGAGAAACACTGATAATTTTAGAGGTTTCTAATGTGATGTCGTAAATAAACACATTTTTTTGCGCTTACATTGTAAACGCTGGCTGAACCCGTCGAGATAGAGCAAAATAATGTACTACAGTATTGTACAACTTAAAAAGGTCTACAAAAAAGTCCACGATGGTATATGTCTATCTCTTAGGGATAACCCACAATAACCATTTTTATCCTATACTTTTTACGAAAAAAAATATAAGTGTTTCTCCATTGCACCCGTGCGAAGCCGGGGCGGGTCGCTAGTTTAATATAAACAGAACATCGCGCATTTACTGAAGTGTTGGGCTAAGGTGTATAGTACACCCACATTTAATGTGTTGAACAATAAGTACTTACCTACAATAAAATTAACGCTAAAGTGTCACCCGTAGGAACCGGGATAAATATTGAACTTATTCCGTAGTTATGCGAAACATTAGCTACTAGCGAATTGGTGTTATCAAGATAAAAGTATACTTACAGTAACTTTACTGGTTAATCGCCTCATCACACAGCAACGACCCGTATCGGTACTCCCATCGAACGATAATGAGCAAATGGCTGTGTTCAGCGGTGGATTTCGACAGGACTTTGATAAGTTTATCGCAGTTTACACCAGAAAAAAAATTACTCGTGTATCTCTTTGCAGCAGAGGTGTCTCGACTTTAGGCTAATACTTGGAAGGCGTTCGATACGCTTAGACGCGACACGTTGCTGACAAAATTAGATAATTCTGGAGTTCGAGGACCAATACTCAAATGGTGTGAGGACTACCTTATGAACCGTAAATACAATGAAAAGATATGTAATGAAACCAGTGACGCCATTGAAGTCACTGAAGGAATAGCCCAGGGCTCAGTAGGTACTTGGACCCTTACACTATCTGACATATGTAAACGACATGGAACATGTGGTTAATCACTGTTCCGTCTATCAATATGCCGATGGCACATGCCTTGTAGCTACCCACAGAGACGTGAAAGTAGCAGCTCAATTGTTACAGGAAGATTTTACTCAAATTTCCAACTGGGCACATAATGCTGGACTGGTTCTTAACGCAAGTAACCACATCTAAAGCACATTACTTCTTTTGAGATAATCGCGCACAGTCACAGTTGTCTTCACTCCACTCTGTCAGGTGCATATCGATGTGAGGCAATTGATCAAGTAGGTAACGCACCAAACCTACTTTGGATTAATAGTAGACAATCGTTTTAGCTGGACTTATCACGTCGACACAGTCTGTGACAAGTTGCGAGCTATACTGGCAAAATTTTACATTTTGAAACCTAAAGTTCCGTTCAAAATCCTGCTCAACATGTACAGACGCCAGCACATCAAGCTACTACAATCTGTCAAATTTCTTTAATAGATTTTTAACTTTATCTCTGAATCATAAGGTTTAAAGTTGATTGGGACAATTTGACAGATTCGGGTAGCTTTATGTGCTGGCGTCTGTACATTGCTATATCGGAATCAATAAGAGCATACGGAATCACGAGTTATGGGCGAACATTTAAATCACATACTGAACGAATTTCCAAACTGCAAGTTTGTTGTACCAAGAAAAATAAAACACCTATATAAAGATAACGTCATTGAACTCAGACTCTTGATTGAACGATTTAATAACAAAAATAATCACAAAAAGTATCACCAAAAATAAACTAATAGGACCTTAGGTTAGAAATTATTATGGCAGGCAAACAGTAAAAATTTTAATACCCACAATAAACAATGAAATACCAAAATCTATAAAAAACGAAATAAACTAGAAAAACTTTAAGCAAAAATACATAAAATACTCAAACTCAAACTCAACTCAAACTCAAAGCATTTATTTCAAGTAAACCAATTACAGGCACTTTTGAATTGTCAAGGGGTCGGTCAGTCAGAAAGATGAAGCTAGTTGCCCATTCCAAAGCGTAGGTACCTGTGGAGAAGAACGGGCAAGAAACTCCACGGACACTCTTTTAAATCATAAAAATTGTTACAAAATTTTGGTTACATCATTCAAGTTGAAATTATACATGCATGTGAGAACGATGTAGAAAGACTTGCACGTTAAAAGCGTCCATACTAAAAAAGATAAAAACAAAAACAAAAAAATAACAATTCAGAAATGAAAATACTTAGATTAGAATTAAAATAAGCCGTGGCGGCCAAGAGATGACCAGTCCCTACTGGCGGCGCCCGTTCACGAACATGACGTATGGATCAGCACCATTTAGCTCAACCATTTTGAAGGGAACTCAATGATCCAACACACACGCCACCACCGGCGAGACATTTGAGTGAGCATGACATACCCTCAGCCGCCAGGGCACATTCAAGTCAATGAAAGACGTACCCAGTAAATGGTAGCTTTAGAGTTTAGGTGCATAGTGCTCACACGTGTGTTATGCAATTATACAATATTAAGAGATTGAATTTATACAATACAAAGAGAGTTTTTTCAATCTTCAGCAGCTCACAACTATATTTTCGAATGCTAATTAATTAGTTTATGCGCCCTTGTGGAGCTGGACCAGCGGTAAACCAAGCATTTTTGTCAGCGATGTAATCCCCCAACTTATAATATGCTTGGCTGCATAGTGTGCGTTTTATGTAAGATTTGAATTTAGTTTCGTTGAGTTGGAGTATGTGGGGAGGTATTTTATTGTAACATTTTAAACAGTACCCCATGAAGGATGAGTCTACTTTAGCCAGTCTGAAACCTGGTTGAACTAATTGGTCCCTATTTCTGGTCCTATAGGTGTGTCTGTCACCTCTTTTAGTGAAAAGATTTAGATTTTTCCTTACGTACATGATGTTTTCATAGATGTATTGACAAGGTACCGTCATGATATTAATATCCTTAAACAGTTCCCTTAGAGAATCGCGCCTGCGGAGGCCATATATTGCTCTGATGGCTCTTTTCTGCAGAATAAAAATAGACTCGATATCTGCAGCCCGTCCAAATAGTAAAATACCGTAAGACATGATACTATGAAAGTAACTGAAATAGACTAGTCTCGCGGTATCTACATTAGTAAATTGACGGATTTTTCTTACAGCATATGCTGCTGAACTTAGCCGTCCTGCAAGAGATGTTATATGAGGACCCCATTGCAGCTTTGAGTCGAGCGTGATCCCCAGGAAAACAGTTTTATCGACGAATTCTAGTTTCTCTTTATTAAATATTATGTCACAATCAATACTTTTAACATTTGGTAAAGCAAATCTTATGCATTTAGTTTTTTTTTCCATTTAACACTAAATTATTAGCAGTGAACCAATTTTGTACCTGCAGTAAGGCGTTATTTACGTCGTCAAGATTTGATGCACGTCTATTTATCTTAAAAATTAAGGAAGTATCGTCAGCAAATAACACCATTTTTGGTTGTTTTTTTAATAAATGGGGTAGATCATTAATATATACTAAAAAGAGGAAAGGACCTAATATCGAGCCTTGTGGAACACCCATTTTTACTTTTAAACCAAGTGAATTGACCCCGTTTATTTGAACTTTTTTAACTGTTACAACTACTTATTTAACGTAAGTAACTAAAATTACTTTTAAATTTAAAACTAATAAAAATGGACCTGTATAGGAATTTCTTTACACCTCAGATTTAAAACATTACATGTGACACGTACTTACTGATATATGTTTACGGCTTAAATAGATACGTCTAATATTATTCGTGTACCTACATTATTTGCTTGTATAATATAAGCAAATGGTGTGAGTACATGAATGATAAATATAATAAGTAAATATAAGTTATACTTACTAAGTAATAATTAAGGAGTGTTCTTATAGAGAATGTGAGTACCAATACAAACCATTTCTGGTTTAATGGTACAAAAAAAAACATAAACATTTAATAAGACTATGCATAAAATAAATAAATAATACAATAAAAAAGGAGAAAATAAAAAAAAACCTAAAAGTGTGACAGAATAAAAAAGCTAAACCTTTGCTGTCATTACTGTCAAAAAGTGACATATAAACACGAGCACGTAAATACGTCATTTCATTTTGTTTTTCGATCCTTTTTAGGATTTAGAGCACAAATTAATCTTGTCTTGGTCTTTTTTCTAGGTGGTTAACTGTTGAAGAAGAAAACAGATATAAAACCGTAATAAAAAATAATATACTGAACTGGAACACACTTGTGAAAAATCGAAACGCTATGTTGGTGTAAATAAACATTTTATCTAAAACAAAACTAATAATAGGGCTGAAATGGAAGAAGGAAACTCCATAATATATGGCTTAGAGCACCAGGTACCCTATTTAAAATTGCCTATGTTGACGATATGGTCATCGAATACCTACCTAATTAGCTGCTTGCTTGTTATCCTTATTTCGTTAGTTTTTATAGTCCACGGTAGCTTCTCGCATAGTTCTGAAAAACCGACACGTCTCGCATAGTTCTGAGACGCACTTCACAGTAGACTAGAGCAGTTCAGTTGAAGTAATTGTGGCTTTCAGAGCAACATCCCCATGAGGAAAATCTCTACAGTGCAGTATGTGCGGCTGTCCATTTTTAAAATATGCCACCTTTTCAGTCTGTATATTTTTTTCCAGTCGTTAATTGCACTGCTTGGTGGTTTGGGTGGATTGGAAAATGTGCTCTATTTTGGAGCATGGTGATCTTATCTCTTACTTTAATGTCTTGATGTGTTTAAGCACAGTCCGCAGGCCACACAAACTCATATAATACACATAATAGGTCATATTTTTAATTTTATTTATAGCCTTTTTCAGAGTAGTTGTAATGAATATCATGCTGTGTTCTATATCAGTTCTGGGTCTCTGTGTGCCCTTTGGTAAAAGCCTACTCTAACCTTTTCCAATTCTCCCTGTTCCTTGCCTGTCTAGTCCATATCTTGCCAGCCTTTATCACCAAGTCTTACGGCCATAGGTAGGTAATAGTTGACATAAAGTCTTGTTTATCAATAAATATCAATTTTGACTATTATTGATGCACCTTTGCCATTTTAAAGGTAGTGCATTGATTAAGTCGTTCTATAGAAATTCAAGGGATGGGAATCTATTGATTCCCATCCCTTGAATTTCTATAGAACGACTTAATAACTTTCAACTCAGTTGAAGTTTACCCCTGTAAAAAGTTGTCTAAATTCCATTTTTTTTATTTTTATTAAGTAGATGTAAGATCGTGCCAATATGATGGGTGACAGAGAAAACCAATAAAAGTCAATGGCATTAGTCCACTACTTCTTTAAAATTACGCTTCTCTAACACCACACAAAGGACCTTGTCAAAATCACAGATGCTTCAACTGGAAGCTCTTCGTCACCCAACATACTCATCAGACCTAGCTCCAACTTACTTTAATTTTTTTTGAAAATCGGAAGATTATGGCAATGTGTCTTTGAAAAACACAGTGATTTGGAAATTAGTTTCTTGATGTATATTAACATCAAATAACATGAATAAGACACTCATAGCACACACTTACACTTATTTTCTTTATTTTCCAGACCAGAGCGCTATCACCGCAGTATGGAGAGAGTGATGCTATCAGATTCCTGATAGGGACTCAAAGCCTGAAGCCCAACTCCAATCAGATACATGTTGTGGAGTTAGAAGAGGATACTGGGGCTTTACATACTAAAGTAAGATTACAATTTTATACTAATTTCTTCTTTTTCTAGTTAACTTTAAGCTAATGAAGTATTGTTGCCAGAATATTTTGGTTAGGGGTGATATTTTGGCCTCGGCCTCTGTTTTATCCAGAGTATGTAATTATTATTATTATTATTTATTTTCTTTTACACTTCTCGGGACCCTCGGGTTCTGGACCTTTGGAAGGCGTACGAGGGACCACAGCAAACTCGCAGAGGCCCCTTAGACAATTTTAAATGATAAGGAGCCACCAACCCACGATTATCCCTGTATGCACTATGCAAGTGCACCCAAGGACAACCTCCAGTTGTGTAGGACCATTGCGAGACATGGAAACAAAACATATTGGGTTATGAGTTTGCGTGGTTATAATGGATTGGTTACCTTGAACTATGGAAGAACTATGTCCCCTGCATGACCAATGTTCTACATATACAAGTATTATACATGGATAAAATGGCAGGAGGTGACTTGCACACTCAATAATGGGCCCCAGAAAATGGTCGCTAGCACATAGTGTTGTAGCGACAAGGGGGCAACATGTATTGAGGTGCTTATGAGGAGTGGAGAAGTATTCCACGGTTATCAGGACAATCCCGGAAGTACGGTCATGATCCAGCATCTTACTGAGACACTTCCTTCCTCTGAGCATGTTTGCTCTTGCGAATCTCCACTCAAGCCGGCCAATAAGGCAAAAAAGAGGTGGGAACTCTGTTCCTCGTCATTGTTCACTCCAGCCGGCCAACAAAGGCAAGCCAGAGGTGAGGAACAAGACTTCTCCCGGGAGATAGGGTCCGTGGGTCGCTACTGCCCAACAGCTTGCCACGTGCTGCCCTGCGGGTTTCTGTGTCTCTCTTGGTCTGTTCCGGCAAAGTAAACTCTTCCGGCACAGGTCTAGAGTTGGGAGCGCGTAAGCCCCACCACGACGTCAACGTAGAGATACCAAATAATAAAAATATGGCGGGGTACGGCGGTGGGGAATAGCCCACCGCGTATCCCGCCGTATTATTATTATTTGGTCAGACACACTAGCAGCTAATTATCTGATGCGTGTGTATGTGTATCATGTATGTTGGAGATATTTAATTAGATATAGAACGTGTAACGTTAAATGCGCAAAACCTCAGACACCCCAACTGATTTTTAATTCAATTGACCTATTTCAGAGAGAAAATAAGTCATTAAAAAAATGTAAAGGTTTTATGTGCTGTTTTAGTTTTACTGGCCATTTTGATTTTGTTCCGTTTCTTGCGTCTGCGGCGACGCTTTACCGAGTGAGGAGTCGTCATTAGGAATAAGAAAAAGTGATAGTTCCTTTATTAAATTATAATTGAAAACCATGGCAACTTTTATTTAATAAAGAAATATTAATAGCACTTTTAAGTATGGAAAATCAATATAATATTACGGGTTATAATTTTATCGATATTAGTAATACCCGAGTTTAACCTCATCACTGGCTCTTTGTGATAAAAAATGTCTTGGCGTACAGCGTGCACTTTCGCTGCGCGACCCGTGGCGGTCAAAGGGTTAATATAGCTGTTAGATGTAAGGGGCTATTCAAGTATTACGTAAGCACTACAGGGGGGCTTTTGCTTTGCTTATATTTGATGACATGGGGGATGGGGGGGGTCTGGATGGTGATTTCGTCAGCAGTATTTATTTCTTCACTTTTTCGGATTTTCTACAAAATTTAGTCAATTTTGGTTTGAACACATATTATTATTATGGCAACCCTACTCGTCTATGCTTGAAAACGAAAAGCATTTTCAGGGAATCCCGGAAATAATTAAATAAATAGTTATAAGAGCAGCAGGCTCATCAATGAATAAAGAAACCACAACACATTGAAAAATGCATTTACCTACCAATGTTTACGTAAGAATGGGGGTTGGGGGGGGGGTAATAGATTTGCTTACCTTTGCTGACGAGGGGGAGGGGGGGTTAATAATTGCAAAAAATCTGCTTACGTAATACTTGAATGGCCCCTAATTTGTGATTTTTTTTTTATTATTTAATTCCAGGTGTTCAAGCATGACATTGGCGAGGTGTGGCACCTGCGATGCTCCCCACACGATGCTGCTACACTCCTGACAACGCACAACTCATATGACCCTGCTACGTCACAGTGCACTATGGGAGTCTCTTTATTCAAGCTTCCTACAGTTGAGGTAAGAAATTAACTAAACTTAAAAGCAAAGCATTTATTGAAGTGAAAACTTCTTTAGCATCGTTGTGATTTGAAATTCAATGAAACGAAAAAGCTACAGTAAAAAGCGATAAACACATACATCTATAGGATTTAACGTGCGAGAGAATGAGATAGAAGACGGTAACGGTGACGGTGACGATGATGATGATGATGAGCAAAGCAAGAATGCTTACTCAGTCTTGGTCTTGGTCTTGCTTGTTCGGTGTTGGTGTTGGTCTTGGTCTTGCTAGTGTATAGATAGTCTTGGTAGACTGCAAGACCAAGACCAATTTTGCTCATCACTACCTCTTTGTGCGCTGTCCGTACCCTCTCCCATCTTTATACGTTCGGGAATATTCGTAAGTCCTCGTAGATTGTCGGTACTGCTCTGGGTGCCTTCAAGCAGAAACCTAATACGCTGATAGTGGTGGTCCGTGCTACGCACGACGCTTGGGTCCGAGCGTTGTACGTGTGCGCGCGCCTGCGTATTACGAAGCTTGTGTAAAAGCATCATAACGACCGTGGTGTATTGTACACGTGTATCGTTTACATAAATATTTCATTATTGAAGGTTTCACTTCTATCGCGTGTGAACTGCACACATGTTTTTTTTTTTAAACTTGCTTACAATTTGTTGCATAGATGTTTGAAATAATTGCTCTGAATGTTTAAAGTTTCTTTTTTGTTTGCAATGATGTCATCTATCGATATAGGATTCATGCGTAGCCGCCATTTTGAAAAAAAAATAAGAATAAAAAAAATATGGCGGACAATAGGTATGTCACGGAACTTCAAAGCCCTTTATTATAAGTACAAAAGAGTTCTGGTTTTGCCCAGTAATCATAGTGTTTAATATCTCTCATCATATTTTGGCAGGTAATTCCGAAAGACTTGGACGACTTGAGCGCGATACAAGGCAGAAATGCAGAGGATATGGAACTTCTTCTAACTATTAAACCAGAGGTCAGTATGCCGCTTGGCTTAGTGCTGGAGACTTGTAGAGCTCGAACGAGCCCTGCAGGACTACTCTTTAAGTCAGTCAACGAAGATACGGGCCCGACCGAAATTAGTTAGATACTTCCCTACTTTCGATTCATTAACTTTTCAGACTGGCAAAAATATACAACATAATATGTCAAGCGTTACATTTTCTCCGCATTGGAAGAAAAAAAATTGTGCATCTACTTACTTACTAGTTTATTTACGAGTATCTACCATTCTTCATAAGTTCGTGTATCAAGTATTAAGATTAACTTGTATTTCTCATGATAAGTGAAACATATTCTTTTGGAGAAATAAATGTCTTAAACCGTAAATGTATTTAGTGATTTTTAGTGCAACTGTGCCTATAAAGGTATGAGAAACAGGGTGTAAAGTTCACTCATACTCCATAGAAAAGGGAGGATCCTCCGACCAGACGGGTGTTGTGTCTGGCCGGCAACTGCCCGATGATTCATGACGGGCCGTTGTATACAACGTGTAACGTTAAATGCGCAAAACTTGAAAATAGTTTGATCAGAATACCGAGCAGAATCAATTGAACCACTTTTTAATATAGGTCACATTTTTCAAAAAATCTTCATTAAAAACGTTTCCGTGTCTATTTATTAATAGGTCAAACAAGCCAATGTCAGCGCGGCGCAGCGGCCCGGTGACGACTCCTCCCTCGATAAAGCTTCGTCGCAGACGCAAGAAACGATCAGAATGGCCAGTAAAACTAAAACAGCACATAAAACCTTTACAACTTTTTAAATGCTTTTTAATTTTCTCTCTGAAATAGGTCAATTGAATTAAAAATCAGTTGGGGTGTCTGAGGTTTTGCGCATTTAACGTTACACGTTGTATAATGTTAGTTGCGCAGTAAACTCTGCTTGCGAGATGCAGGATTTTGCGTGACGTCAGTATGACGCATAGTTCACTTGTGGCGTTGTAGATACCGCTACAGACCAAAGTGCGGTAAGTGATGTCCACCGCAAATTAGGCATTAGGCCTTGACAACTTGAAAATAATTTTGACACAGCATGAGCAATATTTATTATTCTGTCTTCCAACCCACCTTCGACCAACAAAAATATTTAGAAGCCCGAAGAAGAGATTCGTTGTGCGGAATGGCACCCCACGGACAGTGCTCGTGTGGGAGTGGTGTGCGAGGGCGGAGTCCGCGTGCATGACGTCACGACTGGCGCCGCCCTCAGTCGTGCAGCCGCCTCCGCGCGCCTCAAGTTCACCGGCGGGAAGTGGAACCCGCACCAGGGACATACGCAGGTATGAGCAGCTCTAAAATCTACTTAATCATCAAGATCATCATTGGCAGCCCTGTTCCACCAGGTCAGGCAGGTCTCCTCCCTTTTGTGCTATGCTGCCCTGAAGGCCAGTTCTCCTAATTTAAAACGTTCAAAATGTAAGGAAATTAGAGGTATTTTTGACAGAGCAGACTGTGAACATTCTTAAAATTACGAGAATTGCTCCTCTGGTCTGTGCGAATCTCATCCAGTCAGCAGGATAGTTGCGTAACACACTATCAGTAGCAATGGGTTTCATTTTGACAGTTCAACAACATTCATTGCGTTATTTACGTTGTTGAGCAGACACACTTTTCGAACATATGGAGCAATGGATTAGCAATATGATTCAAGTTGAGAGTAATAGTGCGCAATTAGGGTGCTGGTCTTCCCCGCATTCAGATCGCAGTAGTTACGATCTGTCTTGCATAGACATTCAAAAGCTTAAAACTTCGTATTTTTTTGTGATGGTTAAACATTTTTTTTTTACACTATAGTAAAATCTAATTACTAGTTCGGCTACAGAAGCTCTACTACAGTAGCTACTAGCATGTAAAAAAAGTTGTTACATGTCCTATTTGTATAATTATATTTCTGTCATCAGTTCGCAGTACTACAGGACATGCACATAAAATGCTACGACACTCGCTCGGACTGCACCAAGCCTTCATGGAGCATAGACAACGCGCACACCCAACTAGCCAGAGACCTAGACTTCAACCCTAACAGGTAACTATAATGTGCACTATTATAGTGCCATCACTTGCACAGAGTGCTACGACACAAGTCGTCGTGGAGCATACACAACGTGCAGCCAGAGACTTACTCAGGGTAAATTTCCCAAGTTTGCAAAATTGCCAGAACCAAAACTATAATAATTTTAAAAGTCGTCTTGCGTTATTTAGCCACGGTCCCCCCTTCAAACAAAGAAAACTGTCAAAATAAGATAGACTAGTTTAGACATGTCTCCATAGACAAGTTTAGACGTGATTAAAAAATTGGCTACTAAAAATACGTCAATTTACGTCAGGCGCTGACTAATTTGAAAGGACTTAAACTAATGTTTATCTCCTGTCATTTTCTTAATGAAATAGAAATAAATATATGCACTGAACTTAAAAGTTTAGTTTGTGATCAAGATAATCGGCGCCAGAATTTACCTTTTCGTATCTGAATACTGTCCACTAAAAATACGTTATTTGATTGCAGGCAGTTTCACTTGGCAAGCGCGGGTGACGACGCCGCACTCAACATTTGGGACTACAGGAATGGGAAGGAACCTATATTTAGCAGGACGGATCATTCGCACTGGTTAGTTACATATTATACAACGTGTAACGTTAAATGCGCAAAACCTCAGACACCCCAACTGATATTTAATTCAATTGGCCTATATCAGAGAGAAAATAAGTCATTTAAAAAATTGTTAAGGTTTTATGTGCTGTTTTAGTTTTACTGGCCATTCTGATCGTTTCTTGCGTCTGCGACGACGCTTTACCGAGGGAGGAGTCGTCACCGGGCCGCTGCGCCGCGCTGACATTGGCTTGCTTGACCTATTAATAAATAGACACGGCAACGTTTTTAATGAAGATTTTTTGAAAAATATGACCTATATTAAAAAGTGGTTGAATTGATTCTGCTCGTTATTCTGATCAAACTATTTTCAGGTTTTGCGCATTTAACGTTACACGTTGTATTTTACACTAGCTTCTGCACGTGAATTCGTCTGCGTGAAGTTTCGGCCCCACATCCATCGCGTCGCACCCCATCGCTCGCCTGTGCTATTACTACTGCGTTTTCGCTTAGCGTTCTTTCTGACCCCTTTTGCTCGGCTCCTAATGGTCGTAGCGTGATATTAACACATTGAACGCCGTGGTGGTCACCGGTGATCACCACTATACTTTCCATATGTGCTGACGCCGAGTCGCTATTTCGAAAAAAATTACACATTATATTTTATTGGCTCATACGGTTCAAAATATTCAAAAACCCCCCTCTAAATAATTATTTATTATTACTATCCAAAGAATTAACAAAATAATTGCTGTCGCTCACACCGGTGACCCACCACGGTGTTCAAAGTGTTAAACAGGACAGGACTAAACTAATACTTATCTTCTGTCCTGTTCTTAATGAAATAGAAAGAAAAAGATGCACTTAATTTAGTTTACAACAAGTTTTGGAACACGTGAATTAGCGCCAGTGTGATGTAGAATAGCCTTACTCAAGAATTTTGTTACCAAATGCAGAATTTTTGAAATCCGAGTGATAGTTCGAGAGAGCGCGTTCAAACAAACTCTTTAGCCATTAGTATACACTATATAACATAATTAACGCAAGGCCTCATACACCCCAATTAAAGTATCCCGTTAAAACAAAATACAATGAACAAAACCTATTATTTTTAAACAAACTTTTTTATTCAGAAAATCGTGTAGACCATAGCATTACTTAATGCATTTAAAAATGAGTCTTATTACCTTAAAATAAGATTTAATTTTCTTTGACTCAATCCACGTTCAGTGTGGCAGAATACATGATTTTTGGAAAAAAATACCTGTACTAAAAATTACTGAAATGGATTCAGTAGTCAATTATATACAAACTACTTTCAGGACTTGTGTTTATTCTGTTACACCTTGTATACATATGTATATTTCTTGTTCCAGGGTATGGACAGTACGCTACAATACATACCATGAACAGCTGCTCCTGACGGGCAGTTCTGACGCGCGCGCTCTTCTCACGGCCGCCGCAAGCGTGTGCTGCGACGTCGACGAGGACGGCAAGCGCATGACACAAGTGTAAGTACAGACCAGTAGGGGACTAACGGAGGTCCGGGGCGGCAAAACCCCCTCTAAAAATCTTATTTGGTCTTCTAACACCACGTTCGTACGGACGTAAAGATATCGCGGCGGGATTTTGTCGCGCACTGGATTTTCAACCCTCGGGTGTTGAGGGAACCCCGACCAAATGGGTTGGGTTAGAACTGTGAGCAACCGCGCGCGAGACGAGCGAGTGGTGCCGGCCAACGATTCAGCCAAGTTGCTCGCAGTTATGTGGCTATTTAGTATTTTAGGACAACAGCCAACACTTCAGCCAAGTTGTTCGCAGTTATGTGGCTATTTAGTATTATAGGACAACAGCCAACGCTTCAGCCAAGTTGTTCGCTGTTATGTGACTATTTAGTATTTTAGGACAACAGCCAACGCTTCAGCCATGTTGTTCGCTGTTATGTGACTATTTAGTATTTTAGGACAACAGCCAACGCTTCAGCCAAATTGTTCGCTGTTAATGATAAATGATAAATGATTTATTTTCTGTAAGTAGGTTTGTACAAACACTTTTACATGTCAATCATATTTTTTAAACTAGATGAGGTCGGCGTTTCCTATCTGACTACTCTGAGAAGAAAGGCCGAAACAAACTCAGAGGTCACAGTCTCTTTTAAAGTCCAGACATAATCTTGGTCAGATCATGTGAAGACCATGCAGATTGGTGTCTGAAATGGTCTTTTGAGTAAAGAACCACACAGATTGAGCGGACCTGTCCAGTCAGTGCACGCATTTGTCAAAAATTGTGTAGCTCAACTCAGAACTTGAGGAGCCTTACGATTCGACGAACAATACCAATGAAAGGACATTTGGGTAGGCCGCATAAATTACTCAAACTGCCAGACTATGATTAAAACTAACTAAGAAGGAAAAAAGAAAAAAGAAATGACCCACATAGTCTTCACACTCACAATAATAATAATAAAAAATAAGATACTATACAAAGTAAATATCCATGTCATTGTTTATATAAAATTTATCAATGTCAATGTGTATATAAAAATCCGGACATCATCTTTGATCTTTGAGGACCATGTAGATTGGTGTCTGAAGTGGTATTTTGAGGGAAGAACCACACAGATTGAGTGGACCTGTGCAGTCAGTGCACGCATTCGTCAGCAACCGTGCAGCTCAACTCAGAACTTAAGGAGCTCAACGATTCGACGAGCAATACCAAGGACAGAACATTTGTGGCTAGTTAGTATTTTAGGACAACGGCCAACGCTTCAGCCAAGTAGTTCGCTGTTATGTGACTATTTAGTATTTTAGGACAACAGCCAACGCTTCAGCCAAGTTGTTCGCTGTTATGTGGCTAGTTAGTATTTTAGGACAACGGCCAACGCTTCAGCCAAGTTGTTCGCTGTTGTGTGACTATTTAGTATTTTAGGACAACTGCCAACGCTTCAGCCAAGTTGTTCGCTGTTATGTGGCTATTTAGTATTTTAGGACAACGGCCAACGCTTCAGCCAAGTTGTTCGCAGTTATGTGGCCAGTTAGTATTTTGGGACAACATCCAAATCTTCAGCCAAGTTGTTCGCAGAGTTATGTGACAATTTAGTATTTTTAGGACAACAAATTGGGAATTATTTGTAGTTTGATTTTTCTACTAGCTACTACTTTACTACTAATTTTTCTGCTCGCGACTTCGTCCGCGTAAAATGTCCTGTTCCTCCGAGTCCCATTGCATAGCCTGCCCGCACTATTAATTCGTTTACACTTAGCATTCTTTCTTACTTTTTTCTTTTTTTTCGGCTCCCTAAGTGTCTAGCGTGACGTTAGCCTATAGCCAAGGATTGGGGTATCAAATGCAAAAAGGTTTTTCCAAATCCGTCTGGTAGTTCCAGAGATTAGCGCGTTTAAACAAACAAATATAAAAACTCAATTTTCAGCTTTATTGTAGATTTTTAGGACAACGAAGTGGGAATTATTTGAGGTTTGATTTAACCTTCATTTTTCTACTTTCTAGTTTGGAAGACGGCGTCCTCCAATCGTACGAGCAGCACGAGGACTCCGTGTACTGTGCGGAGTGGAGCGCCGCGGAGCCCTGGACCTTCGCCTCGCTCAGCTACGACGCGCGCCTCGTGCTCTCGAGAGTACCCCGACATTTTAAGTACAAGATACTGCTGTAATCGACTGTAATTGTATCACATTTCATGTACCCGAGAAAATTTGGTTGTCGCATTATCTAGGGCTGAAATGGCAATGTTTTAACACGAGATAATGCAGACATAATTTTTGCCTCGCCTAGCTGCTGGCCCCAAATGGCAAAAATATTAGAATTATTATATCAGCCCAATTATATAATTTTGGTAAACAAAATAATGTTCTTCAGAAAGGCCAGCTGCATAGTACTTGCAACTGGGTGCGTGTATGAACTGTAGCCTAATGAGGGTTTTCATAAAAATTTACGCCACCAGTTGGCGCCACTTTGCCAAGAGGTCTTCTATTTCGATAATGAATTTAAAATATATGATGACGTTCATCATTCGTTTCATTCATTCGTTTTTCATTCAGTCATGACTAAAGAAAATATAGGCGCTTTGACATTTTTGAAATGTGCTCGGACCTGACGTATCAGTGCTGCCACCTAGTGCACGTCATTTCAGAAAACCCTCATTGCGTAACTGAGCGTTATCATAATCCGTGAGTTTTGAAGGATATTGGCGCCGATTCCCTTGTTCACAAAGTAAAATAAATATAAGTTTAGTGCATCTTTTTCTTTCTATTGCATTAAGAAAAGGACAGAACATAAATCTTAGTTTAGTCCTTTCAAATTAAGATACTCCATAGACAAGATTAGACGTATTAAAAAATTGGCTACTAAAAATACGTCAATTTACGTCAGGCGCTGACTAATTTGACAGGACTAAACTAATATTTATCTTCTGTCCTTTTCATAATGAAATAAAAAGAAATAGATGCGCTGAACATCAGTTTAGTTTAGTAAGTTTAACAACAACAAAGTAAATAACGCAATGAACATGGCTGACCTGTCAAAATGAAACCCACTGCGATGAATTGTATTTTTTTTGTGTATTACGCAAGTACCCGGCAGATGTATGTATGAACGTAAACGAAGCAAAAGGATTATGTAAAGCTCGTAGCAGGTGGGATTTTATACTTTCTGCCTACCCCCATGGGCTTGGGTTGGGCGAGGCTTGAGTTAATGTATGTATGAAATAATAGATTTTCTGATATTAGTACTTATTAATTCTTATCTTGCTTTCACAGAATCTTACTATGTTATCTTATAAAACTTTAATTAATTTAGGGCTGATTTTTCAATCGACAGATAATTTTTATTCTTGGAATAAAATTGATAACTGACAGTTTTTGTATGGAAGAAATGTAAAAAATTCAAAATGATTCCTGCGATAAAATTATCTGGCATTGGAAAAATGAGCCCTTAATCACATTCCATAAAACATTTGTGTAAAAATATTTTAGCTGTAAGATGTAAAAAACATGAAGAACATACTTAAATCCCATTGGTCTACTGCTAGCTACTAGGCAATGTATTATGGGGTTTTTCCATCTGGAATTTCTCAGTATCAGCCTGGAGTCTGGATTTGTGCCCGGCTGTTGGTAATAGGCTCGCCCCCTATTACATGGGACTTAACTGGCGAAATGTGGGATTACATCCACTTTTCGCCAGTTAAGTGTTACGTTTCCTTTGGGAATACAGGTGTGATGTTTGTTGTAAATTGAATAAAGCATTATTTATAAATATAACTTTTATTTACAACTAAAATCTCTCCGCAACTCTATTGGCAACATTTCTGAGGTTTCCATACACTTTTGAAGGAGGTGACCCCATAATAAGGTTGCATATTGCTCTTCTTGCCAATGCTATGTTCTGGTAACTACCAAGGATGTGAATTTTTGAGTCTGCCAACACTATTCTGGTTTTGGTGACATTCTCTATGGTGAATTTTGTTCGACCAGCTTTTCCGGCGAGGCGGCCAATGGCGCGACTAAGATGGTCGCCATTTAAAGTTTTAACATCTTTGACTTCAAAAGATTCAACAAATAAGTCATCTAGTCGGAGGAGGGCGAGAGCGTCGTCGACTTCGAAGCCGTAGATGAAAGCCTGGAAATCAAAAAAGAATTTTATAATACAAAGAAAACAATTGGGATTTAAGTGATTTCGATTGAATTTCATTGGTATTGTTCGTCGAATCGTAAGGCTCCTCAAGTTCTGAGTTGAGCTGCACGATTTTTGACAAATGCGTGCACTGACTGGACAGGTCCTCTCAATCTGTGTGGTTCTTTACTCAAAAGACCATTTCAGACACCAATCTACATGGTCTTCACATTATCTGACCAAGATTATGTCTGGACTTTAAAAGAGACTGTGACCTCTGAGTTTGTTTCGGCCTTTCTTCTCAGAGTAGTCAGATAGGAAACGTCGACGTCATCTAGTTTAAAAAAATATGATTGACATGTAAAAGTGTTTGTAGAAACCTACTTACAGAAAATAAATCATTTATCAAGATTTGTATGAACCCTTTTTGTCAAAATTCACGCTTGCCCATGTTTTTAGAATATGAGTCATAGATTTAATGCTGATCCCAGTAAGTGAACAACCATCTTTTAGGTGGTTGTCAAGACTGCCCCAAGTGAGGGTACTTTGTATTAAATACAGATTATACAATATGTAACGTTAAATGCGGAAAACCTCAGACACCCCAACTGATTTTTAATTCAATTGACCTATTTCAGAAAGAAAATAAGTCATTTAAAAAAATGTAAAGGTTTTATGTGCTGTTTTAGTTTTACTGGCCATTTTGATCGTTTCTTGCGTCTGCGACGACGCTTTACCGAGGGAGGAGTCGTCACCGGGCCGCTGCGCCGCGCTGACATTGGCTTGCTTGACCTATTAATAAATAGACACAGCAACGTTTTATTGAAGATTTTTTTCAAAAATGTGACCTATATTAACCTTCAAGCGGGCGCGCGGACATTTGTAACGCCAGCGGTCGCGCGTAACCTAAAAGACCTATAGGATATTTCAGGGATTTAAAACACTAATTATTTAATATTTTTTGTATTTATCACATTATCATTATGTTAGGACATAAACAAAATTATAAAATCAAAATAATATTCTAATTTTCTTTGGATTTGTAAGCAATTTGGCATCATAAATGTATCGAGAATCGATCGCATCGCGGTCGATTCGACGCCGCGCGCCCGCTTGAAGGTTAAAAAGTGGTTCAATTAATTCTGCTCATTATTCTAATCAAACTATTTTTAGGTTTTGCGCATTTAACGTTACACATTGTATAAGGAAGGCTCAGTTTGTCTGTGCAAAGACCAACCCTGTTTACCTTTATAACCAAGGGCCTTTGGCGTCTGCTACTGATAACAGCAACCATAATAAAAGTTATAATCCATAGTAATATTATAAACATGAAAGTAACTCAGTGTTACCTTTTTAAGTGGGCGAATTGGGGGACAGTCTTTTGTAATGTTGATGTTCAAAAAGTGCCGATTCTCAGCCTAATTTCAATAAAGTACAATGAATTAGGATTGAATTAACCCCTAAATGGTTTTTGACATCGTTTTAATGGCATACTCAAGATTAATTATTATAGTTGATGACTATAAGAGTACGGGAAGCCCAAAGAAACAATGGATTGACTGTGTGAATGATGATATGGGTAGAAAGGGGGTGACTACCGAGATGATGACTAATAGGGGAGTAGTGGATTACAAACAACTTTTACTATCGGACCAAATCCGAAATCGCGAAAAAAAAATCAGCTGTTCCCTACATTTATGTTCGTACGAGTCGTCAAAATGTAGGGAACAGCTGATTTTTTTTTCGTCATTTCACTTTTTGTCCCATTATAAAACTTGTTTGTTGTCATGAGTAGAATCATGTGTTTAAGTATCGGTCACTAATTACCAGTCACCCTATATAAACACATGTTGCGCCAACCACAAATAAATTGGGATAAGGGCAGGAGAATTTCATCATCATCATCCACAGCCCAATTTCACCCACTGCTGGGCAAAGACATCTTTTCTTGTGCCAATCACAACGCATCTGTGCCAGCTTCATCCAGGTTTTGCCCGAAGTGGCAATAATGCCGACTGCCCATCTGCAGCCAGAAAACCAACATCTCACCTTCCAGTCCTTGGATGCCACTGTCACAGCCTTACTTCACCTACCTCATCATCACTGCAACTTGCCAGGTGTTCTGCCCAACTCCATTTGAGTTCCATAATATGCTTTCCAATATTGAATTTAATTTAATTTATTTACCTTGACAAAATCAGCAGCTTTCTGTAGGTTGGCAATGTCTTTAGTTTCTGGTCCAACCTTTATCTCCACATTGCGTGTTTTCGTGTTGAATCTGACTTGTAGTAGTAAATGTTCCACTATTGGAGTGAATATCTTCAACCAACTCTCTTTGAGCGGTGTATATCTGTAATAAAATGTATTAATATTAATCCATGAGGAATTAAAATATGACAGTGATGCAGACCAGTACTTTGATGCCTAAAGTACCCAGCAGAAAGAAAATACAATTCAGTGTGATAAAAAATGGTGAGATAATAGGTGGTGTTATCGAAATCAGCGATCTCTGAAAGTTAGTTTGTGGTATTATTTATTTTTATTTTGAGGTTATATACCTGTGAGCTGGGACTGCAATCTTTCTCATATTCTCTTTAGATTCGTTAGGCTCCGCACTCTTCTTCTTCTTCGCCTTGGACCGACTGTGTTTAGCTTTCCCCTGGATACCATTATGCTCTTCAATTTCCATCACATCGCCAGATTCTGACACAGCCCTTCGCTTTATATTTTTTAGCTTCACCGTCTTCTTGGCAGGCAAAAACTCGTCCACACTTATATTTGCTGTGTCCATCTTTAATTCTGCTTTGTCAGTCATGTTGATAAGTTCATTTATAACGAACAACTCAAGATTAGTGAAGATATTTCTGTTGCAAAATAAATTTTCACATGGCTTTTAGGAAGCACAGATTAGAAAGAATTTATAAAAATATAAATGTTAACGTCAGACGTCAGATGACTAAAATGTCAAATTGTCAATTGATAAAACGACATCAGCACTAATTGCCCTGGAGAAAAAGAAAGAAATAATCACGGGGAAATAATATAAATTATTTTTGTGTGTGGAAAAGTATGAGGAAACTGTGAAGGGTGGGCGATCCTGCTTTGGGTAATTTGGGCACGCAAAAGATGGTATTGGATTACATTTCTATTACTTAGTCAACTTTTCAGTTTGTAAGAACCGGCAGGAAAGGTTAACTTTTCAGCAGCTCGAATATTAAAAACCCTAACTACAGACACTGCTTTATCAGTTTACTACCGGAACTGATTCATACGGACCACCCAGGTTATTCCATTAGTTCACCGCGAACGAAGCCTTAGCTTCTTTACTGTACGCGATCTGGACTGGATAGCGTCTATTATAGATGCTAGGGCTAAAACGCTTATGATGTTTGAGGGTTAACATTGAAAAGCGCAAAATTAACATCAAATGCTACAATTATTAGTTACTAAAAATTACATTTTCGCTTTGATAGAAAATATTCGTTTCGTACTTCGTACTTTGTGCACTTTAGGTAGGGCCTAGTGCCTAGTCAAGAAAAATGTTGTGGCCATTCTTGTTCCAGTAAAAAATACGTCTGAAGTCTATCCTATCGTTAATACTAACTTTAATTACATCACTACAAAAGATGCGTTCAAAATATTTGTGTGAAAATCAGAAAAATTACGAACGTCGAAAAATTTGAACGTTCCTCTTTTGAATGGTTATGTCACAGGGTTAATTTTTGTTATGAATTGATTTGAGGTAAGAATTTCAGCAACATACTACTAAAATTGTGCCATTAACAATATTTAAGACCTTCACAAACTTATTACGAACTTATTTCAGGTATCGTACAACAGAAGATACCTCGGGTCAAAATGTCTACGCTACTAAAACTTGGTGTTGTAAAAGTGCTCAGTCCTGGCCAGGGCTGTAAAATAGCGGCATGCACGTTTGTGCAGAACCGTAACATCGCTGGCAAGGCGCTTAGAAGCTCGCTACCCTCTCCTCCCCCGAAACCAGCACCCTTCGACTATGTGAATAAGGACTACTCCTGGTTTAGGAGTCTTCGCGACCGTACCACTCATAGGTTCGATGAAAATACGAAAGTGGTCGTGGTTGAAGGCCCAGTGGCTACTGGCAAGACCCAGTTCGCGGCCGCCCTCGCCGAGGACTTGGGTATGAAGCATTTCCCAGAAGCAAACATGGATATCCACTATGTAAGGCCAAACGGTTGCGATCTCCGTATGTTCGATGATCAGGTCCCCGAGGACACCAGAACCTTCGACCATGTCAACTTCAACCGGACTCCAAACCACCGCTTGGCGGGTAACTTCCAGATCATGATGTACATTGCTAGATACAGCCAGTACATTGATGCTTTGGTCCATTTGTTGAACACTGGTCAAGGAGTTGTATTGGAGAGGTCTCCTTACTCTGACTATGTGTTTCTGGAGGCGATGTACTCCCAGAAGTACATCAGCAAAGCAGTGAGGTCGGTGTACTATGAGCTGCGTGCAAACTCCATTGAAGAGCTGATGCGTCCCCATCTCATCATCTATCTGGACTTGCCAGTGAACAAGGTAAATTAGTACATTAGGATATTTGTGAGTTCAGTAGTCCATTGTTGCACGGAGTGTATGCGAAGGTGCTAAATGCGGTGCATTCATATACTACTTAAGTCACACGCATCGGATTCTATTTTATAGCTTGTGTGACCTAACAGCCTGTCTACGACTTTTGGCTTGGCGGGATGCGGCGCGGCGAGCGGCGCCGTGTCGGCAGGCGGGGCGTTGTCCATGCCACGTACTGCTTGGTAGAGTTAACGGCTGCAACCGAAGTGGACGTATTTAGACATTTATTTTTTATTGACATGACGTTATCCAAAGTAGCTCTTCTTTGCCTTGATAGCAGTTCATATTTTAAGCAGGACCTGCAAAACCTGTACAGGATGCTTGTGTGAATATACAATGTGTAATGTTAAATGCGCAAAACCTCAGACACCCCAACTGATTTTTAATTCAATTGACGTAAGTATTTCAGAGAGAAAATAAGTCATTAAAAAAATGTTAAGATTTATGTGCTGTTTTAGTTTTACTGGCCATTCTGATCGTTTCTTGCGTCTGCGACGACGCTTTGCCGAGGGAGGAGTCGTCACCGGGCCGCTGCGCCGCGCTGACATTGGCTTGCTTGACCTATTAATAATAGACACGGCAACGTTTTTAATGAAGATTTTTTGAAAAATGTGACCTATATTAAAAAGTAGTTCAATTGATTCTGCTCGTTATTCTGATCAAACTATTTTCAGGTTTTGCGCATTTAACATTATATGTTGTATATCAAAGAAATAAAGTGGTCAGTCATTCTGACGTCAGGTTGGCTGACCACTTTATTTCTTTGATATATTTCTTAACGCAAATGTAGCAAATATTTCATTACAGGTAGCAAATAGGTATTAAATAGTGCACATGGTCTCATGTACTTATCTCGTTTGGTCCAGCCATCCTGATGGTGACGAAAATTTTGTACATCCTCGGATAGTGTTAAGGACTTTCTTTACATCATTCCAAAAGAACTAGGAATGATTTGCTTTGTCGACTTCTGAAGAAAAGGTCGAAGGAGGAGAAGTGAGCCTGAAAATGTTCCCCCCTGGGACCGCGCTTGTATCAGGTACCGTAAAACGGGGTGAATAGGAAATGTTGCCAACAGGGATACTTAATTGTTAATTATAATATAGTAAACACATTAGATATACCTTTTGGCAAAAAACTATATTATTTCAATGTTAAAATCTATTTTAAAGTTTCGTCCCGATTCACCCCTGCATTTCCTGTTCACCCCGTTTTACCGTACGAGTTTTGTCTAAGAAGTTCTCACCGCCGGCTCCTACTTCTGCAGGTTCAAGAAGCTATAAAGAAGCGTAAGTTGGACCACGAGGTGAGCGGCAAAGCCCTGACCGACGAGTTCCTGACTGAGATGGAGCGCCAGTACAAGAACAAGTACCTCCGCGACATTGCCACGCATGCTGAGTTGCTGGTATACGACTGGAGCGGTGGCGGTGAGGTGGAAGTGGTCAGTATCCATCAATATTATTTTTTCTCTGTCTCCAAAATACAGGATGACCGGACATCGAAGCGCAAACTGTTACAATGAATTTGGTACATGATTCTAAAAGCGGAACCCTCCCACGAACTTCACCCGCATCGCAACGTAAAACAGTAGCCGCCGCAAAATACGCCTGGCGAGCGGTCCACCAGTGTACTCTGTAATATACGGAAAATGTGCGCGAGCCTCATTGCACTGGAGTGGAACCAGTTCAAATTCAAAGGGCTTTGAAGGTCATGGAATGGGCAGCTCGCCATCCGGTAAATCCTAGGCCCTGGTCGACGGCGCGTTGTAGTCCACGCGCGCCTCAAAGAGATGTCAGCAGTAACTGACGGGGTCCGCTAGGGCCGATGCCTGCCAGGGTCGCGGGTTGTTCGAAATAGTTACCGTGGCCCCTGGCACAGGCAACTGCAGGAACACGGGTGGGTTTTAGTCAGTAAAAGTCTGACACGCCCTCCCGCTCCACCCAGAGCGGGAGAAGTTATTTTATAATTTATGACCTAAAAAAAAAATGGAAAATCCCAATAACATTACTGCCCGACCTGGGAGTCGTACCCGAGGCCTCTCGCTCAGCAGAAGCGCTTGCGCGGGGCGTGTCAGACTTTTACTGACTAAAACCCACCCGAGTTCCTTTAGTTGTCTGTGTCAAGGGCCACGGTAACTATTTCGAACAACCCGCGACCACGTCAGTCACTGCTGATATATATCTCTTTGAGGCGCGCGTGGAACACTACGCGCCGTCGACCTGGGCCTGGTCCTTACCGGTACGACGGGGTTTTGCCATCTGGAATTCCTCAGTAGCACCCCGGTTGATGGCAATAGTCTTGCCCCTTCTACATGTACTTAACCCTTAGCCAGGCAGTGGTCACATAGCGACCACATGGATTTTTATTTTTTTGTGACGAGCCGATGTCGTATAGGAACCACAAAATGTAATTATTGTCAAAACGTCATTATAACATGTAGGACAGTGGCCACATACAGACCACATGTCTGCATGGGCAGCAGGCAGTGGTCATATAGAGACCACAGGGATTTTTTTTTAGGAACAGAAAAAAAAAAAACAAATTATATTTGTTATAACCCTGTAATCTACCAAAATCAGTATTCAAAAGAAAAAAAATGGCTAGGCCTGGTTAAGGGTTAATTTAAACATAACTTGCGAAATGTGCCCAAACTCGTACCTAAAACCCTTCGGGAGAAAATAATGATGTTTTAATACCTTCCAGGTCGTGGAAGACATAGAACGTCTGAACTTCGACCAGTACACGGAGCGCGAGAACCCCAAGATGAAGGACTGGCGCCTTCCGCGCGAGGTGGAATGGGCTGACCAGCGTATGCTGTACACCAATCAGAAGTTCTTCCTGATGAACCTCTTTGGTATACCCAAGTTGGACGTCCCGGAGCTTATTACTAGCGCTGATGATTCTTATGAAAGAATTAAGGTAAGTGAAGTTTTTACCAGTATTCTGCGTTCATAATTTAGTTTCCAAACATGTAAATGATGTATTTGAAAGAATAACTGAGGGGTATAGATGTAAAACCGCCTCTGTCGTATATTATCGTCATGCGATGTTTTTATGTGGCAATATTCTTTATTATTTCATTTTGAATTGTATTTAAACAAATATGAGCAGTCGCCCTATCCTACACAAAAAGTCCCTTGAAACATTTGCTGCAGGTGCAAAACCGACTCTATTCAAAACATTGGATGCAAAAGCGACATTGTCGAGGCTCGACCAATGACAGCTTAGCATGTTGTTGGGAGATGTAATGGCGTCCGGCTATTGTTTTCGTGAACTTCATGTTAGAATAATTTATTGTACAATATGCATTTTGTATTAGAAAGTATAGCGTTTGGGTCTCTAGCTCAAAATTGCAAAAAGTGAGCAGAGGCGGTTTTGCATCTCAACTGTAATATGGTACACATTCAGTTTATTTTGCGCTACACATTTCTATGAGTATTTCAATAGTAGGTACTAGTCATTCCGAATCCTCGAATGTGCGTAGTCGAGGCGAGCCGGTTTTTTGACTTGTGATTTTTTACTGTACTCTCAATAAAGTTTCTTTTTCAGGTCATTGAAGCGCACCCCGAATTCTCGCACATGGAGGGATACACCAAGGGCGGCAATTTATTCAAGACCAAGATGTCTAAATATACGGAATATCTTTAAATGCTGCCAGAATGTAGTTTATTGAATTAATATAATATTAAAAAATATTTAAAAAATTCGCAGTTTCATTTTTGTCTTAAAAAGTACGAAGACAGGCTTCCTTTTATTTTTTTGCGTTCTGCGCTCTGTCTGTATCGCTGACTGGCTACAGTATCCTAGAAGAGTGCCAGCCCTAGTACACGGAGAGAAGAATCTTAGAACAATTACTGTGCTGTTTCATAATCTGAGTGCATTTGATTGATAATGGAAAAATTACTAGCATGGTAATTTTTCCAAGGCAAGGCAAGGCAAGGTAAAAATTCCTATGCTGCATAATAAAATTTATTGGACAAATAGTGATTTTTTCCCAATCTCACTCAGAAAATTTTCTGTAGATCTCACTTGCACTCACTTTATAGTGATGAGCACAGTAATTTTTATAAGAATTTTCTCTTCATGTAATAAAAAGTAAAATCAGTTTATGATAGTGTAATGTGCCCTCAATTAGGACAGTGGATGAAAAGTTGTGAGCATTCCACTTTGTCCCACTGGTGGGAGTGGGACGGACTGGCAAAGTGGAATGGCCCACGAAAATGTTCTTGTATTTTGGGATTTGCAGTAGAGTCGGGTTGTATGTTGATTAATAATATACAAGGTGTAACTTAAATAACGCACAACCTCTTAAGGGGTCATTGTACTCATCATTATGAACAACTTTTACTATGAGACCAAACCTGAAATCGCGAAAAAAAAATCAGCTGTTCCCTACATTTTGACGAGTTATGCGAACATAAATGTAGGGAACAGCTGATTTTTTTTTCGCGATTTCAGGTTTGGTCCCATAGTAAAAGTTGTTCATAATGATGAGTACAATGACCCCTTAAGAGGTTATGCGTTATTTAAGTTACACCTTGTATAATAATAATAATACGTATTGACACAAAAGAAGAAAGAATTAAAACTTCAATAAATAAAGTCAACTGCTTATATTTCATGTAAATTATTATAAAAACATATAAAGTATTACAACTACGCATTTAGCTCAGCACAGATCGACAAACACTTGCAACACGTTTAAAAAAAAGGTTGAAGAGGGGAGGGTGACAAAAATTTATGAGAGTATTAGAAATAACTTGTAGGTCAGTACATAAATGATTTTACCGTTAACGTGATACTGATAAAAAGCAATTTGAACGATTTATAGTATGAAATAAAAACAATTTTTGGTTGACAGAAATTGGTCGTAGATATACGTTACGACAGTTTACGGATACAAAATTTGGCGCGTAGATCTACGCTCCGACATACCAGAGGTTAATGTAGTCACACTAAACGGCAGCCAGGGCGAACATGGCGGGACGAGCTTGACTCCTAAAAGGAGTGGCCAGCACTAGCAACAGACAGAATTGTGTGGAAAAGGGAGAGGGGGGCCTTTGCCCTGCAGTGGGACAATACAGGCTAGATAGATCCGAGATAGAAATGTAAAGCCAGACAAATTAATTGTTAAGTAAATTGACTACCAACATAAATTGTCCGTTTAGTCTCCTTTCACAGTTAGTTTACCTTTGTTTTTGCATCACTGTCCAAATCAAAGTGACCTTTATACTCATTCTAATTAATAATTATAATTGCCGTTGGGTTTTTTTTTTTTTTTTTCCTTTTGGCAACTGAGCCGATGTCGACTATTCTGCCAGCGTCATATGGTGATTGTGATCTTTATTCTCGTTACAATAAGATTGCTGCTGTCAGAGATAAAATAACCCGCGAGTGGACTGTACTCAAATCACAACTGTCATTGTCTGACAGTTGTATGAAATTAATTCCCTGATGATTAAGGCGGATTTAGGATATTCTTCGTTTTTTTAATTTAGTAAAATACACATAAATGGGAGAGGAAGAGTAAAGAAAAGGTGGATGTATGGATTGCATGAGGAATGATATGAAAGAGAAGGGAGTGAATGATAGCGTGACGCTTGACAAGGGAGAATGGAAGAGGAACAGAGGGGCAATTCCCGTAATTTTTGAACGTTCATAGTCTGACCTCAGTCTGAATCTATCAAAAATAATTTTAGTTTCCCTACATTTTTGACAAGTTTTTGACATTGACTCGCTGAGATGAGATTGCCACTAGAAATTGAGCGTTTTTAACACTTTGACAGCCACCCACGAACTCGGTCCGTGCTCCTTAAATTTCTCTAACTCGCGAGGCACGGCCTGATGCCGTGATCAACTTTCCTACTGTTTATTTAAAAATCATGCACTCAAGGCATGATTCGGAGTTATTGTGCTTATAGCTTATTGCTTTAGCTACGCATAGGGAACGGTGTACATAATGATCCCTCGAGGTAAAATGATTCCCCGCAGTTCTCAATGAACTACTAGAACCATCTATCGGATTTACTTGTAAATGTCCCTCCCGACACCAGATCAGTCGCCCAGTGAAGTGTCATGGCGGTGTGAGTGCAGTGCGTTGTTCCATGATCAAAAATATAAAATCGGTGCTTTTTATCTACGGTAAGTAACTTTTCAGTGTAAGATTATTTCCTTTTTACTAACTATTTTTAAATGACGGTCTTATGTAGAAACCATGAGGGTTTCTATATACGTTTGATAACGTTTTTAAGTATATTTTGTTATTCGTATAGTGATGTTTTAGGTTAGTTTTTGAGCGATGTGTGCAAATATTGCACTTGGGGTCAAACGATCCCTTTCATTGTGTATAAAATGAGCCCAGGGATCATTTTACCCACTACTTTTTTTTATTGCAGATCATGCCGCGTGGTTACATTCGGAAAACAACTCGCCAAAACTGGAGTGAGGATGCCATGCTGAAGGCACTAGACGCTGTGAAAGAGGGAATGCCCTTTAAAACGGCCAGTTAACAGTTTTCTGTTCCAGTGATGACATTAAAAAGAAGAATCAAAGGCAAAAATAAGTTTGCTGTTGGTGCAGTTAAGTTGTTGGGTAGTAAACAAACAGTCTTCACGCCCGACCAAGAAAGAGAACTCGTCCAGCACATAGAAAATATGGAATCAAGGATGTATGGTCTTACAAAGCAAGATATTCTTTCTTTGGCTTACCAATCGGCTGTGAAAAGCAATATCCGGCACACTTTTTCAGCCCAGAAAGAAAAAGCGGGTGTAGATTGGCTGAAAGGGTTTCTGAAACGAAATCCTGATATAACCCTGCGTACTCCTGAATCAACATCAGCAGCTCGAGCACGCGCTTTTAATAAACCTGTCGTTGATAATTTTTTTACTATTTTAAAGGATATTCAGGAGAAACACTTTATTCCGCCGCATAGAATATTTAATGTTGACGAGACCAGTCTATGTACTGTCCCGACTAAAAACACAAAAGTGTTCGCTCAAACTGGTCGTAAACAGGTGGCAAGGGTTACTTCGGCCGAACGAGGTGACACGACCACAGCAGTTATATGTTGCTCTGCTTCTGGAAGTTTTATACCGCCGATGTTTATATTTCGCAGAATCCGAATGAAGATCGAACTTATGGACGGTGCCCCGCCAGGTTCTGTTTATGCATGCAATACTACGGGCTGGATGAAGTTGGAAGTATTTGATCAATGGTTTGATCATTTTTTAGCACACTCAGAACCGTCAGTAGATGACCCAGCCCTTCTGATTTTAGATGGACACCTTTCACATACGAAAAATTTGAATGTGGTGTTAAAAGCGCGAGAAAATCACGTCCTTATTTTGTGCTTGCCACCACATTGCACCCACAAACTCCAACCACTAGACGTTGGAGTAATGTACCCTCTGAGCGTCTATCATAACCAAGCTCTAGAAAAATGGATGAATAACAACCCTGGTAGAGTGGTAACAGTCTTTCAAATTGCAAGAATTTACGCAGAAGCTTACCTAAAGTCAGCAGTACCATTAAATGCTATTAATGGATTTTCGAAATGCGGGATATATTCTTTAAACCAAGATATTTTCTCCCATTTAGACTATGTTGCAGCTGAAACGACTGAAATGCCAGTGGACTATCAGGATGAAGACTCCACTGAATCAGTTTCTATATTACTACAGACAGAACCCGTTGAAACTATGCAGGTTAGTGCCACCATACAGGAGTCTATAAATATGGGACCAATGTCCTATTCACAAGAGCTTATTCATATGGAAACAGATGAGTCTCCAGCTATGCCTCCAAATGAACGAGCGACACCAACCTCTGAACAAGTACACAATGATGTTACACCACCACTATCGTACAAGCCTCCTTCTGATCAGGACTCTGGTTTGCTTTCAAACCCGATACCATCTACAATAACTATGCAATCCCAAGAAGTTTTTCCTTTTACAACACCGATAATATCACATGAGCCAATAAATACAACCTCCTCGTCAGTTTCCCTAATTGATTTACCTTCCACATCTTTCGGAGTTTGTGCACCGCGTGACATCCAACCGTTGCCAAAAATAGATGGAAAAAGAAGTAATAGACAACGAAAGAAAGTCGAGACAACAATATTAACTAGTACACCATATAAAAATTATTTAGAAGAAGAAATGAAAAAGAAAATACTCAAAGAAGAAAAACAAACTACACGAAAAGAAAATAAAGCTAAAAAATATGTATCATACAAGAAAACAAAAGGAAAAGGAGTTGGAAAAGGAAAAAACAAAACACAAGGAGTTAATAAAGGAGAGTATAAAAACCAAAGAGTTGGGAAAGTTAAAAAGAAACAACAGAAGAATCAATCAGAATCTTCTGCAGATGAAGATGATACAGAGTGTATGTTCTGCACTGAGCCTTTTTCGAGGGATAATATGGGAGAAGGTTGGGTACTATGCGTACGCTGTTCAAAATGGGGTCATGAAGCATGTGCAGGGATCGAAAGTGACGATTCTGATGATTTCACTTGCAATTTTTGCAAAACTGATCGTTGCAGTAACACAAAGAAGCAATTAGAGTTTTAATTAAGCATTTTTATGTTAAAAATGGAAAACTGTTGAAAAACTGTGTTGATTCTACAAAAACTTGATCTCAAAAATTATATTAGAAGACTTTGTATTATGTTGTACTTATTATTTTTAAAAGAATTGCCATAAAAGACTGTTGAATGTTGATAATATAGCAGACTGTTGATTAACACTAAGATAATATTGATCTCCGACTGATTTAGGATTTAATTGTTACTAAGAAGACTGTTTTTGTTATTTTTGGTAATAAATATTATAAAAATAAAAATGATTTTTAATACAACATAAGTATTTTAGTATAAAAGTGTAAAATGATCCCTGGGATCATTTTATCCCGCCCCTTAGGATCATTTTGGACACCTATGTGTTCAAAATGATCCTTTAGTAAACTTATGAGAAACATTAAATAACTTAAAAAGACACATAAATCTAAAAAATAGGATACGCCATTACGAAACCAGATAAATAAATTAACCAAAACTACTTTTATATTACAGATAACTTCAATATTTTGGCTACAACATACATCTTCCCTTAGAGGGATCGTTTTGTACACCATTCGTTGCTGTAAATACAAAGGGGGAGCGGAGGGAAGGAATTACAATGACGCGTGTGGACGCCGCGTTCATTCGGCGGTGAACGAGACACTCGAAGAATACTCGAATGCTCAAAGGAAACGATTTAAATAAATACTAAATACAAAAAGAATTATTTGTATAGTCGATTTAGGTTATTTTTTATAGTCGATACAAATATGCCGAAAAACGCCCGCGCACTAGGGGTAGCGGCGCAATAAAAGGCCCCGCTCCGCCCCGCCAAAGTGTTAATTACGGGAAATGGCCTTCAGGTGTTGCGGCGACCCCAACCCCAAGTAACATGGGACAAGGGCGGGAAGATGATGATGATGATAAATGATCAGTTGTAAAAGTTTCAAGTTTTCAGGTTCGTTGAAAGTATCGTCGTGGAACCTAAAATTTATTTCCTGACTTTTAATAAAATCGCTTAATGTTTGATATCCATATATCCATATCCACTCGCCGCGGGAGGAAGACCTGGAGTCCTGAAATACAGGGCTACCCTAGTTTAGGCTCCAGTCCACTCCATTTATTTCAATAATGTCTGTACTGTGCTTTTATTAGTGTGGAAATAAAAAAAAAATATAAAAGGACACCACTTGATGTCCTTGCAGTATCATATTACGTTTGGTTAGTGAGTTAAGCTAGTTTCTTAAAAGAGCGGTGGCCGCTACATAATGGCCAGTGACAGCTGTCATCAAAATGATGGCAGCGGTGTTTAACTTTACGGTGTCAAAAACGCTGTCTAGGAAAACACACTAACTTACTTTCTGAGATAAACTTTCAGTGACGTCATTCGTATGAATGAGGGTTTTCACAAAAATTTACGCCACCAGTTGGCGCCACTTTGGCAAGAGGTCTTCCATTTCGGCAATTAATTTAAAATATATGATGACGTTCATCATTCGTTTCATTCATTCGTTTTTCATTCAGTCAGGACTAAAGAAAATATAGGCGCTTTGACACTTTTGACAGGTACTCGGACCTGACGTCTCAGTGCTGCCACCTAGTGAACGTCATTTCAGGAAACCCTCATTGGTAGCGTTGCATACCATAGCAATCAGCCTATAATGTTCCCACATGCTGGGACACAGGCCTCCTCTCTGTGAGAGGGGGTGGGCCATAATCCATCACGCGGGCCCAGTGCGGGTTGGTGATGTCACATGGGAGTTTGTGGTTCTAGGACATGCCGGTTTCCTTACGATGTTTTCCTTCACCGTTTTGAGAGCAGTGGTCAAGAAATGAAATAAAGTCAAGCGCCTGCCTGGTAAAATGGTAGACGGAATGTTGCGGCCACTGGTCTGATAGCAAACTAGCTTTAGGTACAGACTCCAGCACATCAAGCTATTACAGTCTGTCAGATTTCTTTAATAGATTTTCAACTTTATCGCTAAAGCATAAGGTTCAAAGTTGATTGGGAAAATCTGACAGTTTCGGGTAGCTTGATATGCTGGCGTCTGTACATAAAGCGATTTCATTCACATAGTACTAAGACGAGCACAATAGTAAAAAAAAAAACGGAATGTCTTATTAAAGTAAACAAAAATATGGCAAAAACAACATAGGTAATAATGATATCGACATGTTTTTTGACAAAATATTAACATTATTTATAATATACATTTAGGTTCAATTAAACAAGAATAAATCGGTGCGGCCTTTTCTCTAATTCAGTCAACGAAGATACGGGCCAGATACGGCTCAAACTACGGATTTCGTGCTTAGAGAGTAAACCCCCAGTTATTACAAATTGATATTTACAAAAATATAGTAGTGTTGAAGTAACACAGGAATAAGCCAGAGGAATCAATTTGATGCTGATAATTTTAAAATACCAACGAGGTGGATTAGGCCAATTCAGTGAAACGATTGGCAAAGATTTTCTTACAGTTGACTACTTGATACAAACGGAGCTATTCTGTAAACTTTAGGGCTGCTCTGAAGTGCGTTAGGGTGCGTTTCCACAGAAGCGGAGATGGCGAAGCGGAGCAGAGACGTGCAGGAATCGACTAATCACAATGGTTGAAATCCTCATCGCGTCACTAGTCTCGTCTGTGATTGGACGATTCCTACACGTCTCCGCTCCGCTTCGCCCAGCTCCGCTTCTGTGGAAACGCACCCTTACTCGCTGCACAAGCACCGCCCCACGCTGTCACGTGAATTTGTTGCTGCGCAGCGTTACAAGCCGCCAATTTTGTTTTAGAAAAAAAAGGCTGTAGAAAGGAATTACTTTATTGGTGTTTTTTATATGTTAAGTTTTAACATTATTTTTATTACAGTATAAAATTACGTAGCCTAAGTTCAAGATATCACAAAGTATTCTTATTTTTAATTTATTACTATGATGGTTCCTAAACATTGAAGTGTAATGGTGTATTCGTTAACAAATAGGTATGCCTAAATTTTATTACATAAAAATATATGTATTTAAGGTAGGATTATTTACAATTTTATTTTTTTCGTATGGAGTAAGGATCGTAGCAAGTGGCGTTCTGTAGTTTCTACCTACCCCCCTGGGAAGAAGGCGTTAGTTTGTGTTTTTACAATTTATGCGTGTTTCATTATTTGATGTCAAAGACAATTAATTAGACAAGATAGAAGTGTAACAAAAATTGGAAAATCCAAAAGTGCACGACTCATAATTGTTTTTTCTTAATTATAATTTAAATTACTTTGAATAAAAGAGCCGTTATCTATAGGGTTCCTCCTAAGGGTGAAATTAAAAAAAAAATTATTCAATTAATAGACTTTTTTCTCAAGCTACAATGTTTTCAGGTTTCACACTTGATTGACGGGAATTTTGAAAAGTACAGAATGAATCTCCATTAAATTATCTATACAATGGTATATAAATTAAGTAAGATCTGTGTACTAGCAGGAGTATAACAATAGAAACAGTTGCAGAAAGGAGGCAAAAAAAAAAATCGATCGTAAAGCACTCTCTAATGCTTCGCGTTATGAGTCGTGCAAAAAGTTTACAATGTGTTTTTGAGTAAATTACGGTCGGTCGGCATGTAGTTCAATAAAAATATATCATAATTATATTAAAAATATAAGATAATAAAAGAAATAAAAACATTAAAAAATTTGTGTTGTAAATATTCAAAAAAGAGATAAAAAAATAATTTCTATCCATCTGAATATTTATTTTTAATTTATTATGATTATTTAGAAACAAGTTTTATGACGAGCCTTAAGGATATACTTATTGCGATTTTGTCAATAATTAATTCAAACACAAATAAAAACTGAGATATATAATAAATCCATATACCCACTTAAATTCAAAGTAACCAGTCACCAGACAACCAGTCTTACCAAGGGATATCGTGCTACCCAGTAACTGAGTAGTGGAGGTCAGATAGGCTGTCGCTCCATGTACAATACTGGTATTCAGCTGCATCGGGTTAGACTGGAAGCCGACCCCAACATAGTTGGAAAAAGGCTATGCAGATTGATTGACACTTAAATTCAGAATCTTAGATAATTTACATCAATAGACACTTACTCAACTATCTACTTTAGCGTTATGTAGTCTAAGTTGATTTTTGAGTGACCATTTGTAATAAAAATGCCCTAAATATTTACTGCAATGGAATTTGAACTCTGTCCTGTTTGGCATTGAGTTTGCGTTTCCAAACATGATGATTATATAAGATTCTAAATTCAGGTTTAATTTAATTATTAAAAAAATACATTCTCCCGTAACATTAATAATATCGAGGGACTATACTCATCGATAATTGGACCATACTAAAAGCCGCAGTCGTAGAAACAAAACGAGGGAGCGAGACAACACGAGACTTATACATATTATAGATTTTTAAAATCCCGTACTTCACCGTCCTGTTCACACGTTTAATGACCACAAGTTCCACAAATCTTTGCGTAAATTGAAGTGTTGTAATATTTTTATTCCGGTTGCTTTTAAAAATTTTCTTATATTTTTTTTTATCTGTGCTTTGAAAAACGTCTTTAAAAATTTCTCTGGGTGCAAATATTGAAATCGTTATATTTGCCTTCACCGTACAAGTCGCGCGAAAAACATTTTTTTTTTTGTATTATGGAAGTTGATTTTCCGTAAAAACTAATATAAGTGGTCCGAAGTAGACCTATACTGTATTTCCTAAGTCGACGTTATTTCGCTTTCATTGCTACAATTCAACTGACTTACATGATGTTCCGCTACTCGAATCGCGACATAATGTAGTAATGTTTCTTAGCGGAATTCGTGAAGCGGTTTCTCATCATTATTTTCACAGCGGTTTGTTTAGGCCCTAAGTGTAGCAGATCTGTCAAAACGAAACCGAAACGCAACGATCTTTTGACGTGGTTGGGCGAATCTACGATTGAAATCTTTGATTGTATGATATTAAGTATAGTCCCCCGTTTATTGTTTGCTACGTCTCTCGTACTTAGTCTACTAAGTATGGCGAGTCTAAGGCGCCCAGGCCTGCGGCTACACCGCCCTCGTTCGCGTCCGCTAACTTAGTACGGAGCATGTGACCAACCTGACGATTGTGGTACACTTTTTCCTTTGTCCTGTAAAAGAAGTTGTGAAATTTTATAGCTGTAGGAATTGACATTGGACCTAAGGTAGCCGCGAATATTAATTTTTCTTAAGTTTTTTCTTCAATTTTCAGAGGGGCTATTCTCGTAATTTTAAGAACGTTCACAGTCTGGTCTGTTCAATCTGTCCAAAATACCTCTAATTTCCCTACATTTTTGACATAAATTGTCGCTGAGATGAGATTGCGACTGTATTTATTATATTTAGTGCAAAATACAACCTGATATTGAATTGAAAATTGAGCACTGAGTTGAAATATACTTTCGCTAAAATAAAACGACCAGAGATTGACAGGATCTGTATAGCTGTCACAAAAAATTACAAATATCTGTAACAATAATTTATGAAAATTACTTGACATAATATCAATTTACTAATTAAATGAATTTTTAATTATTTCAATAAAACCTTGTACAGTGTTTCTATCTCATAAAGCGACACGCGCTTTAGTTGTAGTAACCAAGTGCACAAACACGCTGTGAATGTGTGTGAAGACGAGTAGCGTCATTACGTAAAACACCTACACACACTTCCGACTTCGCCCTTGTTTTGGGCGGTACCGAGAGCTTCTGCTGGTTACCACAACTGAAGCGCGTGTCGCTTCGTGAAATAAAAATACTATATTAGCGTACAGTTATGATTTCAAAACAGGTGTTAGCCAAATTTCATTGCTGACAGTACTAGACGATGGGTGTTAGAGCGCTACATGTTTTTGCATACATTTCAAGTGACATTTCACAATGTTTACCAACAGAGCCCCCCTGTCAACGTTATTCGGACGCCAGAACATCTTTGTAGCAGTGTACTCACCCGATGATAACGCCGAAGATGCCGAGCTCTGACACCAGCTCCACGATAGGGGGCGGCACTGTCGCACCCGGGCGAATCACGTACCCTGGCACCTGTTAGAATAAAAATGGGTTTATTTATTAAACGACTAGCGACTTATCCCTGCTTCGCACGGCTTTTACGACTTGACAAAATATCGAGGTGTCTTTATTATACGTAAGTTTATTATACTGGATGTTTTATTCACAGGCTCCAAATTTTTTCAGGGTGTTCTACTCGTGACTATGAACCACTTTCACTATGGGTCCAACTCCGAAATCACGTAAAAAAAAATCCGTCTAAGTCATAAGGAGAAGTACTAACAAGTGGCGGTACAATTCTCTCCATGAGTATGTAGGCGGCTCTCTCGCGGCTGTGGCGCATGCGCTGTAGCGCCTCGCGGATGTCCGCGCCGTACACATTGTGTCCACCACCTTCACGTTGCGGCTTTAGTACAAACCTGTGACATTATAAACATAATCTTGAGAATGACAAAAATTTATTTGCTAACTCCAAGCACTTTTGAACTGTCAAAGAGTCGGACTGTTAATCAGAAAGTTGAAGTTAGTTGGCCATTCCAAAAATCTAGAGATCTCTATGGAGAAGAACGTACAATAAACCCCAAGGGACACTCTTTTAAATCAAGATATTAAAAAATCCTGGGTACATTATTCTTGTATTCTTGTAGCTTCTGTATGTGAGAACAATATATATTTTGCCAGGAGCGAGACATTGATGGCTAATATAATTAAAAATAAATAAATAATATAAATTATGGAAAATAATATACAACATTATTTTTAGTATATTGCAAACCTGAATAGTTTTTTCAGAATAAGTAACTGAATCGATTCCAATAATTTTTACACCATGTTATATTTTGACCCAAACATATTTAAAAATGGTAACAAGTTGGACACCGAGCGACACTAAGTACATATCCGCAAACATATGCACACAACACAGGTCTCAGCCGGTCGTCCGGCGGCGCGTGTTAAGTGGTAACCAACTTTTTGTACGGACAATCATATTGTAACTTAACAAGATTATAACTTCGTGATTTTTCATGATACAGTTTTGAAATTTTGTACATGGATTCTTTACATAAAAATACTAGACACGTGTTTCGGGTTTGCCATATGCTAAAAATAATGTTGTATATTATGGAAATTAATAAATAATTTTTATTCCATATACTCACTTCTCAGCATCCTTCAGACCCATCTCAACGGCTCTCTCGCCGTTCTCATCGAAGTCCAAGGAGTATAAACCAGTGAAGATATCCCTGACCCGAGTGGTGGTGGCTCCTGAACCCATGAACTTCTCCAAAACGCCGGGACCAGCCAACGCTTGCTGGACCTTCTTCGTACCAGCCAGCTGGTAGTGGATCGATGGGCATTTTATGGCGCTGCAATATTTAACGTAGTATCATTAATTATCACACCTCTGCACATACCTTCGACTCATATAGTATTTTTATCTCACGAAGCGGCGCGCACCTTACTTGTGGTTACCAAGTGTACCTAGTCTAGCCATAAATACTGTCCATACCTTTAAAAATCGAATCACACTAATATTATAAAGGCGAAAGTTTGTGAGTGTGTGTGTTTATATGTTTGTTACTTCTTCACGCTCAAACGGCTGAGCGGATTTGGAATACCCACAAATACGATAAAAAATATACGTACTCAAGCAAAAAAAACATTAAATCAAAATTTAGAATGTAAAAAAAAACTTACTACCTAAATAAAAGCCTCCAGGTATATAGGGCGTGACCGCTTACAATACATAAAGTTTAGATTACTGCCCGGTTCATGGCGATAAGACCGCCCATTGTGTCACCCTTTGTAAAATTTATATATTTATGTCTGTAATTTATAATGGTGTACATAATAAAGAGTATTCTATTCTATTCTAATAGGCTCGCCCCCTTTTACATGGGATTTAAACATAACTGGGTGCAATAAATGTGGGTGTTCTCTGTCTAACCCTTCGGGAAAACAGACGTATTGTTATGTTAGGTATCATATCACACCACCGTGAGCCAAAACTTAAAAAAAAAAACAAAATGGCGGCGGGCGGACTTATCCACTTAGGTTCTATGCCCTTTGCAAGTTCCGGGCTACCATAACGAATCGCTGCATCGCCCTAACATAGATAAATATTAATAACGGACAAACATAAAAAACAAAATGGCGCCGGGGGCGCATTAAACACATGATTCTACTCATGACAACAAACAAGTTTTACAATCGGACCAAATCCGAAATCGCGAAAAAAAAATCAGCTGTGCCCTACGTTTTGTCGACTCGTACGAACATTTATGTTCGTACGAGTCGACAAAACGAAATCAATCAGCTGGTAGTCAGTTTTGTAAGGGAGGGCCAATTTTTTTTTTCATATTTCGACCTATGTTCTTTGGGGAAAGTTGTTGAGTTTCATGAGCACATTCACCTCCTTCAGGGTTGATACCCCCCTTCCGTTACACGCTGTATATTCAACACAATGTAAATTGTTTTTATGAATAAATAAATCAATCAAACTCACGTAGACCTCTCGACCCTCAGTCGCGCGTCCCACTCCCTCTGCGACGGGTACTGCGCTGGTTCGTACCCTGAGCGATAGTAGACGACCGCCACTGGACGCTCGTCGCTAAAAGACAACATTAATTACAATAAAGTTCACCTGTTTAAACAGGGTGGATTTTTCGGGCGGGCCTGTAAGAGCAGGAACTTTAAACGCTTAAAACGTTCTTAGGAAACATATCATGAACTTTTTGAAGAATTGTTAACTGCATTCTCAGATTTTGGAAAGCATGTGCTGTAAACGAAATACACATCAATTCTCACGTTTTATTATTATGATGCTAACCGATGCAGTTTCGTATATAAGATTAAAAGACTTTGGAACAAACATACAGTGGCCTCCAAAAGTTAGTTGACATTTTTCCACTTCAGCTGTGACACACCACATAATGATTTGAAATTCTAGTTCTAAATGTTTGAACAGCCGTGCGATTCTGTAACCATCTCACCGTGAAAGCTTGGGTGAAGTGAGCGTGGAGTGAGCTGTCGTTCGCTAGGGATTAACACTATTAAGTGCTCACTTGACTTATGATTTCACGGTGAGATTTTTACAGTATCGACCGGCTGTACACTGTAACGTTTTTATTGACTAGTTAAACCTATGTATTTTATCATAAATAATAATCAAGTAATCCTTCAGGATTACCTGATTATCTTTTTTTTATTTTAAATCATAATGTGGCATCACAGCTGAAGTAGAAAATCTTTTTTATAAAAATAAAAAAACAACCGACTTCCAAAAAAACACTACAAAGTGAAAAACTTTAAATTCGGAAGTCAGTGTCAAAAAACGAAAATGCGGAACCAACGACACCGACTTCCAAAATTAAAGTTATATTTCACTTTGCAGTGTTTTTTTGGAAGTCGGTCGTTTTTTTTTTATAAAAAAAAAATGTTTTTCACTTTTTAGTTATACCTACCCCAAACAAATTCATATAAAACTATTTGCTATGCGGTAGGGTGTACGGTGGTATACTGAACACATCTGCGTACTGCATCTGCGTTTATAGGGTACAGACGTGATGTTATGTTGTGCGATTGCGTAAACAATGCATACATATGCGATAGCAGCAATCGCTGTTGTTTTACTCGTATTTATTGAAGAGTTCCGTTGTCTGTCTCTGACACTCATCACCAGATCTTTACGAAATTTTACATTTCGGAATAAACCTCTATCGAACAAAAAATGAATTTTGCAAATCCGTCCATATATGACAGAGTTATGCCGGAACATACATAAAAAAAAAACAAAAATATAAACATCCGACATGATGATAACCTCCTCCTTTTTGAAGTCGGTTAAAAATTACAACTAACTTTTGGAGGCCATTGTACAGTCTGTTGTCAACATTATCTGACCCACCCTAAAAACAAACGAATTTGGACCCTCTACCTGTAACATTAAGGTTTATTCAATTTATATGAGCTTGATGTTACGTGTTAAAGATCAAATTTGAGTGTCTGTATTGTTATTGTATTTGTTCATCGAGTCCTCGAGCACTTGTCTGATAAGCTCATATAAATTGAATAAACCTTAATTTTACAGGTAGAGGGTCCAAATTCGTTTGTTTTTAGGGTGGGTCAGATAATGTTGACAACAGACTGTACTTAAGAGTACTACAAAAGCCACAAATCTTACAAGCTTTTCCCATATAACGTTTTCCTGCAGCTAATAAAATTTTAAAGTGCAAGTATGATATTGACTATATTACCACTTACAGTATCAGTTGCTTCTTATCATTAAGGGTTGTCTCCTCATAAATCTCGTTCAACGTTTTTCTATGAATCTGAAAAATTATTAATAAAAACATAATATCACGCCTGATACTCCAACGGGAAAGGCAGGGCAGAGGTGATGAAATAAATGATTTTGTTTATCAAAATTGCTCTATAAGCATCGTGAGGAAACCGTGTCTTTGAACTAAGACATCCACCATTGGGCCGTGGTTGATAAATCTAAATCATTATCTGCCTAGCCTTTTCCCAACTATGTTAGGGTCAGCTTCCAGTCTAACCGGATGCAGCTGAATACCAGTATGTTACATGGAGCGACTGCCTATCTGACCTCCACAACCCAGTTACTGGGTAATACGATACCCCTTGGTAAGACTGGTTATCATACTTTCAGGCTTTTGACGACCCGTAACGACTGTCAAAAATCCAAGACAGACAGCTGGGAACAACGGCTTAACGTGCTTTCCGAGGCACGGAGGGGTCTCGGTATGTAAAGATGGTCACCCATCCACAGACCAACCGCGGCAAGCGTAGCTTAACCTGATAGGTCGACCTGTGCGGCTGTTATTATTTAGCCACGGGCCCTTTACGGTTGATAAATCTAATTAAAAAGTTATTTAGTCAAATCAGGCTAAGAATTAGCAATGTCTAAATTTCATAAGACAGTCCCCCAAAACACCCGGCCTTCACCACTTCCTATTGCTTAAACTGGCAAGAAGAAATGGTGCAACCAACTCCCCAGAAGCACAGTTGTCTAGTTAACCCTTTGCGGTCGTACGTCTGCTCTCAGCCACCACATTAAGAAACCGTACTAATCTTGTACTGTATTCATCCATGTATCAGTTTACAATTTATCTGCACAAATATAAATATCTTATGGACCTATTCAAGAACTCATGCGGCGCTCTTATCAATTAGAGATAACAAAATCCGGTGCGAACAGAAGCAGAGAATAAATAGTACAAGTACAGAAGAAGCACTTCGCGAGAGAATTAAAATATTACACACGCGCGAGAGCGGTGACAACCCTACTGACGGACTGGCGACGGCACCACGCGAAAGTGTAGGTATTTATCGCTGTAGGTATGGTCGAGTGAATGAGGCCTGACAAAAGCTCACCGAGGCGAGCCAGTCGCCTTATTATTATTGTTAATTCCGACCAGTACGACACCCACGACCAAATTTAATACGTCCGAAAAGGTTTAAGTGAGAAAATGGCCCATTCCCTCTGGGGGAGGTCTGAGTGCCAGTGGGAACGTTATAGGCTGATTAAATATTCATTTATCATCATCATTTCAGTCGAAAGACATCCACTGCTGGACACAGGCCTCCCCTGAGCATCTCCACTTCGGTTCTGTGCTTCCAGCGGATGTCTGCGGCCCTCGCAAGGTCATCGGTCCACCTTGTGTGAAGCCTTCTAACGCTACGTCTTCCGGTACTCGGTCGCCGCTCCAGAACCTTAGATGAATTTTTATGTAAGACATAACAAGTATACTCACCATAATATCAGGCCTCTTCTCAGCGATTTCAAACTCATGGAACCTTTGGTCACAGATATTGTAGGATACCTCCTCGACGACGAAGAGGATGATGGCGGAGGGTACTCCGAACAGGTCATAAGCGTCAGTGATACCCGAACATAAGCCTGACAGAGCCTTATTTTCAGGCATCTGAGAAAAACATGATAGGATTTAAAAAAAATACAAAAAAAAAACAACTACAGGGCCAAATTAAAGTAGCCAGCGAAACTCTGCAGACATGATAGGTATCGATCGATATCTTAACACGATAAAATAAAAATGATTTGAAGTTCTTTTTTTGAGGTTAACGGTGGTGGTATTGCTACTTGAAATATGAGTTGAGAAAATCTGTTTTCTTTAGGTATCGATACCAATCACGTCTGTGACTCTGTGTTATCATGTTTTAAATAGATATTTCAAGTGACTACACTATCAGCGGTCGATGACCCAAAAAAAAAATATTCTTTTTCGTTTTACCATGTTCAGATATCGATACCCATGACGTCTGCGAAGTTTCGTTTCCTAATTTAATTTGACCCTGTATAAATATATATGTATACAGGGTCAAATTACTTCCTTCAAATTACTACCTTATGCTTTAGTGATAAAGTTGAAAATCTATTAAAGAATTTTGACAGATTGTAGTAGCTTGATGTGCTGTCGTCTGTACATGTGCCTGTAATCCCGAAGAAATAGACAGAGGTGCACCCACACCAGCAGCCCCAATTGCGTAACACACTTTCAATCTCAATCTGAATCATTTTGAAAGATATTGCTAGTCCATTGCTTCATAAGTTAGAAAACTGTGTCTGCTCAACAATGTAAATAACGCAATGAATTTTGTTGAACTGTCAAAATCAAAGCAATCGCTAATTTTAGTGTATTACGCAATTAGCCCGCAGGCAATTAAAGAGCTTTGATTTGAACATTTTCTATTATGGGACCAAAAAAAGCAGCTTTTTGGCATTATTTTGTATGAAAAACAGTTTATTTTTAAATATGAGTACTTTAACCCTTACGATCAAGTCTCCTTCTAAAATTAATGAGCTAAGTACTTACATTTTTGATTAAATCTGGATGACCCAACTGACGCAGGATGTAGCTGAAAAATAAAAAATTACGTTATTTTACGTTCAAGAAAAAATTAAAAAACCACGATGACATCATTTTTTTAAAAACTTTTTTCGTAGTCTTCGTTCTTTCACAAAGTATTGTGTACCCACTCGTAGATACAGGGTGGCAGCGACGTCGAAACGCAACCTGTGACCATGGGTTCAGTACATAAATCTGAACACCTGCGTTAAAAATTTTCGCCGGTTATTTAAAAAAAATGTGGTTCAGTACATTTTAACCGCGTAGGTATTGCATTTTTCTATGAAACAGATTTTTTTTGATATCCGACGAAACATTTCTAAGCTAGGGGGTCTAGGATCATGTGCTGGAGTCATGGTTACAGTTTGCGCGCCCATGTTCCGTACCAGCCTGTATACAACTTATTTATTAATCTTTGTACTTATGATCGATTGTTCGTATACACCGTGCCTTTTATGATGGTTGATTATAACGCATACAAAATTTTAAACAGCGTACATATATAAGCAATATAATCGTATACAGCGTATGCAAAGTGTAACGTTAAATGCGCAAAACCTCGGACACCCCAACTGATTTTTAATTCAAGTGACCTATTTCAGAGTGAAAATAAGTCATTAAAAAAATTGTAAAGGTTTTATGTGCTGTTTTAGTTTTACTGGCCATTCTGATCGTTTCTTGCGTCTGCGATGACGCTTTACCGAGGGAGGAGTCGTCAGCGGGCCGCTGCGCCGCGCTGACATTGGCTTGCTTGACCTATTAATAAATTGACACGGCAGCGTTTTTAATAAAGATTTTTTGAAAAATGTGACCTATATTAAAAAGTGGTTCAATTAATTCTGCTCGTTATTCTGATCAAACTATTTTCAGGTTTTGCGCATTTAACGTTACACGTTGTATAAGTCAACCATTATACATCGCCTGGTAGACACCTATAATAAACAGTTTGGCTCTACTGACTTTATGTTTCTCAGCAAAGCTATATTTAAGAGTGAAATTACGACTATTTTAAGAGATCATAACCTGGTAATTAGTTAAAAGTGCTTTTTTAATTAATTTGTTCTTTTTTTTATTTTAATTTTTTCTAACTAGCTATTCTGTATAGTAATCTGTGGATAACGTCTTGAGTAGTGTATTTGTTACTTTTATTATAAGTTTCTATATTGTGTGCCTACTATGTAATATACTGCTGTTTGTTATTCCTATCAAATAAAATAAAATTAAAATAAAATAAAATTATCATTAATTGAAACCCGCAACGGGCCCATTGCGGGTTTCAATTAATGATAATTTTATTTTATTTTTATTTTATTTGTAGTGGATTATGACCCACTCCCTCTCACAGAGAGGAGGCCTGTGTCCCAGCATGTGGGAACATTATAGGCTGTTATATATTAATCGACAGTATACATTAATCGACTAAAAAACCTTCGATTTATATTAGATACAGCCCTAAAATAAGCAAATAGCATGTGTCATAATCAAGCATCAGAAAATTAACAAGGTATATAAAAAAAAATCCGACTAAGAATTTGTGGCCTCTGCTATGATTTTAACTTAAAACAAAAATGAAGTCATCATGGCAGTTAGTCACTGCATATGTTTGTAATGTGATGAAAATAATACTTTAAAATCTAAAAGTCATGCTGATTAATTTAAAATACAGACATCTTTGACGTGAACGGAAAATATTTACCAGAATTGTATTTTGAAGATTTTTTTCATAATGGCGGACAGTAGGTATGCCATGAACCTTCAATACCCTTTCGAAAAGGGCAAAAATCTTCTTTTTTTGAACTAACTACGTCACAGATGTATCTCTAAGGCAGTGTGCAGACGAACAATTTATATCACGATCGCAGTACACTCACGAATGTAAAGTTGTATTGACACAAAAGATTCGCAGATACAGATCGCAGCATAAATTGTTCGTGTGTTGATCGCCTAACAACGAACTATATTTTACAAGCATTAATATGAAGAATAAAATATTAAGTTGAAAACAATGACATGAAGTGCAACTGAAAATCGATTTGACTTATTAGCTAATAACATAATATGTATATATCAAGAAAACCGGCGTGATACAATTGCTGGTAAAATATTGCCCATCTTTTTAAATCTAAAAACTACAGGCAATTTAAATAAGTATTAAATAAGCTAAATACATAACTAACAGACATAGACAACACACATTCACAGTCAGGCAACTATTTCTAAAATAAGGGCTCAGGCAAACTATCAATATATTTTAACTACATATGTACATCAAAATATTTCCTTATATTACTGTTTATGAATAAGTCATGACTATTGTGAAAGCAAAAAAAGCACGATCTTTTGCAGGTTCCCTAATAATGCTCAATACAAAGGCAATGAGGCGAAAAAGTAGGTTAATCTACAAAAAGGAAAGAAAAAATTCACTGTGGAGACGATTTCACTCATTTCAGGTAAAAAATATGATTGCTTGAAACTTTTTGTATGAATAATTTAGAAATTCTTGAACTGTAATAGAGGTTGCGTTTAGTGATTTCTTTTTCGTGAGAAATCTAGTTAGGTAAACTATTTATTATTTATTGAGTAAGCGAAAAAGAAAAAACAAACTATAACTTAAAAATTAAGTTAATATAACATTTTTTACTACTTTAAGTATATTTTTTTTTTAGAAATGGTGAAATTTTCTCAGAAGACATGAATTAACATAACAATTTTTTTTGTTAATTTTTAGATTAAATCACTTCTATTATATTCCTTACAACTAAACAAGTGAAAATGAAGCTTAGCTTTGTCTAGCATGCTTTTTTCTAAGTAGCTAAGTATTGTTATTTGTATTGTATGAGTAACGTGTAATGTTATATCCACACTTATCAGGGTCCTGAGCCCTCCGTCAGGGCCTTCTGAACCCCTGATACAAAATGTACGCAAGCAATTCTTTTTTCTGGCACTGACGCTTACTCTGTCCCTGATATGTGTGGACAAACCCTTAGAGATGCATGATCATTTTCAATATATATTAAAATTGGCTCCTAGAGTGACGTACACTAAGGTACCCGAGCAGTCAGCCCGATACCAACACTGTAGACTAAGAAAGCACAGGCATAATGGCTGTTTTACTTCAATCATTTTTCAACCCACATTTGAAATGAACCAATGTATTCGAATTTTCGACATAATTACAGTGCTACAAGGATACTCAATATCTTTATTGCTTTACCATAATGTGTACTTAGGTGGTAACTATATAATTTAGATAATTATGGACCCTGTAGGACACAGCAAAAGGGTAGGAGAGAGGAAGCCCTGTTTTAGGAGATAATGAAGTTGTTTTTTGAGGAACAGGTTTTAACATACATAGGTATTATAATCAAAGTCAGCAGATACCTAGCGAATAAGATACTAACATTTCGCTTATCCATTATTTATGTATTATTTTATCTGCAAAAGTACTTAAATATTTTAGATTATTTTTATATACCTGTACACATGTATTATAATTATGTTTATTCACATATATACATTGTTTCTCTTTGAATAATAATTATTGCTATATTATTTTATTTATTATTCTTGCTATTTTATTTATTCATTATTATTTTTGTTATATTATTTATTAATAATTACCATCATTAATATATTTTAAAGAAACTTATAAATTGCGTGATTATCATTAATTTTCCTATTATTTATGTTAATCGTTTAAATATTCTTCTAAGGAGCAATAATAGCATTTTTGTTTATCAGTATTTTTTAAAGTTTTTTTTATAAATATATTTAACTTTTCTTCTTTCTTTATTATGTCAGGTAGTTTGTTATATATTTTTATAGACATTACTTAGGCACTTGTAAAATGCATTTTTAACCTGGTTGTTGGTATGTATAGCCTATATCGGTGCCTAAGTGTGTACTGGTTCTTTTGGCACCTGCGGGTGATTGCGTAACAGACTATCAGTAGCAATGGGTTTCATTTTGACAGTTCAACAACATTCACTGCGTTATTTACGTTGTTGAGCAGACAATTTTTCGAACATATGAAGCAATGGATTAGCAATATCCTTCAAAATTATTGAGATCGATAGTGCGTTACGCAATTAGGGTTCTAAATGACATTGACAGGGGGGCGTCGTTGGTAAACATTTGTGGAATTGACACAGTAATTGTGCATTTGTTTCGATTTTGGTCACGCGCCAAAAGAACCTTATGGCGTTGAATTGTGGTAGCAATAACACCTACTCTTGCCGGCAGAGAGGTGGAAAGATTTTTTTTCTGCATATCTAACTCTTTGCTTGCCCGTAGGTACAGAAGGATTTTATGTATAGACCAACCATCATTTTTCTTTTAACCTGGTTGTTGGTATGTTTAGCCTATATCGGTGCCTAAGTGTGTACTGGTTCTTTTGGCACCTGCGGGTGATTGCGTAACACACTATCAGTAGCAATGGGTTTCATTTTGACAGTTCAACAACATTCACTGCGTTATTTACATTGTTGAGCAGACAATTTTTCGAACATATGAAGCAATGGATTAGCAATATCCTTCAAAATGATTGAGATCGATAGTGCGTTACGCAATTAGGGTTCTAAATGACATTGACAGGGGGGCGTCGTTGGTAAACATTTGTGGAATTGACACAGTAATTGTGCATTTGTTTCAATTTTGGCCAGGCGCCAAAAGAACCTTATGGCGTTGAATTGTGGTAGCAATAACACCTACTCTTGCCGGCAGAGAGGTGGAAAGATTTTTTTTCTGCATATCTAACTCTTTGCTTGCCCCTAGGTACAGAAGGATTTTATATATAGACCGACCATCATTTTTCTTGGAATGTACTTATCTTTGATTGAAATTTCATACTTTATTTATGCTATTGTATTTGATAGGTACTTTTAATTAATACGATTTTCTGAAACAACAAGAAATTACTTCTTGTCCTGAAATTGGGTTAAGATTCAACTTTAATTTGTATCGATGACATGATAACATCTACGTAAAGAATAAGAGTTATTTGAATTGTTGCTATTAAAATAGATTTTTTTAATCGTCTGTATGAATGAACTGAACAGACAGCTGTGCTGCTGGGGAGTTTGTTGCGCCACTTCTTCCCAGCGAAGCACTAGGAAGTGGTGAAGGGTGGGCGTTTTGGGGGACTATATTATGTAATTTTGACGTTCGAAAGGTGCTTTGTTCTCAGCCTAATTTGAAGAAATGATTTTTGTAAGTTGTGACAAACCTCATCGTGTTACCCAGTCACTGGGTTGTGGAGGTCAGATAAGGAGTCGTTCCATGTAAAATACTGGTATTCAGCAGCATTAGGTAAGACTGAAAGTCGACACCAACATATTTGAGAAAAGGCTTTGGTTTACATGAACAGACTGCCTATCTGACCTCCACAATCCAGTTACTGGGTAATACGATATCCCTTGACAAGACTGGCTGTCAGACTTGAGCTTCTGACTAGCCGTAACGACTGCCAAAGATTTACGAATGACATCCGGGACCAACGGCATAACGAGCTTTCCGAGGCACGGAGGGGTCTCGATACGTAATGGACGGTCACCGATCCACGAACCGACCGATACAAGCGTAGCTTAACCTTCGATGGACCCGTGCAGCTGTTGTCATTTAGCCACGAGCCCCGACGATGTGACCTGGTAATATATTAGTGTTAAGAAATACTGGTATTTAACGCAAATCTAGAGACCCCAGATATTTTTAAGCCACGTACAGACATCGGGCGGAATTCACCGCGTCGAAAAGAACTCGCAGTGAGCAACCCGCGGAGTAATTGCGTAACACACACAGCCCCACAGGTCGATCGATCAGGTTAAGCTACGCTTGCCGAGGTTGGTCTTTGGATGGGTGACCATCTTTACATACCGGGACTCCTCCGTGCCTCGGAAAGCACGTTAAGCCGTTGGTTCCGGCTGTCATGAGTGGATCTTTGACAGTCGTTACGGATCGTCAGTAGCCCGAAAGTCTGACAATCACTCTTACCAAGGGGTGTCGTATTACGCAGTAAGTGGGTTGTGGAGGTCAGATAGGCAGTCGCTCCATGTAAAATACTGGTATTCAGCTGCATCCGGTTAGACTGGAAGCCGACCCCAACATAGTTGGGAAAAGGCTAGGCAGATGATGACTATCAGTAGCAATGGGTTTCGTTCTGACAGTTCAACAACATTCATTGCGTTATTTACGTTGTTGAGTAGACACATTTTTCGAACATTAATGAAGCAATGGATTCGCAATATCCTTCAAAAATGAATTTGATAGTGTGTTACGCAATCAAGGTAAACCTTAAGCAAAATGATACCCAATTTTGCTTATTTTTAATATAAACCATTGGGGGCACATGCCTCACGATATCTGTAAGCTGATTTAAGAAAATTCTAGCATGATTCAGCATATTTAATGACTGTTAATATCTTACAATGTGTAAGTAGTAGATACATATGAGTAATAATAAGTAAATAAGATAAAACTCTTGTAAGTAAACTCTTATCAGTAAAAGTTTGTTTCCATTTGTTTCTTTACTTTGGTGATAAATTCAAGCTGTTTCATTTAACAACGTCGTGGACAGGACAGGACTGAGAATCGAATACGCAAATATTTCGCTTTGGGATAGGGACGGGACAGACCTGCATAGCTATTTACAACCACTCGATACGCTCCCGTACCGTATCAAACATCAATCACTGTTATCTTAAGAGTCCTCTAAATGCTGTGCACAAGTCCAAAACCCGAAAATTTTGTACAGACGCCAGCACATCGAGCTACCCGAAACTGTCAGATTTTCCCAATCAACTTTGAACCTTATGCTTTAGCAATAAAGTTGAAAATATATCAAAGAAATCTGACAGATTGTAGTAGCTTGATGAGCTGGCGTTTGTACGTTTAAATCGTTTTTTTTTCCGACAGCTGGTTTCTGTCGGGGGCAACGCAAATCAGCCGGTTGATTCTGGAAAAATCTCACCGTGAAATCATAAGTGAAGTGACAACTCAATAGTGTTAATCACTAGCGAATGACAGCTCATTCACCTAAGTTCTCACGGTGAGATTTTTACAGACTGGCACTGCAGGTTATCAAAATGTGTCATTTCCGATACAATAGCCTGTCAGATGGTTGTGAATAACTGTGCAGAGCGGAAAAACGTGGCGAAATTACCCACTTGTATTATTATAGTTCCGCTCTAAATAATAAGTTAAAATGTTCCGAAAGTGTCATATCTGGCCGAAAAAGGCGTTGTTTTTACGCGATGTTTTTTACGCTTAAGTACTTCTGTCCCTAGATTTACTGTTCTGTCTTTTCATTGGTGCTTGGGAACAATTACCAAATTCATTAAATGTTTACCCGTTTTACTGCCTCATTTGTGCCCTGCGGGGTAATTGCGTAAAACCCTTACAACGGCAATGTCTTTCATTTTGACAGTTCAACAACATTCATTGCATTACTTATAGTATTCAGCAGACGAATTTTGAAACATATGCATACACCCAATGGTTTAGCAAATTCCCTCAAAATCTTTTGGTTTGTAACTGAAAGTGTGTTACGCAATTAGGGTGCTGGTGAAGTATATATAGTATAATATATATGTAAGTCATAAGAACTCTGTATGCAGGGCCTTTTAAAGTAACTAGAAAAACTTCACAGATGTGATGAGTATCAAAAAACAAAACACAATATTTAATAAAATCATAATTTCATGAAACTGTGAGCGACAGGGCTTTGACCATGTAATCAGTCGTTTTTACGATTTTTATTTTTTTTATTTTTCTATTCTATTCGATACTGATACCCATCAGTTATGCGAAGTTTCGCCTATAAATTCGAAATAACTGTGTATACAGGGTGGCTAAAAAGTCGTGTATCCAACGAAATAGAGATAAAGGAGATCATTTCCAACAAAAAAATCTTTCCACAGCATGGCCATAATTCAATTGCCCTGAAACTTATGAATATTTTTGTTTTATTTAATTACGGTGTGGTATTATTACTAGATATGTATCAGCACAAAATGCTATAGAGATAATGCATTTCTGCATACTCCCGTTGGGTATATTCTCTCCTCGCAAAAATATTCATAACTTTTAGGGCAATTGAATTATGGCCATGCTGTAGAAAGATTTTTTGATGAAAATGTCCTCCTTTATCTCCCTATTTCGTTTGAACCACGACTTTTTGGCCACCCTGTATACGTGAAAACATGATTCTTGCAACATCAAAGCTAAGCATGACAATGAACAATACCTATACCTTATGATCTTACGTTCTAGGGTTTACATTGTCTATTGAATATAATGTTAGACCACACACTTCCTACGAAAAAAGCTCATAACGAGATCTTCGAAAACGTAGTTGAATTACATCATGAACTGAGTGAAAATCTGTGCATGTGTGTATGAATGAAACACAAGCGCCAAATAACATTTTGAAAGATGTGTACCCTAAGCCATACCCAGCAAAGATTGGACAGAAATACACATTTAATAAATTATATAGAACACACCATTATTTTTCAGTTGTCCGTGTCAAATTTGGAAAATAAACGGAACTATAATTGAACCGACAATGCAGGCGTGGACAGGTAACATCTCTCAAGCGAACGAGCCAGGATAAAGCGATCTAATGCTAACAATCCAAATAAATACATGCACGTGATGCTGATGATAATAATACTAAAATAAAATATTGCTTACCTAATTCTAAGGATGCTATTTGAAATCTGGAAATCAATTTACATGCGACATACAAAACTTAACTAGGAAGCGGAAATAACTTTCTATACAGCGTGTAACGGAAGGGATAAAATAAATAACTTTCTATCATGATTTACTATGGGAGGGCCAAATTTTTTTTTCATATTTCGACCTATGTTCTTTGGGGAAAGTTGTTGAGTTTCATGAGCACATTCACCTCCTTCAGGGTTGATACCCCCCTTCCGTTACACGCTGTATATATACCATGCCTTGAAGTCGGAACTGCCACCAGTGTAAAGTGTGAAGCAATGCAAACAGTGCAACAAACAACGGAAAATTGCCAAGAAATAAAAAGATACACGAAGCACTAGTACTACGAGGATAGGAGAATAGATGTAGCGTGCAAACAGATTGGAAGAACAGCAGTCACATGAGAGATGTTGAACTGATCGGTGCGGATATATATCTGGATACTTTCTTTCTCCCCAGAAACTTTATTGGGAAAAATTGACGTCATTACACATATATATTTTTTTTTTTGTTTTAACAGAAGTATCCAGCTATCGTATTCGCACCGTTCAGCGATGTCGGTACCGAGACATAGTAGGTAGATACGACGTGATGGCTCCAAAACTTGAGGCTACAGTGTTAAACTCCACTTGCTTGATTTTATTTTTCTCCTCGTTGTGCATCAGGTAATCCGAGCGGAAGAGCCCGAGGCTGACCGACTGTAAAATTTAATTCTGTGAAATTCTGTCCAATCTGTCATTATGTTTTATGAATAGGTGATGTTGCTATCTTCGGCCCGCCATTTGCACCTCCACCTTCTATATATTATTTACAAAAATATACAAAATTTTCTTTATTGTCAGAAAAAAAATATATGCAAGATAATTGCAGTTTTTTTTTCCGACTTACATAATGAAAGTACTAGTGTTAGTAGTGGGTATGAAAACTTACAGCGGAACTCAGGCTGAGTAACAATTTCTTATCTTAACAACATTTGCAAAGTGTGGATATACATCTTTATATACATTGTGAGTTATACAACGTGTAACGTTAAATGCGCAAACCCTCAGACACCCCAACTGATTTTTAATTCAATTGACCTATCTCAGAGAGAAAATAAGTCATTAAAAAAATTGTAAAGGTTTTATGTGCTGTTTTAGTTTTACTGGCCATTCTGATCGTTTCTTGCGTCTGCGACGACTCTTTGTCGAGGGAGGAGTCGTCACCGGGCCACTGCGCCGCGCTGTCATTGGCTTTCTTGACCTATTAATAAATAGACACGGCAACGTTTTTAATGAAGATTTTTTGAAAAATGTGACCCATATTTTAAAAGTGGGTCAATTAATTCTGCTCGTTATTCTGATCAAACTATTTTCAGGTTTTGCGCATTTAGCGTTACACGTTGTATATGGCTACCTTGGGGTACAAAGGTAGTAAAAGCCATAAAGGGTTTATTGCTTATGCCATATATATATACAACGTGTAACGTTGCACAGTTCACAGCGCGGCGCAGCGGCCCGGTGACGACTCCTCCCCTCGACAAAGCGTCGTCGCAGACGCAAGAAACGATCAGAATGGCCAGTAAAACTAAAACAGCACATAAAACCTTTACAATTTTTTTAAAGACTTATCTTCTCTCTGAAATAGGTCAATTGAATTAAAAATCAGTTGGGGTGTCTGAGGTTTTGCGCATTTAACGTTTCACGTTGTATAATTTAAAACAAAATACAGAGTGGCAGGGAAATCGATGCGCAACCTGTTATCATGAATTCAGTCCATGATTTTGAACCCCTGCGTTGAAATTCATCGTCAGTTATTAAAAAAAAATATCTGTTCCATGCATTTTGACCGCGTATGCTTTGCAGTTTTCTGTGGAACTGTCGCTTTTTTTAAATTACCAACGTAAAATGTCTACGCTAAGGGGTCTAGAATCATGTGCTGAATTCATGGTTACAGTTTGCGCGTCGAATGGATGTCCCTGCTAACCAGTGGGGTAATTGCGTAACACACTATCAGTAGGAACGGCTTTCATTTTGACAGTTCATGAACATCCATTGCGTTATTTACGTTGTTGAGCAGACAAATTTTTCGAACATATGAAGCAATGGATTAGCAATATCCTTCAAAATTATTCAGATTGTGATTAATAGTGAGTTTCGCAATTAGGGTACTGTATACATTGTGAGTTATTTTTTTATTTAAAAACAAACATGAATAAAACGTTACCTTATTATTGAATCGTTTTTACTATTTACACTTTTCTAATCACGACGTGTTTTGCTTTCTTTTCTTAGTTTTAAAAAGACCTACAGGGTTTATGTCATTTTAACATTATTGATTTTCATTACTGTGCCGATTTAAAATGAATGTTAAAACCTTTGAAAAGGAAAAAGATTGTACGATACGAGTATATCATATCATAATAAACCGACTATAATAATAAGTAATAAAAAAATAAAATAGGTTCCGGTACTTTTTGCCTTGACTTCAATCATGTGGGTTTGTAAATAAAAAACAAATGAGGAAAATCTCTGTGTGCATAGCAATAAACACCTAAACTGTACTTTATACAGGGTTCAAAATTAAGTGGTGAAACTTCACAGACTTTACGGTTATCGATATCTTACCAAGTATTTTTTTCTTGTTTTATCGTTATTAGATATCGATAGCGATCACGCCTTGCCAGTTAATTAAACTTAACCCTGTTCACCTACATCTATCAAAAAATTGTAACTATATACTTATCCAAAAATTGTAACTAAGTACATATGATAGTTTTTTCATCGTACTTTATTTTTTCATAATTTTGTACTAGACTTGCCAGATGGCCCGTATTTTACGGGTTATCTCGTTTTTCCGGCTTTACTTTTTTTCGTTTTTTAGCTTTTATAGGAACACGTATTTTTTAAAATAGTTTACGGGGTAAACAAAGCTCTAAATTTAAGTTAAAATATGAATATTGTTATACATTTCCTTCACAAAATGAAGGGCTTTTTAAATAAATTTTATTTATAAAATAAAGAAATTGTCATTTACTACTTTCCTGGGCTGTTGCATCATATTTTTACAACTACGTCATTGCCACCATTTTGAAAGAAAATGACAGTTCGAAAACGTGACATGCGCTTAAATAAATATGAAATCATGATAGTCACCTACCTAATAGCAGATAATTATTTATGATTAAGTGACTAAAATAAATAAAAAAAACATTTGCATTTAAAAAATAACCATCTTAGTCAAATTCATTGGAGCTTCTTGCCCGTTCTTCTCCATAGGTACGACCTACGCTTTGGTATTTTTTTTTTTCACTAAGAGCGTAGTTTTGCAATGTCATGATTGCTATTAAGCAGTAATAATAAGATACGGTCTCTCGCATTCCGTTAAAGGTGTTGAGCAATTTTGTCGGATGATTGCATAGTCTACACTATGCAATCATCCGGCAACAAAGCGATATAATATCTACTCCCTACTTTTAATAAATAATACGGGCTATCTAAAAGGCCCTAAAGAAATATGTTGGACCCAAAGACTATACTGGATGCTTTTTTTTACAGGCTCCAAATGTTGACAGGGTGTTCTACTCATGAATATGAACAACTTTCACTATGGGACCAACTCTGAAATTAGGAAAAAAAATCAGCTGTTTCATACAAAAGTTCAACACCTACTTGACCAAAATGTATGAAACAGCTGATTTTTTTTTCGTGATCTCAGAGTTGATCCCATAGTGAAAGTTGTTCATATTCATGAGTAAAACAACCTGTAAACATTTCGAGCCTGTAAAAAAAAGCACGCAGTATAACTACATATTCTCTATGGTTGGACCCAACAACTTAAGAGGATCACGCGTTTATGCCACACAGACGTTTCATATTCCTCTGTTTTCTCCCTGGATAATGATACTGACAGAGCAAATATTTTTTACGAACAATTTACAGGATCAAATTACATTAGTTAGCGAAACCCTCTCTTTTTGTGCAGGGTGTATCGATAACTAAATATGATAAAACGAAATCGACCCCGAAAAAAAAAACCAATATCTTTTTTTTTTTTCTTTGTTTTATCGTGTTTATCAATACCCATCACGTCCCGCGGTTTTGATAGCTAATTTAATGATTGTAACAAAATATTTGCTCTAGTATCACTAACCAGGGAGAAAACAAATGAATACGTTTGTGTAGAATACGACTGCGCGTTTCCTTCAACGTTGAAAAGATACATATTAAAAAAATAAACAAAAAATAAATAAAAAATTAAATACACATAACAAATAAAAATAAACATAGTAAACATTTTTTCTTTCTTTCTTTCTATGTTCAAGTTCACGTTTCTGTCATAATTTTGCGTACCTACACATTAATATATTTTCCTCGCTTCATTCATAAAGCTGTGAAATCAATGAAAATTCCCATGAGCTCATTGGGCACAGGAAAGCCGCGGTTGATCCGCGGCTTTCCTGTGCCTCCAATGCGGAACCTACAATGTATTGCATTCATATATTATTATGCTCATATTTCCCGTCGAAAATGTCCTGTTTTAATGACTTTACTTGTGCGTTAATGAAACAAAAACTACACTAACTACACGGTCAAATTAGAGTAGCTAGCGATAATCTGCAGACGTATTTGGTATCGATATATGAACACGATAAAATAAAAAAGATTTGATGTTTGTTTTTAGGGGTGACCGACCACTGGTAGTTTTGTAACTAGAAGTATGAGCTGAGACAATGTGTTTTATCGTGTTTAGAAAACCAATCACGTCTGTGAAGTTAACACAAAAAAAAATGATTTCTTGATTCTTTGATATTTCAAGTGAATACACTAAATGCCGTCGATGACCCACAAAAAAAAGATCGAATTAATTTGTTTTATAATGTTTAAAAACAAATCAAAATCCATTTATTCAAGCTAGGTTGAGAATCAGCACTTTTCTAACGTCAAAATTACAAAAGACAGTTCCCCTAAAACGCCCGCCCTTCACCACTTCCTAGTGCTTTCGCTGGGGACAAGAAGTGGCGCAACAAACTCCCCAGCAGCACAGCTGTCTGTTCAGTTAGAAAATACTTGATTGATTGAATACAATACAAGGTATGCAAAGTAATTAACATTGAAGTCTTGTACAGAACACTAAATTAAATTATTTGCTATATGTCAGCTAGCCACGACAATATACCAAAAAATATCGATATCGATGCCAATCACTTCTGCGAAGTTTCGCTAGCTAATTTAGTTTAACGCTGTGTTATTATAATATTTTTCCTTAATGACGAAATAACATATTAATACAATGTCATGATTCAGCAGTAACATATGGGTTTTACTTCATAACAAAATCGTAGTTATTCAGTTCACGAATGAGTATATTCTTATGAGTAAATTCCATTCATTTTATTATTATTGTCCTTGTTCATAGAGAACTTACACATAGAACAAATAGGATTTGTATTTCCTCTTTCCCTGGTGCATGTTTTGCAAAAGAATATTATTTAGTTATATTTATGTAAGTATTATTTTTTACTAAACTATGTAAATATGCTTTAATAGAATGTATCGAATAAGATACTTAAAAAAAATACGTGGATATATTGACACTAATGACAGCTATTTTCCCGCCAAATTCAGAACACATCGCGTGGCTAAAGCCACAATTTAAGTTCCATTGCTTTCGTTGTTTAATTATCTTATCTTTCGAAGACAATAGTCGAATGTTGGTAAAATATAAACCATATTAAAATAATGTAAATCTACGTCAACTACACGGCAGTTGTTTAGCTTCCCAATGTAGCACTATGTACAGCTAGATTTACAAATACTAGATCAACCATCTATAATCTAACTACAGAAGGTTACTTGAAAAAAAAAACATTGCAATCTTTTTGGTTACACAGAAAAAAGTATTGTAATTTATTTTACCCTTTTTTTTAAAAACGCGGAATAAAACTTGTCTGGTATTATGCCGGGTACAGATTGGTGAAAGGAAACATGAAACGTAACACACATTGAAACAAATTCGCCTAGTTATTTAGTAACATTTCTTGTTGCATTGTAGAAAGGGGATTGAAGATTTTTATATGGAGCCTGGCATACCTACTGTCGCGCTATTTTTGTTTTTTTTTTTTCAAAATGGTGGTCCCCCGCATGAAATCGTCTGTTTGCATTGATGTTAGTTGAGGAGCGTCGGAACGAAAACCGATATATCGAATTTACCATATTTTTCACAAATTAAAAAAAAGCTTGTAAGTTTTTTAATGTTAGGTACAAAAGTGGAAAATTATAGTATGTCAATTTGCAGTTAAAGTGACATCGATTGATGTGTGAAACTTGACGGAGGGTAGATACTTAATTTAGGGAGATACTTGGCGGACAACTATGGATATATCGGTTTTTGACGCGATTATTTGGATATATCGGTTTTTGACGAAACCAAAATGGATATGTCGGTATTGAACTGAATTGAATTTGAACCGACCATTGTTGAATTGTGTAAAACTTAATAAGAATTATCGGTTTTTAATCCAACAACAGGAACATGTTTAATTTAAAAATTTATTTGCCGGTTTTGATTTGACGACAGTATTTTGATATTTTTTTTAAGATGGATGTAACTGTTTTTTAATTGATTTCTTTCCTGAAGGGTGTATAATTAAACATTTTGTAACAGAAAAAAAAAAAAAAAAAATAATGTCTTAATTAAGACATATCGGTTTTTGTTCCGACGCTCCTCAGTTATCGATCTATATAGGTCTCATGCGAGTCCGCATTTTGAAAAAAAAAATGGCAGACAGGTAGGTATGTCAAGCACCTTCAAAGCCCTTTGAATTCACAACCATTTTTTTAATACAGAAAAATGGCAATCAAGTCTTTCAAGACCGATGACCAATACATTTAGCTTACTCAGGTTCTTTCCCGATAGTTAGTTGTACATATCAATTTAATGAAGCATACATGGCTGTTAATACTGTTCTTTGTCCTCATGATAGAACAGAGTTGTGAAATACCTAAGTATTGGTTTTAATTGCAATCGTTTTTGTTTCAAATAACCGGTCTTATGCTTGCTAACTATATCATACACTAACGAACAATGCAAGTAGGTACAAAAAATAAACTTTTTATTTGCGAATCTATAATATGACCGTAGCAAACATTTTTAAAGCTTTTTGAAATTAATCTTTTACTGTCAGCATCTTAGTCTGAGTAACCATTACTTTGTCTAAGCAACCATGAAATAAATACACTCCCGTTTCCTAAATCGAGCCATGCATTTTTACATGTAGGTATAAAGGTCTAAAACGTCAAAATAAATAATTATGAATCTAAAAAGTTTTTATACAGATTGAAGCCGACATACTGGCCATCATTTTACTGACACTTTTATTCCAAATTTGAATTCACGAACATCTAAAAAGTTACAGACCTTTATACAAAAAATACAGGGTGATTCGATTAGGTGTCTGCTGTAAGTGTATATTATTTTGCAGCTGACATTAAGTTCAGGCCTATTTAGATCGGCGCGATTTAATAGTTGTATTTATAAAAGTTAAATAAATTGCATTGTTCGTTTTATTTATGCGAGCAACACGTTCAGTTGTCCGTGATTTACAAAGATTCAACATGCAATTACGATACACATTTCATTGTTACGCTGTATTTTTTTAATGTCGACACTGATATTTGTATTTATTTTTTATTAACTTTCTACAGTGTTGTCATATTTAAAATACAGTTGCAAATAAACTCAGCTCTGTTAAAGATTAGCACAATGTTAATTGACATAAACAACGTCAAATCAAGATGTTTCAATCCTTTTTCGATAAAGGCTTGTACCTAATGTTTCTCGTTTTAAAAATTACATTCTAGATACAATCACCGGGGTAATTGCGTAACACATGAATGGTAGCAATGGCTTTCATTCTGACAGTTCAACAATATTCATTACGTTATTTACGTTGTTGGGCAGACAAAGTTTTCGAAAAGCAATGGATTAGTAATATGCTTCAAAATTATTGAAATTGTGATTGATAGTGTGTTACGCAATTATGGTGCAGATCTTTTTAAGTCTACTAAACTTGACGTTTACCATTTGAACAATGGGCTAAAAAGTCGGTGAGTAACGTGAAAATTGGGTACAAGCCTATTTTCATCAAAGTTATAAAAGCTTAAAATGTTTAAGTTTTCAAACAGAACTTGTAAGAGGCAGTTAGTCTATTAGTCACAATAAAATACTTTACTAGAAATTTTCATACTTTGGATAGCCTTTACTTATTATGAATAAGACTCCATCAAGCGCGAGCCAGATGATTTTCGTCAATATGTGTCTAAGGGCTGGTTTCACCAATAAAACTGAACGCGGTCAGGAAATTAAACCGAGTTCAAGATCTGTCAGTGTCAATGTTCCATAACAATGTGAACTGATAGCTCTTGAAGTCGGTTTAGATGTGTGTTCACGGTTCCAGTTTGTGCGTCGATGTCCCTGCCACTATGTATAACGGAACCGCTTTCCTACGGAACCAAAGAACAATGCTTACCACGACCCGTAGTTCAAACACAGGGAGGGCCCTGGGTTTGAACTACTGGTCGTGCAAAGCTATACTTTTGGCATAGGCGATTGAAGATTTGGCAACTCTACGTTCGGTAACTGATCGCCGATACTAAATGTCTTGCGGCCCTTCGTCATATCGTCGCTTATCTTACTAACTGACGTAACTAACTTTGAGGTAACTCTTCAGGACAAGCTTTTTGCGGTTTCGCACTATATTTGTTGAATTGTAACTCTCATAATAAGCGACTGATCAAAACAAAATTGCATGAATTATATTATTATTTGGTTATTCTTCCTATACAACGTGTAACGTTAAATGCGCAAAACCTGGAAATAGTTTGATCAGAATAACGAGCACAATTAATTGAACCACTTTTTAATATAAGTCACATTTTTCAATAAATCTTCATTAAAAACGTTGCCGTGTCTATTTATTAATAGGTCAAGCAAGCCAATGTCAGCGCGACGCAGCGGCCCGGTGACGACTACTCCCTCGATAAAGCATCGTCGCAGACGCAAGAAACTATCAGAATGGCCAGTAAAACTAAAACAGCACATAAAACCTTTACAATTTTTTTAATTATTTATTTTCTCTCTGAAATAGGTCAATTGAATTAAAAATCAGTTGGAGTGTCTGAGGTTTTGCGCATTTAACGTTACACGTTGTATATATATTATGTAAATTGTAAATATTACTGTTAGAATAAAAAAATATAAGCACTTAAATACAGATACGTCTGTCCAAAAAGGAAAGCAATGCCCAGCGGGGTAATTGCGTAACACACTAGCAAACAGTAGCAAAGGCTTTGATTTTGACAGTTCTACGACATTCATTGCGTTATTTACGTTGTGGAGCAGACAATTTTTTTGAACATATGAAGCAATGGATTAGCAATATCCTTCAAGATCATTCAGATTGTGTGTTACGCAATAAGGGTGCAGGTACCACGCTGAAGAATGCTGATCGCGGTTAGTTTATCTAATCCAGCCACAAATTCTGTCCCTCGTAACATGGTCTATAAATATATTTTTTTAAGAAAATAATTTACGAAAATACATTAATACTGCATGATTTTTTTACCGTTTCCAAATTTTTACAGGGTGTTCAACCCATGAGTATGAGCAACTTTCACTATGGGGCCAACTCTGAGATCACGAAAAAAAATCAGCTGTTTCATACATTTTGGTCAAGTAGGTATTGAACTTTAATAAGCGGTGTACCATTGAACGAACAGTTCATTGGTACACTGCTTGTTTATTATTGTAAATTTAATTTAATACTAACATTAGGCTAAGTTATACTTCTACTAACAATATATGGATGTAATTCCGAAATAAAAATATTTGAATTTGAATTTGAATTTGATAGTGACAGCCGTTCATATTCATGTGTAGAACAACCTGTAAAAATTTGGAGACTGTAAAAAAAATCACCCAGTATACATTCTTTATTACCTATTTTATAAAATAAAAGTTAAAATCCTTCGAAGTGCCCTGCCTTTGCTTTGACACACTTCTTCAATCAATCCGGCCACTCGTCTATCGCCGCACGCACTGTTTCTAGAGATATCGATGCTGCTGCTGCCACCAAATGACGCTTCAATGACTCAATATTACAGTGAGGCTTCGAGCAGGCTTTCTCCTCTAAAACTTCCAATAGTCGGTAGTCGAATGGGTTATGGTCGGGACTTCCAGAGGGCCAATCGCCGAAGGAAATAAAATCAGGTAAATTGTCCTTTAGCCAACGCTGCGTGGCTCGCGCTTTGTGTGCCTGTACAGTCCTGTTGAAATATCTAAAGCTTATTGGAAAATAGCGTTTGGATCAAGGGCTTAACCACAGGCTCCAAAATATCAGTCTAGTAGTTAGCTGCTTTCGTTTTTACTCCTTGTTGAGAAAAATTAAGCTTAGTGACTCCCTCGTTCTACACGTCCCATCAAACCATGACTGAGGGCGGATGGCCTCTTTCCACGTTGGCAACCCTTTCAGAAGCTTCTCCAGAGCTGTGTGGCATATACCCTGTCATTTTGGCAGTTGATTTTCTCCTCTACGGTGAAGATTTTCTCATCCGTAAAAAGGATTTGTCGATATCCGTTTTTGCGTGCTGCTGCCACAAATTTTGCTCTGGTGACACTGATACCGCGTAAAGCAGCCGTCAAGCGATCTCCAGTACTTCCTCGATATGCGCCAAGCTTTGGGTCTTGTTTAATGATGCGAGACATGGTCCTAGCTGGAATTTTCATTTCTCTGGCCCTGATTTTCTGTTTGCGAAGAAGATTTCGGCGAATTCGCTCACCAACGGCTTTGATCGCCGCTGGCGTCCTTGAATCACGTGGGCGGCCGCTCCTAGGTCTGTCATTGACAGAAGACATCTCGGTGAATCTTTTGATAGTGTGACAGACGAACTTGCTTGTTATGCCGATCGACTTTAAGAGGTTGAAAATTTTGACTGGCGTTTTGTTACACTTGTGTTGCGCTATTACTGCGACACGATTCTCTTTGACACCCCACTCTATATTTTTAGCTGGGATCGATGAGACCAAGTAAGGTTTTTATAGAAGACCATAACCTATTTATATCATAATAAAACAAATAAGTATCAAAAATAAAGTCAATCAATTTATGAAATTTTCGATTTTTAAAGGTGGGGACAGAATTTATGGCTAGACTAACAATAAGTAAAATATTCAACACTTGTTACACAGTGTTGAATAATCCGATCCAGCCTGTCCCTTGCTGCCCTCTCTTAGCCGTGGTCCGTACACCACAGGGGGTGCCATTAGCGTGTAGTCGCTTAGTTTTTAAGATTTTTAAGCCCTGGCTGGGGGACTTAATTTATTGAGGCACCCACAGTCAAGTCCGGTTAAGCAGACGACAACCTCCTCGGTTGAACTACGAGATACCATTTCCAAAAAAAAATAAAAAATAATCAGTGTCATAGGCTAAGACAAATCTGAGCGACAAAATTCTGAAAAATTTCGTTGATCTTAAATTTTTCGCTTAGATTTGTCTGTAACTTTATGGCTGTCCATTTGATTAATTTCTAGTAAAGCATGTATTATACACAAAACGACAGGCACAATTGAACGAATCGCCAGCTGTGTTATTCAAGCAGAGATAGTTCGGTAACCTCACTCACACATTCATAAAATAGCTACACACTTTCTTTTATTTTAGCCAAGTGATGTCCTATACAAAGGTCAGATCCTAGTACTATGTTCATGAGAACTCGAACAGCTGTATTACCAAATCGAATTGTTATCAATTGAGGTTTACTGTGATGCCTTTCAAAAGAATCATGTTATGTCCTTGAAGGACGAAATGGAAGACAGAAAAGATATATTAATATATCATGTCAATGGAAAAATATATCAATATGGGTAGACGACAAAGGAGTAAACTATTTATGCTTAGCTAATATGAATTTTTAAGTTACATGTAATGCTACTACAAAATATTAAATGATTGAACAAATACTTATTCTCCGCCAGGTCAAGTGCAACAGCTTATTGCTCTAGGAGACGAGGTAAATACAGCCGACTTCGCGGTTATATCTATACTTAACATTATAAATGTTTCTCGGATTTGAAAAATTCTTTTTGCACTTGATAGCCCAATTCTTGAGGAAGATTATAGGCTATTTAACATCGCGCTATAACCCTTAGGATCCATGCAAAAAGAAAAAAAAGTCAGCAAGAACGCTAAGCGAAAACGCAGTGATAGCGCGGGCAGGTGATGCGATGTGACGGGGTGGGTCGGGAGAACAAGAAACACGCGGACTAAATCGCGGGCAGAAGCTAGTAAAGTGTAATATTATTAAGGCGCCAAGAAAACTGACCCAAGACTACGCTATAGGTGCAGATGAGCAAATAGGCATTAAAAAAATCGAGACTCAGTCTTGAACCAAAGTAGAGAAGGATCTTTCAACGAATCGTCTATTTAAACATATTTGTACTTTTTAAAAGACATAGGGATTTACTGTGACTTGTTAAAGCTACAACTGTTCAGTTGAGAAAAAGGGATACCGCTAGTCGTACTGTATAGGTCCATCTCCCTCTCACACTGAAACAACGATGGCTTTAACACGTCAAGTGACGTATTATGACGGTTTAAAGGCATCATGAAGAGTGAGACGGAGCTATAAATGACCGATAGCACCATCCCTTTTCGCACTGGAACCATGATGGCATTTATACTTCGTAATACGGCCCCAGTACGGCCCATGGAACGCTATAGTTAAAAATGTGTGAATGCGGCTGTAAAAGAACGACCTCTACAATCCTCTACCTCTGTATTTCTCTGGAAACCGGTCCCAGGTGTCCGAATCCTGATGCGATGCTGTTGATTTCCACCTGCTTCCACGAGCAGTAAGGCGAGTGTTTAGTACACTGGTTCTCGGTATGTGGGCAGCGGGATTCCAACATGATGTCCGAGCGCAGCATTCCTAGTGATATAGGCTACGCCACGTAGCACATGTTACATGATATTCGAACGCCGTCAGTTAGCATGAGTATGAGATATGATACAGTCACGTCACGTGCAAATACGATTAACAAACAACGACTTTTTAAAGTTTTTTTTTTTTTGTAATGTCAATCTTTTGATAGATTAATCGTTTGTGCAAGTGGTAAAAAATAGAACAGAATGCGAGTGCGGTACACAAAGTAATGCTTGTGCTGTTGTGTAAAATTTAATTGATTAATCTAATAAAGCAGGAGAGTTTGAACGCGCTAATCTCTGGACTACCGGTAGGATTTGAAAAACTCTTTTTGAATTCGATAGCCCAATTCTCGAGGAAGGCTTATATGTTATTTAACATCACGGCATGACCCTTAGGCACCGAGCAAAATTAAAAAAAAAGTCAGAAAGATCGCTAAGCGAAAACGAAGTGATAGCGCGGGTAGGTGATGCAATGCGACGGGTTTGGGGGAACAAGAAATTACACGCGGACGAAGTGATAGCGCGGGTAGGTGATGCAATGCGCTGGGTTGGGGGAACAAGAAATTACACGCGGACGAAGTCAGGGGCAAACGCTAGTCTACACTAATATTATAAAGAGGAAAGATTTGATTGTTTGTTTGTATTGAATAGGCTCCGAAACTACTGGGCCGGTTTAAAAAAATGTTTTACCATTAGAAGCCGACATTATACCTGATGAAGATAGGCTACTTTTTACCGCGGGAAAATGCTTCATTCCTACGGGAAAACGGGTAATAGGATTTAAACGGCGGGAATTCGAATTCTACGCTAACGAAGTGGCGGACGGATGCTAGTTATAAATAAAACCTTTACTCTTCAGCGGGGTGATTGCGTAACACACTATCAGTAGCAATGGGTTTCATTTTGACAGTACAACAACATTCATTGCGTTATTTACGTTGTTGAGCAGACATTTTTTTCGAACATATAAAGCAATGGATTAGCAATATACTTCAAAATGATACAGATTGAGATTGATAATGTGTTACGCAATTATAATACAGGACCGAATGGCATTGAAGTAGCAAATTGTTTTTTAATAGGTACGAAGCATCTAATTTCATAATTGTAAATTATACAACGTGTAACGTTAAATGCGCAAAACCTGAAAATAGTTTGATCAGAATAACGAGCAGAATTAATTGAACCACTTCTTAATATAGGTCACATTTTTCAAAAAATCTTCATTGAAAACGTTGCCGTGTCTATTTATTAATAGGTCAAGCAAGCCAATGACAGCGCGGCGCAGCGGCCCGGTGACGACTCCTCTCTCGATAAAGCGTCGTCGCAGGCGCAAGAAACGATCAGAATGGCCAGTAAAACTAAAACAGCACATAAAACCTTTACAATTTTTTTAATGATTTATTGTCTCTCTGAAATAGGTCAATTGAATTAAAAATCAGTTGGGATGCCTGAGGTTTTGCGCATTTAACGTTACATGTTGTATATTATAGTAAATCGTATGTATGTGTTTATAACCTATTTATGTATTTGTCTAGTTTTTTTTTTTATAATTATTTTTATCATTGTCGTGTCAACCAAAGCACCTGCCATCTAATCTCTTCGCCACCCTTGGTTGACTGGTAGAGAATGCCTAAGGCATTAAGTCCGCCTTTGTATCTTTTGTGCGAAAAGTTTAAATAAATAAACAATTGTATTTTTTTTTAAGTTGCGCGGACAGCACCACACACGTGACAGAAGTGTAACTTTCTAAAAAATAAAGAATAAGAGAGATTTAGTGTGAGAGACAGGGAGAGTTATATCTTTCTTCTCTCTCATGTAACTATAATATGTTACTAAACGTGACGCGTCCTTAAAATTTCACTCTCAATTCTTGTCCAATTATCGAAAGGCCGCCTAAGAAGTTTAATTTCAAAACTAATTTTGTTACTTTACTAATTGCAAACTAAAGTGAAAAAACACAATAATTTATCTAATCTCTGTTCGCAATTTAGTTGCCAAACATGTAAACAAATATGAGATTTTGAAAAAATAACTTTAATTCCTACACAATAAGGTACAGTTTCCGCTACAATTTCACTTTTATAACTTTTTCAATAATATTAGTCACTCTGAAATCAACTTAATTTCCACTGAGATAGAGTTTATATTTGTTTAACTTGAAATAGGTAACATCAGCTGGAAACATACATTTAAATAAACCTATTGCTTTATCAAAATTTAAGGTAAGAAACGTTTTCTTAATAGGATAAATAAGAAGCTGTGTTAACCACACTCGCATTCTGTTCATATTAATATTGGTAATGACGAGTACCTGAGTGATGCCCTCGTTGCGAACTTTCACCCATATGTCGTACAGGCTCTTTGTGAATTCGTCTACTTGCAACGCATTCTGCAGCGTATTTTCCAGAAATTCATCGTTATGCGCCACCTGTGCAAAAGGCCACATTTAAATCATACTATGTTTGAACGGCTTGTGGCTAAGCAAAAACAGACGCACGGTTCGAGTGACCAGGTTAAGCTATGCTTGCCGCGGTTAGTCCGTAGATGGATGACCATCTTCATCTTGTGCCTCGAAAAGCACGTAAAGCCGTTGGTCCTGCCTGTGATTGGTAGATCTTTGACATTCGTTACGGGTCGTCAGAAGCCCGGAAGTCTGACCACCAGTGTTACCAAGGGATATCGTATTACCCAGTAACTGGGTTGTGGAGGTCAGATAGGCAGTTACTCCATGTAAAATATTGGTATTCAGCTGCATCCGGTTAGACTGAAAGCCACCCCAACATAGTTGGGGAAGGCTTATATTTGAAGATCATTTTCAAGTTATGGAACCACCAACTGAATGTCGTACTTGACAAAGTTCAAATTCCATTGCAACCAAAAACTTATTAGGACTTTCTTGTTCCAACGTTCACTCAAAAATCAACTTAGAATACACGTCACTAAAGTACATCATTGACTAAGTTTCGAGTTGGCAGAGTTGGCGAGTTTTTCGGTGGGAAATTATCAAATAACTTCTCCCGCTCTGAGCGGAGCCGGAGGGTGTTTCAGACTTTTACTGACTAAAACCCACCCGTGTTCCTTCAGTTGCCTGTGCCAAGGACCACGGTAACTCTTTCGAACAACCCGCGACCCTGGCAAGCATCGGCCCCAGCGGACCCCGTCAGTTACTGCTGACAACTCTTTGAGGCGCGCGTGGAACACAACGCGCCGTCGACCCGGGCCAGGTCCTTACCGGACGGCGAACTGCCCATTGCTCGCCGTCCGCAAGCCCGCGACTACGGTGGCCGGGAGTCGGCTCTTGACTCCCGACGCCCAGGGCGTCTCCTGCGGCGACTAGGGGCGTGAGGGCGCAAAAATTACCTCTCCCTCACGCGTTCCGCCTCCTCCTTCGCAGTGATTGGTAGGCTTGAGATGATAATACCAATTTAGATGATATTAATAATACCAAACCCTGTGAGACACAGCTATTTTAAATGACCATAAAAAAAACATTTGACAATTCAGGTACCGTAAACTGCCCTAACTTTGCCTCACGTTCTATGTTTGCCTAGTCTGAAAAAGATGTAATATCTTATTCATTTTACTTATATGACAATAGAAACTTTTAATACCTTTTTGGAATCATTATCTGGCAACCCAAAAAAAGTAAAATGAATAAGATATTACATCTTTTTCACCCTAGGCAAACATAGGACGTGAGGCAAAGTTAGGGCAGTTTACGGTATGTGAAAAATTAAAATTGAAAATTGAGGTTATAAAATTTTATAACCTCAATTTTCGACGATAATTTTTCATTCACAATTTAACAATGTTAATCAAACCAGAAGTAACATTTACCAACCCGCACTGGGGCCGCGCGGTGCATTACGGCCCACTCCCTCTCACAGATAGTACGCCTGTGTCTCAACAGTGGGAATATTATAGAAGAATAAAAAAAAATTCTAACAATAAATTGTTGAAAAAAAAAAAATATATAAATTGAGATATAATCCCGCCGCGATATTTTTACGTCCGTGCGAACGTGGGCTAAAGTTAAAATAAAAATGGATAGCCTAATGGTTAAAGGCTAGGATGAAATAAATAAATAATAAAAATATGCTTCATTTCCTTTAGGTACTGAGAGAGTTTAACGGGCCTAAATGTTTTGCAGGCCAGGAGATGTAATCACCATCTGGGGGGAGGTGGGCTGGTTGGAATAACCGGCCGCCATGGCCACAACACACAATGCAACAAACAATGCGACAATGGTCCACTTGAAGGACTAAGTGTGGCAACCAAACCCGTAACATAGAACATAGAGTCAAACGGGCCTCTGCGATTTGACTTCGGCCCCTCGCACGCCTTCCAATGGTCCGGAACTCCGGGACTCCAGCGTCCCGATAATTGTCAAAGACGTAAAAAGACATAAAAAAATATTATTAACACGAGACTAACCTTATGCATCAGTTCATTCAATACCGGTTGTAGCTCCACAGCTTTCTCAAACTCGGTTCTTGGAAATGGTGACGGCAATAACACAAAAGGGGCCACCTGCAAGCAAACACAAATTTTATACTAAATACTAGCTGTCCCGAGAGATGTTGTCCTGTCCAAACAATTGTTCACACAAAAATCCCATAGAGAAAAGGACATTCTCGGTTTTTCCCATTTTTACAATTTTCTGTGAAACTTTTCCAATGACTACTTCGGCCGAGAAATGGATAAATACAACGTGTAACGTTAAATGCTCAAAGCCTGAAAATAGTTTGATCAGAATAATGAGCAGAATTAATTGAACCACTTTTTAATATAAGTCACATTTTTCAAGCAACCCAATGTCAGCGCGTCGCAACGGCCCGGTGACGACTCCTCCCTCGGTAAAGCGTCGTCACAGACGCAAGAAACGATCAGAATGGCCAGTAAAACTAAAACAGCACATAAAACCTTTACAATTTTTTAATGACTTATTATCTCTCTAACATAGGTCAATTGAATTATAAATCAGTTGAGGGTGTCTGAGGTTTTGCGCATTTAACGTTACACGTTGTATACCACATTCAAGGTATCGGTTCTTTACACGCCCGTGATCAAAATCAAAACCTTATTCATACTATTAGGAACATATTATTACTAAAAAAAGCCAAATTTCCAATTCTGGCAACATCAGTTGATGAGTACCAACAAACAGCATTTCATTTTTAGGGTTCCGTACCCAAAGGGTAAAAAGGAACCCTATTACTCCCGCCCCGCTGTCCGTCCGTCCGTCTGTCATCAGGCTGTATCTCATGAACCGTGATAGTTAGACAGTTGAAATTTTCACAGATGATGTATTTCTGTTGCCGCTTTAATAACAAATACTAAAAAACAGAATAAAATAAATATTTAAGGGGCTCCTAAACAACAAACGTGATTTTTTTTGCCGTTTTTATAGATAATGGTACGGAACGCTTCGTGCGCGAGTCTGACTCGCACTTGGCCGGTTTCTATGTATACAGGGTGAAATTGAAAACATGCGACAAATCGAAATGGGAGATTGTACTCGTCATTGTGAACAACTTTTACTATGAGATATAACCTGAAATCGCGAAAAAAAATCAGCTGTACCCTACATTTATGTTCGCATAACTCGTCAAAATGTAGGAAACAGCTGATTTTTTTTTCCCAATTTCAGGTTTGGTCCCATGGTAAAAGTTGTTCATAATGATGAGTACAATCTCCCATTTCGATTTGTCGCATGTTTTCAATTTCACCCTGTATAGATTACTAGCAGCGCCCCGCGGTTTCACCCGCATGTTTCCATCCCGTGGGAATATCGGGATAAAAAGTATCCTGTGTTAATCCTGGTTATAAACTATCCGTGTGCCAAATATCATTCAAATCCGTTCAGTAGTTGTTGCTTCAAAGTGTAACAAGCATGCATCCATCCATCTATCCTCACAAACTTTCGCGTTTATAATATTAAGTAGGATAGGATACTAGTACATTGGCTGTCAAGCAGATAACTTTTTGTCAGTCCATCAAAAAAATATTTTTTTTAATAAACAAGCCAGGAGAGGCCCATGGCTAAATCATAACAGCCGCACAGGTCGATCGATCAGGTTAAGCTACGCTTGCCGCGGTTGGTCTGTGCATGGGTGACCATCATTACATACCGAGACCCCTCCGTGCCTCGGAAAGCACGTTAAGCCGTTGGTCCCGGCTGTCATTCGTGGATCTTTGACATTCGTTACGGGTAGTCAGGAGCCCGAAAGTCTGACAACCAGTCTTACCAAGGGGTATTCCCCAGTATTCGTATTACCCAGTCACTGGGCTGTGGAGGTCAGATAGGCAGTCGCTCCATGTAAAATACTGGTATTCAGCTGCATCCGGTTAGACTGGAAGCCGACCCCAACATAGTTGGGAAAAGGCTAGGCAGATGAAGCTAAAAGGTAGATTAAAATATACAGGGTGACTGTCACCATGGATTCAATACCATGCAGGGGGCATTTAAATTTTTCATGGGTTATTAAAAAAGAAATGCTGTGCCATACTTACATTTTGACCGCATAGGTACTGCACTTTTCTTTGAAATAGCAGATTTCGTTTTTAATAAAAAAAAAAATCTATGCTTGGGGTCTAGAATCATGTTCCGAATTCATGGTTAGCCACTTAACTTACTGGGTGGCACAGACAGTAAGTTAAGTGTAGTTGAGAATTTATGACACTGGAGATGCCGATGCACTCCACCAGTTTCTATGACAATTTTTTTACTGTTCAAGCAGTATGGTAATGGAATGACTAGCCCTGTTGGTAAGGCTTGCTCAATCTTTTAAAATTATGATAAAAAAGTACTTCCTCTCTTCTAAAACATCATCATTATATTTTCTTTGCTCCTGTTTCATGTTTATTATTATATATATATTTATTCAGATTAGTATAATATACTAAAAGTCAAGCAGAGATTATCTTTAACTGTGCAAATACGAATTATCAAATATTTCGGCCACGTGGTTCGTAACGAACACTCCATGGAACGACTCGTTGTCCAGGGACAAGTAGAGGGCAAGCGGTTACGCGGTCTAACACCTACGCATTGGACAGACCTTATCAAAGCATCAACAGAAACCTCCATAGTTCAGAATTTCTGAGACGTTGAAGACCGGAATAAGTGGAGGAGCAACGCGAGGGCTGCTTTGGCCAAAGAAAATGCAGTCATCAACCACAACCACTCTGTCAAGAGTGAACGACTAAAGAGAGATAATATACTTTACGTCTGTATTATGTAAATGGTTACACCACAGACTACCAACAGTACTTCTCTCCCCCTTTTAAATTCATCCAAAGCTTGTCAAAAAGGGTGTAAGAGCTTAGCGATAAGACCAACCATTGTAAAATTTCTATATTTTTGTCTGTAATTTATATGGTATACATAATAAAGAGTTTTCTATTCTATTTTATTCCATGATTTAGTCTGTTAGTTTTAAGGTAGCTAATGTAGATGATTAAAATACAGAAGTTACATAAAAAAGTAATATCTCATTAAGTAGAATTTATTTATAATTAAAAATGTCCTATTGTATGCAAATACAGCTAGGTTTATGCTAGTTTTTAACACTAAAGGTTAAATTATAATCTCAACTAATACTATAAATTCAAGGGAGTTTGTTTTTTTTTTTGTTATACTGACATGCTAAAACAGCTCAATGGCTTTGGATGAAATTCGGCACATCAGTAGACCATGACCTGGGTTAGGACATAGGCTACGGGTTTCATCCTGGATCACATACGAAGTCGCAGGCAATGGCTAGTATTGCATATATACTGAATGATTTTTTTTTGCAGGCTCCAAATTTTTAGAGGGTGTTATACTCATGAATATGAACAACTTTCACTATGGGACCAAGTCTGAAATCACGAAAACAAAATCAGTTGTTTAATACAAAAGTTCAATACCTACTTAACCAAAATATATGAAACAGCTGATTTGCACGGGTAGAACAGCCTGTAAAAATTTGGAGCCAGTAAAAAAAAGCATACTGAATCTTTAACTGAATAAACAACTACCCCTGTATCACCTTGCAGACTGTCAAATATTAATTTATAGCATTGCATGAGTTATGCTCATTCAGTTTGTAATCATTGAAGAAAATAATAAAAATTACTAGGTTTTGAATATACAGTCAGGGTGTTTCAGGCAGGTAAACTTTACTGAACTACATCCATGAAAACTAATTAATTAATTTATTATTTATTTCATTTAAATACTTATTAATTACATTTTTAAATATTTTTATAAACAAAATCATAAAAAACAAAACATTTAAAATATAAAAATAGGGCCAGTGGGTCGTCTTAGGGGCGGAGTACCCCATCAGTATCGAGAACAGGGTTCAAGCTACAGGTGGTCAGGGCTCAAGAGAGAGGAACCTCCTGACAATTTATTTTACTACATTAGCCATGAATGTCCCATTGCTAGGCAAAGGCCTCCCTACTAATAAAAAACTAATTAAATAAATAAAAATAAATAACCTGAATAACATCTTTGTTGAAGTGTTTCTTATCTCTCATGGCGACTCCATGCATTAAGGCCCAGTCTCTAGCCTTCTCTATTACGTTCACCAAGTTCTTATGATCTATCGGCAGCGGAATACAAGATGGAAAACGAGCTTGAGACATTTTATAAAAGTTAGTAAACAAATTATCACAAAACGAATACTACGAGAACAATTTAAATAAAAAACTCGGAATAAACTGTTCGCGTGCGTCTGTGTTCAAAGATAAACGACGTATAAGTTAATTTTGAGGTATTTATTTTATTTTATGTGGTATGAAACCTAATTCATCGTGGAAGCCTACGGTGGAAACATAAGTGATATTTTTCTTTTGGTAGAAAATGTGACATGAAATGAAAATGACTTGCTTGACTGATGTGATGACACATGACAATAATAAATAAATGACATAGACATAAATTGAAGTTTTTTTTAATGCCTGTTCTGGTTCTTTAGTCGAATCACTCGAATTAAAATGCGCACTAGGAAATTGGACTGTGACATACTCTGAGAGTCTGGAAGCGCCTCATGTCATTCTACCCTATGGAATTAGTTTAACCTAAGACGTTTATAGAAACTGTTTTGGGATCGATGTGTATCAAAATCGTTTTCACTGAATCATGTGCACTGTGAAAAATGTCAACCGACGTAACTTCGGCTGCATTCCGAATTAGCTATAATCGCTCACAGCAATCACATCATCTCACATGCGTTCCGATTTAGATATTATGATTATGACAGCTGAGCATTAAGATGGGTTATAACAGGAGATGCCCTGTTATTCTATACACGGTTGTAGGTAGGTGCCAGAGCAGCCATCTTTGTCGCCAAGTTTCGTGGTAGTTCAGCTGTCAAATGGTTGTTTATTTTTTGTATTATTGAGATTTGCGAGAAAATTACGAGGACTTTACCTTTAAAACTGCATGTAAATGTTGAAAAACAGCAATTCAACATGCCTGTGTGTTGTATTGTGAAGTGTGGTGCAAGGAAGAATGAAAATCAACCTCAACTTTCTTTGCACAGGTTAGTAGCCGGTTTTCATGCAATAACACATACAATAATAGACATTCGATGATATAATTGTAACGCGATCATGAATTTATGGCTAAAGTATTGATATTTGGGTGAATTTCCGTATAACAGACCTTTTTATTATTTTGTTAATTCATTCGTTTGTTTACAATAATATGTCATAATAGAATAGTGTTGTACCGTTGCCTAATAGTTCCCGGAACTAGTTCCTCCGCTGGAACGATATCGGTATATTCTGCTATGTTAACATAAATAGTCCTGCGTCTTATTAGCTCCGATTGACCTTGCTAGGTCCGGCCCGTGGTTCACAGCACCAAAATCAAAATATTTTCTTTCACATAAACCTACATGGGCACTTATGAAACGTCAGAAGCTAGATGCACGGTTCCAAATGGTGGTTTCCTATGCAGAAGAACCAGCGAGAAACTCCACGGTTACTCTTTTAAAAACAATTGGCTTTTACAATGTCTTCTATTTTTTTAAGTACTTGGTACTTGTTGACAGGCCTACACTGTCCTCCCCTACCTATTAACATTGTAAAAGCCAATTATTTTGAGTATACGTGGAGTTTCTTGCCGACTCTTCTCCATAGAAACCACCAATTGGAACCGTGCACATAGCTTCTGACGTTTCCTATTGATTTTAGTTTCATATGCTAATATAATATAGCTGTAACCAAAATTATTTATTGATAAAAATACTTGCACTTTTTATAGGTTTCCTAAAAAGGAAGGACTAAAGAAAAAGTGGTTAGAGGCTATTGGTGAAGAAAATATTAATCCCCGACATAAAGAATGGTACCTCTGTTCACTTCACTTTGAAGAAAGCTGTTTCAATAGAACACTTGATGTAATGAGATTACATGATAACTCTGTTCCCACAGCATTTTTGGTAAATGTGTATTAAAATGATTGATTAATAATAGCCTGGCCGTTTGGCCTGAAATAAATAAATAGATATATATTAATTACATATATAAAAATAATAATAAATAAATAAATCATATTCCACAACTTTCACACAACGCCATCTAGTCCCAAACTAAGCAGAGCTTGTGCTATGAGTACTAAGACAGCTGATAAACATACATATATATTTCTAAATACATACATATTATAGATAAATTACACCCAGACAAACAACAAATGATCGTGCTCATCACACAAACATTTGTCCTGGGTGGGAATCGAACCCACGACCTTGCGTATAGTAGTCAGGGCCACTGACCACTAGACCAACAGGCCTGCAAAAAAATCATACGTATATTGCTTATCATAATATTACTACCAATTTTTTACAGGCAACTGACACTGTTTTCCTTCACTTTAATACGTAAACGTGATGCAATTAAAAAGTGTTTTTTAATTCTGTGCCGAAAAAACACTTGGCATTAATTTTACTTTCAGGGAAGAAAGTTGATTGCGATAATTTGACAGTTTCGGGTAGCTTGATGTGCTGGCGTCTGTACCTATCGATAAATAGTTCATATGAGTCTTTTACGCATAACAAAAGATTAGAAATAAAGTATTTTCGCATACTGTATTTTTATGCAAAATTATAAAGTATGTTTATCGAAAATAAACTAGGATACGTTACTATAAAGTAGGCAACCTTAGTTAGAACGGACTATAAGTTAGTATACTATATTATGATCCAAACGTGATAACTAGTACGACTCGTATTTAGTATCGATACTCGTTATAGTAACACCAATGTTCCTTGATTGATACAACCCTAGCAATGGCAGCCATTTTTTGCGACAATATGAGTTGTAGGTAGGCGCACCCTTTTTTCGTAGGTATTTCCAGTCCATATATACAGTGTGTCCGGACATGGACTAGCGATATTCTAAATACTTAAATATAAGCTATTTTAAAGTACAATTACACTATAGGCTTAGGTCCAATATACTTCCCCGCTATGTGGCAGCCATTTTGTTTTTTTTGTTGAAGTATGCTCTATGCGAGTACAAAAAAAATCATATATCTCAAAGTTTTAGTCATACTGAGATAAAAATAGGCTTATTCGAAAGGCAATAATATTGTCTACCGTCTGCACTACAAAGCAATATGTTCACAATTCCATAACTTTTGAAAAAAAATGTGAAAGTCGAAAAAAAAAACAAAAAATTATGCAATTCAACCAATAATTGTTAATTACTACAAAAACAACCCCGAGAGCTTTTTTATTTTTTATACTAGATCGACAGTTTTTGAGCTAAGCTACAATACAACATAAAATTCACAACTGTATGTCTAATACTTTAAGAGTTATTGTTGTATGAACATAGCGTATGCGCAAGCACAAAAGGCCTTTGTCGGAACCCTAAACAGGAAATCATTAAAAAAACATAACATTCATATTGAATTTTATTTAATGTTTTTTTCCAATATTAAATGAAGATTAAAATATCTAAAGCAGTTGCTCAAAGTGGCCACCTCCAGCTTGTAGACACACTACGGCTCTCTGTGCCACCTGGGTTGATGAGCGCCTAATTAAATCCAAATCGGATCTAATTTCTTCGGCGGCTGCCATAATTTTTGCGACGAGTTCTTCCCTGGTATTTGGAACTGTAGCGTATACTTTTTGTTTCATATGACCCCACAAAAAATAATCCAAGGGTGTCAAATCGGGTGAGCGAGGCGGCCACGCTACTACACCACCACGACCGATCCACGGCTGTAGATTATTATTTAAATATTCTCTCACTGCTCGAGAAAAATGCGCGGGTGCACCATCGAGCTGGAACCACATACGCCGACGGTATGATAGAGGTAGGTCCATGAGGCTGTCCGCAAACTGTGTCTGTAAGAATTCTAAAAATCTAGCGCCGTTTAATGTAGGTGGCAATTCCAATGGCCCTATCAGCCTATCGTTGATTATGCCGGCCCACACATTTACTGAGAATTCATGTTGAAATGAGCTTGGGCGCACCGCCCTTGGATTTGCGGAGCACCAGAGATGGTCGTTTCTGTGGTTTGTAATCCCAGCTCTTGTAAATTTGGCTTCATCAGTCCACAGTATTCTTTGTAAAAAATTACGGTTCTGTCTCAAATTTCTATTTATCCACGAACAAAACACAGATCTCGCAGCAAAATCTGGTTCGATCACGTCTTGAACCCGTCGAAAATGATAAGGGTGTAACCCTTCTCTTTTCAAAATTCTCCATACATGCCACTTAGACATTCGAAGTTGCACTGAAATCCGTCTAACGCTTAGTCTAGGATCATTGGTTATTAGTCTAAGCACTTCTTCTTCATCTTCGGGCGATACCAAGCGATTGCGTTCATTAACAGCTCTTTGAATACCTCTTTCCGCTAATCTTGAATGCACGTCGATAAAAGTTTGGCGACTCGGTGTAGGCCTGTTAGGGTACCTTCGTCGATATTCTTGTACAGCCAAATTTGCACTTCCATTGCAAAAGCCATACACAAAGTGTATGTCAGCAATATGTTGCGATGAATATTGACGCTGTGCCATACTTTATCACACTTTTAAATACAAAACACTAACGCAGCACGTAAACAGCACGGACGGTAAGTGAAAGTAGCGATAGCGATCACAACGCAGGGCGAGGGACAACTAAACTAACCCAACTAATAATTTGTCCTTAAAACTGATTTTGTTTCAGGTAGTGGACTAATACGTTCTATCTCGCTTACTCACGGTAGTAACGAACAGTATTTCTCGCCTGCTCTCAGATGGAATACAGTGAATGCCATAAATGACACTCTGGCGGTTAACAAAGACGTTTTGTGCTTGCGCATACGCTATGTTCAAACAACAATAACTCTTAAAGTATTAAACATACAGTTGTGAATTTTATGTTGCATTGTAGCGTAGCTCAAAAACTGTCGATCTAGTATAAAAAATAAAAAAGTTCTCGGGGTTGTTTTTGTAGTAATTAACCATTATTGGTTGAATTGCATAATTTTTTGATTTTTTTTTCGACTTTCACATTTTTTTTCAAAAGTTATGGAATTGTGAACACATTGCTTTGTAATGCAGACGGTAGACAATATTATTGCCTTCCGAATAAGCCTATTTTTATCTCAGTATGACTAAAACTTTGAGATATATGATTTTTTTTGTACTCGCATAGAGCATATTTCAACAAAAAAAACAAAATGGCTGCCACATAGCGGGGAAGTGTATTGGACCCAAGCCTATAGTGTAATAGTACTTTAAAATAGCTTATATTTAAGTATTTAGAATATCGCTAGTCCATGTCCGGACACACTGTATAAGGTCCCATTAAAATAGGTGGACAAACTTTTACAAATCATTCAGACCACCAAAATAAGGACAATGGTAAAAAAAAAATAAGAAAAATGCATTAGATACTTTAAAAAAAAAAAATCAGTTAGCGAAAATGCACTAAACATTTTGGTTACCCAATGCATAAACACATCCATGTCTGCTATCTCATAAATTCTGATTCTACGAAATAATGGTCCAGGCGCACGTGGCCATGTCACCACCCGCCGGTTTCATTGTTCAACTCATGCCATCTCACTCTAACATAGCCCTTCACCGCGGGGATGCCCGGGGCGAAGGGCCGCTGACGTAAAATATGACAAATTGACAATGAAGCCATTTAAGTTTTCATCGCGCAACCGAGCCAACAGAACATGTTACATGAAAGTCTGCGTGTGTGTTGTTATGTAGTTATCACAATCGACAACAATGCCTTATTACGCGTACAGCAACCAAGAATACTTGGAAATGGTCCTGTGTTATCGTGAGTGCAACGAAAGCTTACGACAAGCCCAAATCCCTTTATCAAGAAAGATTTGGAAGGTGGCCGAGCCTCACCATAATCCTGAGAGCAGTACAGCGCCATCGTGAATGTGGCACCTTCATGCCACCAGCGGTTGACGCAGGAAGACCGCGCTATCCGGTGCGCCTTGAAGAAGACGTTTTAGATTTCTTTAGAATACACCCCACGGCGAGCACTGCCGATGCCGGTCGTGTATTCAACGTCAGCGATTTTTACGTGTGGAAGAAGCTCCTTCGTGATAAAGGCCACCACCCATATCATTGCACTCGTGTGCAAGAACTGAAGAGTGAAGACTACACGCCACGAGTAACATTTTGTAGGTGGCTTGGCTACTGCAACAACCCCAACGTCACATTCTCTGGACTGATGAATGTACTTTTACACGTGTTGGGTTATTTAACATACATAATTCCCATTACTGGACAACTATTAACCCAAATAAAGTGAGACCACTACTATTACCATACTAGGACTATTACCAAACACGGTTTAGTGTAAATGTGTGGGTAGGAGTGCTAGATAATAAAGTTTTAGGGCCTGTTTCTTAACCGTTTAAACAATAATACGTACATAGACTTGTTACGTAACGATGTTGAAACAATGTTAGAAGATGTACCCCTGGTAGTCTGGCGTGACCTCTACTTCCAGCATGATGGCGCGCCAGCACACTTCGCTAGAAACGTAAGAGACTATCTCAATTCTCGGTTCGGAGACCGGTGGATTGGTCGGGGTGGTCCTGTCCCGTGGCCTGCTAGGAGCCTGGACTTGACTCCGCTTGATTTTTATTTCTGGGGTCGTGCTAAAGATTTATTGTACGGTGAAAATGGACACTTAATAGCCAACGTGAATGAGCTATGTACGCGAATCACCCTCGCATTTGAAACAATAAAAAGTGAAAGTGACACTCTTTTAATAGTGCAAAGAAATTAAACGCGCTCGCAAGTGCATCGCTCAAAACGGTAGGCACGTTCAACAATGAATGTAATTACGTACCTATCCACCTATCGTCGTAGAGTAAGTAGTATTTATATTAATTATTGTAAATAGGGCTGATTCTAATTTTTAACCATGACTGATTCAGTGTTTTACTGTTATCGAACTTTAAATAAATAAAAAAGATTCATAACACTACATTGTATCCACTGCGCGCTTGTTTGTTTACAACTTTCTGCATTTGCTTTAATACTTTGATAACAGTTCAGCACGCAATTAGACAGTCCAAAGCCTGGTAAAGTGTGATGGGAAATTAGAATCTTTTCTTTTCGTACCTAGACGGTTCATAATCATGTGTTCAAGGAAAGTTTATTCACCCCCAATATTAGCCTGTTTTCAAATTGCGCGTCTTAGGTTATTTATTTTCGACTTTATTTTAAGGCTCACAATGTTGATTTTTGTTTGACACTGACAACCGCGCTGCGCAGCACCTCGCCATATGTGTCGGCCCTAACAGTACTGGCCGCGCGAGTGCAAGTACCTACCCATAAGGATGGGTTTATTCTAGAGTGCCGGCTGTGGTGCCGAACAATTTATTATTTCCGATCAAAATAAAATCACTTTAATCATTGTTTTTTTTTGCTTGGATATCTTTGGTTAGACGTACTGAACGCTGTATTAAAATTTGTCCAACTATTTTAATGGGACCTTATATGTCTATGCAGCTGAGGGCTGTTAACAATTCGGAACGCTCGTGAACGAGCTCCGCTCACAGTGCTCAATGTCAAAACGACATTACAGTATTTCTTTCTGTATATACCAATAATTTATTTTTCTTCTTAGGTTAGGTGGCAATTGTAGCCAGAAGCACAATTTTGAAAATGCCACATTAGTTTAAAGATACACAAAACAGCACTGTTATTTTTGTCATTGCTGACGATGATATTATTTTAGAGTATGGTCGGCGTTATCGCAAGATGGCGCATGATTCACAAGACATCGTTATCGCAATCACGCTAAAGGTACGACTCTACTCCATAGGAAACACAACCAATTGGAACCGTACACTTAGCTTCTGACGAATCTGACGTTTCATAAGTGCCCATGTAGGTTTATGTGAAATAAAATATTTTGGTGCTGTGAACCACGGGCCGGACCTAGCAAGGTCACTCGGAGCGAATAACACGCAGAATTATTTATGTTAATATCGCAGAATATACCGATATCGTTCCAACGGAGGAACTAGTTCCGGAAACTATTACACCAATGGTACAACACTATTCTATTCGGATATATTATTGTAAGCAAACGAATTAATTAACAAATAATAAAAAGGTCTGTAATACGGAAATTCACTAAAATATCAATAATTTAGTATATTCATGCTACATAAATTCATGATCGCGTTACAATTATATCATCGAATGTCTATTATTGTATGTATTATTGCATGAAAATTATTGCATGAAAACCGGCTTCTAACCTGTGCAAAGACAGTTGAGGTAGATTTTCATTCTTTCTGGCACCACACTTCACAACACAACACACAGGCATGCTGAATTGCTGTTTTCCAACATTTACATGCAGTTTTAAAGGTAAAGTACTCGTAATTTTCTCGCAAATCTCAATAATACAAAAAATAAACAACCATTTGACAGCTAAACTACCAGGCAACTTGTCGCATAAGATGGCTGCTATGGCACTTACCTACAACCGTCAATACGTCACTACAAAATATTGCCATAATGAGCAACAATTTAAAATAGTGTTGTATCTTTTATCAAATGCGATTATCTTATTAGAAAGAATGAGACAAAACGATATTTCACATTCTGAATCATATTTCACTCATATTTGTATAAGCAAATGTATGTATAGAATAACGCGGCCTCTCCTGTTTTCCTATCTCATAGACTGAAAGACTTGTATCTATGGTCAATTGGTCACGAATTAAAAAAAAACTTGGCTTAGATTGGTTGTCAATGTCATCTTCATCATCAGTTCATTCAGTTCCTTTCGTTAATCGTTGGACATTGAACAAATTTATAATTTCATTAGTTCGTTGCATTATAATGCATTTGCAAGCGAGCGTAGGTTGCAACTGCTGTCATGTCGCCCTCACGTTAAATGGTAGTTCCAATTTTCTTTGTGCATAAAATGTGTTTTTTGTTAAGTACCTATTTCTTCGTGTTTGTGTCTGCTTATGGTTTTTACTGATACTTATGTTGGCGATCGCCGCGCTCTCTTTAAAAAGTTAAGAGTGACCTCATCGGAGCGGCATGGCGACTCACGGCGCTGCTGTATCCTGAGCCGGCAGACGTAAACACCGATAAGATTCAGCATGGGAACATAAACAAGAGCAGGCGTTGCGTGCGACCATTGTTATATTCGTATTAAGATTTTATAAGGGACTTGACCGAAGACCTTTGTAAGAGGCAGTCGATTCTTGTTTTAACCTATTTCTTTATTATATTGAGTGAAAATATTATATTGTCAAACTATAAAGTTATTTTAGTTAATAGTTAGTGATCTAAACGCATAAAAAGCTATTACTTATAACCTCAAATGCCAGTCTCAAACTCTCGTTACCAATGTCGAAATCGTAATTTCCTAATTGTTTGATTATAAGAACAAATAGCAGATCATTTTTATTGATCATAAATTTATCTGCGAGTGGTTTTGCATCGCCGTGTAAATTTCCTGCATTTGTTGGCTTGTCATTGTTAAAGAATTCACCATATTCCATGATGGTATAGTTGGGAAGGTGACAATGAGTAGTGTTATCACTTGGATATGGGAAGATGTGTTCATCAAAATAGGGATCTAATTCCCCCTCAAAATGCTTCATGGTACATCTGGATATAAGTTGATTGAGGATTAACAATTTTGTTGTTGTGAATAATGAGTCGTGGGGGTTCCTGATCATTGCGGGGGCACCTTCAGGGTGAATATACCAGTGTCTGTGGTTTCCCTTATTTGACACTGCAAGTTCTTCACAACTAGACTTGATTACACTAACTGGTACATATCTGATTTTGCTAAGAACTACCTCCTTTCCTCTGACAAAATACAAGTTACCTACTGTTTCGAAGGTGTCTTAGTTTTGCTGTGTCGAATTGTATTGTTCGTTTGACTTTGAAACTGATCGCATACAGAAGGCTATGTATACTATTAGAGTATTCCTGTTCTCTGGAAATATGAAACAAAATGTCTGTTCATGTTTCCATTTTTTTTTTTGCTCGAAACTGTTGTGTTACAAAAAAATTGGAAAAGTATTGTGTTTTGTGGTGATTGATCATAATTTGGAGTCAAATCCATGCTAGCTCCTGGGTCGTTCAGTGTTCTGTTGCTTATGAAATAATATCATTGGGTCAGAAGTCAACTCGCCAATTTGTCAGTGTCAAATTGTTGAGGAGGTGATTATTTATTAATGAGAACAATGTTGGGATTTCTTAAAATCAATTCAATTGAATGAATTTAAATACTATTTATGACCTTTGAATATAGTAAAACAAATTAATGTAATTATTACCAGATATGAAGATATCGCACATTGATTAGTTGGCTATGGCAATAAAAATAAGAGAGTTACTGATTTTGTGCATTATGAAAGTTGCAAATGTGATAGATTGGCAAGTAGATTGTTGTGTGACAAATCACATTAATGAAATCAATGGTTTAACCCATTAATGCCTGAGTTATTTTGCTATTGATTTTTTTTTTTTTTTTTTATTTATATTATTAGTTATTGGGTTATAGGACAGGGAAAACAGTATTTTAATAGAAAAAAACTTTTTCAAAGTATAAAAACACCATGTGTCCATATGGACACTAGGCATTCGTGCATACAAAAATAACCAATTCATACTAAACAAAACTTTATAAATTTGAAAGCACAAAATCACAAGAAATAATGTTTCAAAGATTACCACGAAAATCACATGCTAATTTTCATGGTAATCTCTGAAACATTTAATGCATAATCCATGATTGCATTTGACGCACGCGGTTCTGACTGCTGATGATTTATTCTTGCAGTAGGGACCAACGCAACGTCTTTTTTTCTCTATTTTTATGACATAGTGTTCTAACTTGTCGAAATGTGAGGTTTGTGGAAAAGAACTGCAAGAACTAGGCTTTCCACCTCCCTTGGGAGCTTGGCAATATTTGTTGAGATAGTGGAGCACTATCTCCCTCCTGAAGTCAAGCTGTGGAATTTTGGTGCCTCCTTTTCTTTGCAACTGCCATGCATTAGCTAATTGGAACGGACTTACTCAAATACAGTAATATACTCCCAAAGAATGACATCAGCTCCCACGATGACGATGCAGGCTGCCTCGGGAACGACTTCTTTGTTCTTTTCTTCGTGGTCGTACCGCGTGGTGCTCGCGCGCGGTCAAAGTCGGCAAAGGTGAACACGACGACCGATGATGTTGACGGCGTTAATTACGGCAATACTGGTATTGTTTTGCGCAATCGAAGGACCAAAATGATTGGGCTCAATTGGGACTTTGTAATAAAAGTAGTGGACTGTATTAAAATAGGTGTAATACCATAAAAAACAATGTCGATTAGGAATCAATGAAATGCCCGTAGTGGAGCGCGTCTGTGAGCTGAGTGGCGTGGAGGGCACGCAGCGGTCGTCGCGTACCGGGTTCGGTACCCCCGACGCACAGTGGGCCGAAAATGAACTTTCATAGACATTTTCATTTAATTTTTTGAATGGCTGTTTTTTTGCATGGATGTGCTTCGGAAGACTAAGTATATGCTTATAAATATAAAATTTACGGAAAAAGATTGCAAACGGCTCACAAAGAATTTTTTTTTGAAAATGTTGTATGGAGTTGACATTAAAATCGACAATAACTCAGCTATCGCACGATTGCGCCTTATTTCCTCGTAGGTGTTTTTACTACCATTTATTTAGGATTTTTTGGCATACTACTTAACCCGGGCACTGGTGCGATTTATTTTTTAAAAATCCTTAAATATTTTTATTTTTTTATTTTTATTTTTATACTATGTTTCGATCTTAGGTAAAGGTTAACGTAATATGAAGTACCTAAGTCACGTCTAGATCAATGACAGATAAATTGGGGACTAAAGTCTTGGTAGTTTTTTTATAATGGTTCATTGAATAATTTACTGTTCAATCTCTGTGATAGTAGGCCTGTGCCCCTTAATAATAAATTAGTTAGTATTGATAGCATTACGAGGACGACATGATCACGTTTGTATTTGTATACTAACATCTTATTTAAAATAAAGATTTAAATAAAGGCTGCTGACGAATAGAAAGACTCTAACCATAGAAATGCTAACAAAAACTATAAACTGTTTGAATATATCATTAAATAAAAGTATATCTTGAATATAAGATTTTATTATATTAAAATGCAAACAAAATATAAACAATTTGAATACAACGTGTCCCAGAAATCAACGTCAAGCCGAAAACGGGCAATAGGCCAAGTCGTGACAGCTATTAGAAAAATATAAAAAAAAATCTTGGTCATGTACTTTTCGAATTATAAGCATTCAAAAATAAATCTCAAAAAGTGACACCCTGTGATGATTTTTCAAGTCCTGTGACTACATTATTAACATTTCGGTAGTTTTTTTCTCTGTGATCTAACCATGAATAACCCTTCTGTAAATTACAGTTAAAAGTTAAAACGTAACTGCCTCAGTTTTAAATTAAATGTTAGATTTTTGCCCAATATTGAATTCAAAATAATGACATCACCCAACTTTAACCGACTGTACTGAAAAAAAAATCTACTACACTATTTTGGCAAGTAACTTTAAAAGATGGCGCGTTTAGTCAGGATTCCAAAATGGTATAACACATACTAATTGCTACTTCTTAATTGAGGAAAAAAAGTACATTGTTGGTTTGGAAAAAAAGTACATAGGTGCATTTGAAATAAAATTCAGTCGTTGGATTTCTTTTATTATAATTTTTATTAAATCAGATTTACGAAGTTTTATAACAAATGTTCAAACTGTTTTCCTTCAGCTGCAATGCAAGTTCTACATCTCTTTAAAAATGATCGCGTAATAAGACGGGCGTATCTTCTTGAGTTGATGTATTCAGCGGCTTCTGCAATTCTTTGGCGCAGCTCGTCTAAATCTTGAATTGGTTTAGAGTACACTTTATCCTTTATCGTACCCCAGTAAAAAAAATCTATGGGGCTTAAATCGGGTGAACGGGCAGGCCACGAAATTGTACCACCCCGCCCAATCCACCTATCGGGGTATTCTCGATTGAGAAACTCTCGTACAGTGAGAGCATAATGCGCTGGGCAGCCATCTTGTTGATACCACATGCTGCCGTAAATGTTCAGTGGCACTTCTTCCAATAATTCTGGTAATTGGTTCTGTAAGAAGTTCAAATAACCCTGGGCATTTAAATTCTCCGGCAGCTCGATTGGACCAATAACTTTACCATTCAAAATTCCCGTCCACATATTTACTTTAAACTGGTACTGAGATCTATCTTCCCGCATCAAATTTGGATTTTCCACGTGCCATTCGTGCAAATTGTGGAGGTTCATGTAACCGTCCTTTTTAAATGTTGATTCATCGGACCATAGAATTTTTTCAAAGAATCGCGGGTCCTCTCGGTGCCTCTGCAAAATCGTTCGACAAAATCGTACTCTCTCTGGGTAGTCTCGGGGTAGCAGACTTTGTACTCGTCGTACATGGTATGGGTGAAACTCGTTCTTTTTTAAAATACGATGTGCAGTACTTTTGGGGACTCCTATGCTCTGTTCAATTCCACGTACTGAGATACTTCTGTCTTCTTCAACTGCTTGCAAGACTTCGGCTTCGTAGGGCATAACGGGTCTTCCCTCGCTAACCATTTGGCTAGGAAATCGACCCTCTGATAATGACCGATGCACATTAATAAATACTCGATGATCGGGATGACGCTCAGCATTCGGGTATCTCTCACGATACACTCTTGCTGCGGCATTGGCGTTGCATAAGCATTCTCCATAAATGAGATGCATGTTGGCGTATTCCTGTGCGGTGTATCGAGATGGCATGATAAAACACTACACAAACACGGGGTTGCGATTAAAACAAGTCCGGGGTTGTCAGAAACGGTGCAGATAAATCCAAATTACAATGCAAATCAAGTCCAATAAACAAAGCCACAGTTGTAAGTACGAAGTCAATACGAATACAAAAAGATGTGCAGTCAACGAAAGAGCGTAACGTACTGCAGTATTGCACAATTTGCCGACGCATCCCTGTTTAGCCAGAGTAGCGTCTCTATCTGTTTCACTCACACATATGAAATGATGTGTCAATCCGTCTCCCTCTTAGTTAGATAAAAGTAGCGTCACTATCTATCTCGCTCCCACTTGTCAAAGTAGCGTCACCTCACATTAGCTAAAATGAATCTTTCTCGCTCACACTAGTCAAAATAACGTCACTCTTCGTCTCAATCGAACTTTTATGAAATACGGCTTCATAAAAAAAAAATGTTTTTTCTCAATTAAGAAGTAGCAATTAGTATGTGTTATACCATTTTGGAATCCTGACTAAACGCGCCATCTTTTAAAGTTACTTGCCAAAATAGTGTAGTAGATTTTTTTTTCAGTACAGTCGGTTAAAGTTGGGTGATGTCATTATTTTGAATTCAATATTGGGCAAAAATCTAACATTTAATTTAGAACTGAGGCAGTTACGTTTTACTTTTAACTGTAATTTACAGAAGGGTTATTCATGGTTACATCACAGAGAAAAAAACTACCGAAATGTTAATAATGTAGTCACAGGACTTGAAAAACCATCACAGGGTGTCACTTTTTGAGATTTATTTTTGAATGCTTATAATTCGAAAAGTACATGACCAAGATTTTTTTTTATATTTTTCTAATAGCTGTCACGACTTGGCCTATTGCCCGTTTTCGGCTTGACGTTGATTTCTGGGACACGTTGTATATGTAACAATAAAATTATATCTTGAATATAACATTTAATGATCAATAAAAACGTTAAAAAAAAAGATCTAATGGAAATACTTATTATTATATATTATTATAAATTAAAAGATAATGAAAAAGAATTATATAAACTAAAATTATTTTAAAAAGAATTAAATAATGGATAAAGCACTTAATTATCTACTCCGAGTCATCATCACTACTGATAGAATCAGAATCTGACGATTCAGGATCCAAATTAGTGATATCGCAGAACTCTATTTGATTGTCTGGTTCTTGAATATTTAATAAATCCCATACTTCTTCAAACAAGGCTTTTTTCTTTTTTGCATCCATAGTAGGCCTTGTCGCTGAAATAAGTGGATCTGAATAAAGGAGAAGGAAATTGAAAATGTCCTCGTTCGAACATACTCTGCTCTTTTTGCGGGAATGGTGCTCTCTTAGGGCCGGCGCCCACTGCCGGCACGGCGTGGCATGACACGGCAGAGCATCCCGCGGCATGCAATGGCATCCTGCGGCGTGCAGTGGCATCCCGCGGCGTGCAATGGCATCCCGCGGTGTTCCGCATCCTGCTGAAAGCCCAGCCACTCTGGTTAGTTTTGCTCCGCGCGTATTCGAAGTTGGTTGTGTCGCAAAAGAACATTTTGTTGTGTCGTTATGGTTGACTGGGATTTAGTATTAATAGCACTTCTAGCTGAAGATGAAGAGAGACAAATAAGAACTGCTAATTTGACGAACAGACAACTCTGGGTGCATAATTTATGGAGAACAAGATCTACAAATGGTGAATTCAGCAACTTATTTAATGATTTGAGATACGACATCCGAAAATTCTATGATTATTACAGAATGGACTATGAAAAATTTGAAAAGTTAAGTGATTTGCTAAAATCGCATATAAAGAAAATCAAAACTAATTTTCGATCGCCTATACCTGTTACAGAGAGATTGTCTGTATGTCTAAGGTTAGTGCATATTACATATTGCATGCGATGGGGCATAGAATTAGGCAAGATAAACTTAACCACTTCGGTTGAAACAGTTTAGCAGAATAACCTAACAAATTTTTGAGCAGTGTGTGACACCACGGAGCGTTTACTAATATTAAAATAAAAGTCTTGATTTATTTAGTAATTGTTTATTTTTATAATCAGCTATCTATGATCACAAATGTACCTACAGTACAGTATGATAAAAAGCGAAAGTATTATAATTTAGTTTTCATAATCCGGCAATTGAATATTGGAGTTATTGTCATATATATCACTATTATTTTGATGTCTGGATATAGGAGTAGGTATGTATTCTATATGAGTAGTACCACAGTTTGGTTCGGTGTTATATTGTTGTTCGGGCTTATTAAATGAAGAAAAATTGTGTAAAGGATTTCTTCTTTCGATAGTTGTATTATGGGTTCTGGCAACAGAAGTTGGTGCGTATTGCTGAGATGAATGAAATTCATTTGAAATATCGAATCCTGAACTTGACTCCACATTTTCCAAATGCTTTATTTCTGCATCAGTAACAATACGTAAAACATCGCGTTTTATTTCAGCTTGTAATTTTGGTGACAAAGTCTTCGCTGTTGCCGCCATTGCTTGAAAAAATATCTCCATAGGATGTTGTTCCTTCTTTTGGTTTTCAATGTATTTTTTTAATATTTCTGCTGTTGTTTCTGTATACTGTGTTTGCGATGACATGTATGATCGCTGACGAACATGTCTAGCTGGTCTAGAATCTGATGCATGGGATGAACACGACATTTGAGATACAGGCGATTGTGCTTCAGGAAAATAAGGTAACGTAAATTCTAAACTTATTGAAATAAGATTCAAAATAATTTAATTAGTATTGAAATCCTTTGCCATGACATGCCGTGCCGTGCCGGCAGTGGGCGCCGGCCCTTAGTCTTCTGAAATCTTTATTGCGAGCTTCCGATGCCTCCTCAGAAAGACTCCCAATAGGTACGATTGCGTTATGAGCTATAATCTCTGCTCCATGTATTAATATCTTGTGCACAGTAACAGGCATATTATATCAACCATATATTGACACGAACCTCTCAGCAGTTTGCCATGTATACTCCTTGAACTTTTCTACCTTTATATGTTCACCTGATGTTATGGTCTGTAAAATTACAACAAACCTGGATAAGTTCTATATCCAGCCCCGTTATTTCAGCAGTTTTATCGGGGAATTCAAAAAACCTTCTGGCTGTGTTTCCGTCGTTGGTTGTTCCGTGTCCTTGTTTAACCACATCAATAAGCAGATTTAGATCCTCTTTCAACCGGTTTTGAATCATCTTCTGTCGTTGCTTCATCAATTCTTGGTCAGCATCTCTAGCAGCGCTCTTCTTGAAATCTAATCTGTATGCAATATGCAAGAGGCACTGCATCATATTTATGCGCGCATGAAGTGGAGAAAGTCCAAGTTCCATCATATTCTCTGATATTGGCTTGACTTTCACTTCTGTCAACTTATTCATCTCAGATGGCTTTGTTAAACAAAGATAGCATGTTGCTGAAGATTTCGCATCTGAAAGATATGTGCATATTTTACCATCAACCATAGTTAACATAAGCTTGTGGTCAATTGTATTGCTTTCGCAAACAGATGGTCTTAGAAATTCTATTTCGTTCTTTATTCTTTTTTCTTCTTCCTTTACTACTGCTTCACTTTCTTTAACAAACGTAAACTGCACTGGACGACAAAATGCTGCCGAGCAGGGTTTCGGATTCTCCCATACTGTCGCTCCTTCACAAGTCATTTTCAATGGTGCCAATGAAGTCATAAATATACTGGAATCATCATGTGCGGAATCCATCTTTTGCTTGTATCTGCTCTGGCTTGATGCACCATCGAAACCCCACTTGCTGATCAACTGCAATTGTTTGTTTTGAATATTTTCAGGCAAAGTTTTTGAAATCCGTTTCGCTGTTAAATCTAAAATAGCTTGCAGTGTAATTCTGGCAGAAGAGTCAGTAACTGTTATATATTTTTTTGGTTCAGGTGGATAACACTCTTGTTTTTCTTTCTGTATACGGTAATAGGAAGGGTACATATTCTTTAGACCTTCTCGGATGGCTGACTCTCTCAACGTCATATATTGCCACTTTGATAGGTGAAGTGATATTAATAAACCAAGTGCCTTCTGAGGTGTGAACGTAGTCAGTGGTTTTTTAATGAGGTCGTGAAACTTTTCAACAGTTTCTGGGTGCTTTAGCAAATGTTCTATCACGGAAGCAAAATTCTCTTGACCAGTTTGTTTCATTTTGGATATGGCTGCATGTAAAAGTTCACTGGATTCGCTGTTTATATATTCAGAACTCCGTCTCTTCTTCTGTTTAGATCTCAACTCTTCAAAAGGTATTTTAGAAATGTATTTTCTTTTCGTCATAGTCCCAACCGATGTTGATGGCTCGGAAATAGACGCACTAGCACCTTCTTCCTGTTCTGTCGATGATGCTTGAGGTTCTGGAACGTTTTCTTTAATACAGCTAGGCCAGTCAACTTCAGCTTCAAGCCAACTGCCATAATCTTGTCTAAAAAGTTCCATCTTTCGGTGGGCTGATTTCCAACGCTTTGCTACTGAGTTTACAAATCTTCGACAAAATTCTCGTAAAGTCATTTGATCTTCTTCACTTAGGCTGCAATTGAGTCGAGATACTACAGCCTCGAATAAAAGATTGTAATCACATGTTTTTTCTAAACTTTGTAAAATAACAAACAAGTCCAGATTGGTTACTATACTTTCCATGTTTAAATATCAATTAATGTTGTACTAACTTTCAATGCGTAAATCAAACTGCATTAATTCGGTTTGCACTTCCTTATATACGGTGAAGTAGACATACCTAATTTAGTAATTACCCTCAAAACGTTAACTTAATACTCTTGTCGTTAGCTAATTAGTAGCTAATATTCTACCCATTAGAAAACTTCCTAATGTATTTCATATAATTTCATAATAAAGGTAGCATTAAAAATCTTAAATGATTGCACCTAATTTACTAATTACCCTCAAAACGTTAACTTAATACTCTTGTCGTTAGCTAATTAGTAACTAATATTCTACCCATTAGAAAATTTCCTAATGTATTTCATTTAATTTCATAATGAAGGTAGCATTAAAAATCTCAAATGATTGCATTGTCCGGTAATTATTATTATTGATGATGACGTAAAAATATCGATTAATGCAAAAAAAATATGAATTATTTTTAAGTCGTTTAGTAATTTTATGGCATTAACTAATTGACGTCTTCAACTGTTTAATACCCGATTTCGTGATTACCTTCTTTGTTACATACATGTTCACCGTATATATTTACGTATTAATTGAATAAATAATATCTTCAAGATATTTTATTTTAGGATGTATTCAAATAGTTTATATTTTTTGCCTCCTTTTAATATAATAAAATCTTATATTGAAGATATAATTTTTGTTAGCATTTCAATAATTAAGACTCTTACTATTTGGCTCAGCAGCCTATAAAGTCCTTACTACAGGGGCACAGGTCCACTTTCACCAAGAGTGAACAGAAATTAGAACAATTATAATTTAGACGTGACTTAGGTACTTCATATTATGTTAACCTTTACATAAGATCGAAACATAGTACAAAAAAAAATAAATATTTAAGGATTTTTAAAAAATAAATCGCACCAGTGCCCGGGTTAAGTAGTATGCCAAAAAATCCTAAATAAATGGTAGTAAAAACACCTACGAGGAAATAAGGCGCAATCGTGCGATAGCTGAGTTATCGTCGATTTTAATGTCAACTCCATACAACATTTTCAAAAAAAAATTCTTTGTGAGCCGTTTGCAATCTTTTTCCGTAAATTTTATATTTATAAGCATATACTTAGTCTTCCGAAGCACATCCATGCAAAAAACAGCCATTCAAAAAATTAAATGAAAATGTCTATGAAAGTTGAATTTCAGCCCACTGTGCGACGCCCCGCGCCGTCCCCTCGGTTAATCACGCGCATATGTGATGCGCCGACATTGACCACACCAAAAGCGCAATTGATAAAGTTTGAAGTTTACACAGAGTCCGAGATTGAGCCCACAAAACTAGTTAAAATTGACATTCATCCGGATTCCTCAAACAACACCAACAAGATCTTGATCATAAGTATATTTGCAATCATTGTATTCGTAGCGGTGGTGTTGATAATATATCTATCTTCTAGAAATTATTGATGTGGAGAGGAGAAAATATATGTGTTGTATTATAAAACTGCTCAAATCCATTTGTGGATGATGAAACTTTACTCAAATTTTGGATACTTGTGATATTATATTATTATTATTCATTTTATTTGTGATATATATAGTTTTTTGGTGATGAATATAAAATATGTCTAAAAAAAATTATATTTTTTCATATAAAAACAAACACATTTCACATCTCCACTATACCCGTGACACCGCGAGTAATCATTTTCAGGAAATTCGAAACTAGTTGAGTGTCCATCTCTATGGGTGTGGGATTTTCGATATCCTCTCTGGCGTTCTCTTTTAGCGTCGCGTCGGTGGGTGGAATCATAGTTTCCACCTCTTGCGTAGCCTCGGACAGGTATAATGAGATTTGTTTAGTGTGTAGAAACATCATGTCCATGTCGGTGAACACTGAAGATTCACCCTTTACCTCTACACCGACCCAGTCTTCGCACATTTCGCAAATGTTGTGCCAATCGAGTATGGGATTGGGTCGTTTCGAAAAGTACACAATATTGCAATCATTCTCAATTCGCAGCTTTTCACACTCGCTCTGTACGTATTCTTTGGGGCCAAACATGAAACTGTACATCCACTCGTAGGAATTCTGCAATATGGCGAGGTGCGGAATGTATATTTCCTTTGTGTAAAACAAAGTCACGGCTGTACTACGTGACAGATTTTAATGTGATTTACAAGATTTGATAGACTGATTCATGAAAATGGATTAGATGTATTCATTTAGAAATAGCGCGGCTTTTCCGGGCCATTGATTGTAGATCTCAAATAATAAGGTGATGTGTGATAAGCTGGTTGTGTAAGGAGAAAAAAAACACATTATAGGTAGGTCACAAGAAGTATTTTTATTACTGTTCATCATCATCATTTTCAAAGTCATCTCTTAAAAGCAGTATTTCATCTAAAAAAGATGCAGGTGGCTCAACCTCACCTTGATGACGCGCCCAGGATAAAAACCACACTATACACATCACATGTGCACAGCAGCCGACAGTGCGTCTGCCCACTAAACAATTACAACAGTATCCAGCAAGAGCAGCCCTAGTGTTAGTAATTGATGGGGTGGTGTCAACTAATATATAAATATAATAAGTTTTCCTACTTGTGTGTCTTGATTGTATCCTACCCCGTAGAAGATAATTATTTGGACCAAAATCATGGACAGATTGTCGGTACACCTCGATTTTAAATTGTCCAGAGGCCCTGACATGCTCTCCGTAGTACGAACGAGATGGTTTGATTTGATAAATTCCTAGAGAAAATAGAATTAGGTCCTGGAATATCAATTGAGGAAAATTATCCAGCTCTGGTAGATTACCAGCAATACTGGCAAATTGCACTCTCACTCTGTTTAAATTGTGCATTTCTACATAAGAGGCTAAATGGTTTGGAGTATTTAGTTTTGCTCGAGCAATCGCTAATATCTGTTCAGCATAAAAATTATCTCTGATTAACGTATGAAATCGATTTATTAATGCAGCAGCTATTTTAAAGTCAAGTATGAGGTGGGATGATGCTGTGTTGAAATATTCCTGACGGAACAATTTGAAGTCCCGTTTAAATCTGCCATTTACAACCTCAACCACCCACCTACACAAGGTCACACAACGGGACTTATTAGCTGCAATGGTCGATAATTGGTGTTCACCAGCCTGTTTAGTTTCAGGCATATAAGCCTTGTATCCATGTTGTTGCAAGGATGGAATTGCATCCCTAAACCCCCTATCAAGAGGTCCAACCACATCAAGGATATAACCATTACAACACACAAGTAAAAACGGTTTAACCAAGTTGCAAAACTTATGCAAACTGTATGTTTGCTTTTGGTAAAAGTAGTTACTACTTTTTTGTACATAAATGTATGTACCGTCACATATTACTATGGCTGGCATAAATTCAGGATCCATGTCTGGATTACCAAATAAACCATTTGGTATCGTCAAGTTATATTGAGCAACTTCCTGAATACTTATGTTATGGGTCCCTAAATGCAGTTGTATGAATTGGTCTTCAAAGCATTTCCTTACAACATTAAGGTTTTTGAACACAGTTGATGAAGCTACATTAAAAAGAGAAGCTATACGTTCATTACTATCTCCTGTACGAAGTTTCATTAAGAACATAGCCAGACTTCTTTTAGGAGATCTAACCCTTTCACTGATACATGGAATCTCAATTAATAATCGTTCAAATTGATAGTGGGTAAAGCCTAACCAATATTTGCATAATGTTGCATTATGTTGAATGATGTTTTCAATATCGTAATTTCGAATTGCACTACTTTTAAGTAGTGAACATAAGTCGTCCATTTGGGATGCAGTGAAATCTGAAAAGTTACTAATTGTGTATAAATTATTCCAATCATTATGAGATTCATTCAAATGGTATTCACAAATACGAGCACAACGGGGCACATAAAATGAGTGATCAATTAATAATCTTTCCTTTAGTAGTATAGGTACTAAGAACCTAGATGTATTTTCACATAACCTAAATATACAGTGGCGGGAAGTAGAAGCAGCACGCTTGTAATTGGACATAGTAATTGTTGGTACTCCTCTGTGTATAGCAGGTGTAACAGTCATAGGCATAGGAGGTGGTTGTGGTATGTTACTGCTGTGTTCAACATCCAATGGGTGTATTTCCATATCCCTGATTTCATCCTGTTGCCTGTTTCTGCGCACAGCTCGGGAAGCTCTGAGCCAACAAGCCATACAGACTTGTTCTAAACGTTCCACCTGAAAAAATAGATCATTAGTATTGCAAATAAAGTCTATCTTAATATATTTTGTTTATCGAAATCTTTATTGCACTGCAAATAGTCGAAAAGGCAGGCTAATGTAGTGTGTGTGTGTGTGTGTGCGTTTGTTTCTTTACTATTTTAGTGACAGACTGGGTTCCACTTGGGAAAAGGCATGGCTGAAGTTATTTAAAAAAATGCAGAAAGGTCAGATAGGTAACTGTAGTGTATTAATAAATACCGACACCAATCCAAAAAAGAAAAGTCTGAAGAGGTAGATTATATTTTCCATATTGATAATAACGACACTGTTAAATGTACGCTAGGGGGTGTTGAAGTTGAAACGTTAATAGACTCTGGCAGTAAATGTAATATAATTAACGACACAACGTGGCAAATTCTCAAGAACAATGGAGTCCTTGTTGAAAATCAAGTAAAATCTCCAAACAAGAGATTTATGGCCAACGGAAGTTGTACTGCTTTAACCGTACTTGGTTCTTTTGACTCTACCATAACAATTGGTAACAATTTTTCTAGAGCCAAAGCCACATTTTATGTTGTAAAAAATGGCACAAGAAATTTGCTAGGGAAAGACACCGCCACGTGCCTGGGAGTTCTAAAAATTGGGTTGGGAGTAAATGCAGTTGACGGTATGTTCCCTAAATTTAAAGATGTTCAAATTCATATCCCTATAGATAAATCAATTAAACCAGTTGCTCAGCCTTGTCGACGAGTCCCTATCAGTGTTGCCGCTTAGGAAAAAATTAAGTCACCAAACTTTTACTAAAATATCACTAGATTGGGTGAAAAAATAAATTCAAAAAGTCACTAGAAGTCACTAAATTATTTAATGAACAAAATAACTGATTATAGATTTAATTAAAAACAAATATGAAAAATCAATGAACAAAAAAAAAACCCTTTCAATTTGAATTAAACAAAAACTGTGCTTAAAAAATAATTAGTTGAATTAAATCCTCATCTACGAGTATTATCACTGTATCATCAGCTTCGTTCGGCATGGTGAAAGTGGACGGTTGCTCTGTGGTTGCAGTGGAAGTCGAACCTTGCGGCTGTTCTAAGGATGTAGATGGGGCAGTTTTCTTATTTATATTTTTAACGGTTTTCGTCATTTGGGACAAGACTCCACTTGGTAAAACGTATGTTTTGCAGGCTTCTTTTAATATATTTTTCTCATGACAGAGTGAGATGCATAATCATGCGTATAATATCGAGCAAAATGCTGCAACGTGGAATGCTGCTTATAAGGAAATACCCGGTTATAGAGATGGGCAAAATGTATCACTAAAAAGAAAAGATTGATATGTATCTTTCGATCACTGGGATATGTATCACTCATTTGTATCTTTATATCCTTTTGTATCCGCGCACGACACGAAGCGACGCGTTTCACTGATGCGTTGCTCAGCGTGGTTCGCTTCGCTCAATTTTATCCAATGAATCAGTAAGAGCAAGATGCACGTGCTGTGCCCATATCTGCTTGCTCTTTACCTTACCTATCTTTCTGTTCTGATTTATTGCACTACTTGTTTCATTCGTTTTAAGTACCTATCTATTTTAATGATTGCTCAATAGATACCCAAATTAACTTCAATTTTTAGTATATTACAATGAAATTAATGACTATCGAATACAACATTGGTAGATTAGGTAGGTATTGTTTTTATTTATTTGTAGTAATAATGTGTATAGACTACCGATTTCCCTTCATACTTTTCCAGGCTTAGGACTGGCAACCTAGGTATGACGTGGAGTTATTTCTAGGAATATTAGTTGCATTTGTTAATGTAAAATAAAATTCATAGGTTGGCGTATTTAGAAATCAGTAGATATGTACAATCTTTTGATTATTAATTACAGCATTATTTACATGAGTTTTTTTACACAAACCTATACCTACTTATTTACAGTTGTTTACATCTATTTACATGCCAGAATTGCAACTTATGAACAGGAGTTGCGAAACTTTTTTTGACGTCAATCGTCTCCTACGTTCATTCAACGTATATCCCGCTTTCGAAAATATCCTCTCGCAAGGAACAGACGTGGCGACGAGATTTTGCCTTTTCATAATATAATTAAATAGCAGAGGATATATGTGCTTCCGAGCGTGCCACCATTTTAATGGGTCTTCGGTACGCTTTAAAAGCGGCTCATGAAGGTATTTGTCTAGTTCGACGATTCCTGCTGCCGTTGGGTTGTCAGGTGTTTGTTTTACCACTTCTTGGTCAAACTCAAACCAAATTGAGTGACTAGGGCCCGGTTCTGGTTGCACTGGCTCTACCGCTGGCGTTGTTGTTGTCCTTGAGGAACTTCGTCCAATTTTAAGTTTTAAGTCTCTCAAAGCCCTATCGAATAATCTAGAGTCCTGGAATTTCCTTTGTTTTTAAAACGCGGGTCCAGAATTGTGGATTCCGCGTTTAATAAATTCGATTCTATGTGACCGAATCTATGATTTAGATCTTTGTGTAAGTGTTCGATTAGATTTTTTATTTCTGGTAAAACATTATTACCATCCGAGTTTTGCTCAAGCAGCCTGCCCCTAATGTGACCCATCATTATTCTGCACAATGGAATGACCTTAGCCAATGATACATTTTTTTCGCCGCTCACTTCGACTGTTACGTCGTAAAAAAGTTTCAATACAGGGAGAACAGATTGGATTATTAGCCAGTCGTAGTCAGAGAGTGCGAGGTCAGGTCTGGTAAGAGCTATCGTGCTTATTATTGCATCTTTTGTGGAGGTAAATCGATGCAGCATCTAATAGGTAGAGTTCCATCTGGTGGCGACATCTTGTTTTAGTTTAAGGGTTGGAATATTTAGTCTTTGCTGCATTGTCAGCAATTTATGGTTCGCTTGGGAACTGCGCTTAAAAAACTCCACGATGTTTTTGACCTTACTTATACTTGGGGCTATATGCTGTAACGCCGACTGGACGCAAAGGTTCAGAGTGTGGGCAAAGCAAGGAATTTGCCGCCAGTCACCCTCTCTTATAGCTGCTGTAATATTGGCAGCGTTATCGCTGGCGATTGCGGTAATTTTATTCTCAATACTCCATTCCCGCATGATATTTTTCAAAAATTCTGTTAGATTTTCGCTGGTGTGCCGTTCGTTATACTCCACACATCCCAGTAAATTGGAGTGTAATTTTGTTGTCTCTGATGTAGAGAGCATGTAATGTGCCGTAACAGCTAAATAACTTTGATTGTTATCTGATGTCCAGCCGTCAGTCGTGAGGCAGACTGCGTTGGCATTTTCTATATTGTGCCTCACCTTCTCTTCTTGTTTTGTGCACATTTTGGGAATCAATGATTGCGACAGTGTTTTCCTTGTTGGCAGTTTGTACCCTGGATTCAGCATATTCACAAACTTTTTAAATTCTTCGTCCTCCGCCATACTGAAGGGATAATATCCATTCGCAATGAAGCGCACAAGTTGCTCATCCAAAAGTTCAGCACGCCGAGGCGGCATGGATTTAGTGCTGTGCGCATAATCTCTGATAGAGGGCTGATGAGGAGGTAACCCAACGGAGGATGGGCCGGGGGCAGGGGCGTTGGACGTGGCAGATTCTGTCGCAGTTGACGTTGGCGCAAGTGTCTCCTGCGGGGCCTCAGGTGTCTGCTGCGTTGGCTGCCTGTCAGTAACAAGTGGTACAGTGGGGTGTTTATTTTTTAAATGTCTACCCAGGTTGCCACAATTTCCAGCCGGTACGGAGAGAATGTTAGCACAATAAAGGCATTTTGCTTTTTTGGGTTCCACTTCCTCAAAGTGGTTCCAAACTGCACTCCGTTTTCGTGAACCTGACATTTTCAGTTGATATTTTTAACACTAACTGTACAAATTTATTTACACTTAAACTAAAGTACCATTAATCCAATAAAAAAAGTTTAGTAAATACCTACTCTAAAATTATTTACACTGATTGTCGATGCAACGAAAACAAAACAATACCTATCCTATCACTGCACTTATTCCCGATCCCGTACGATAACGCACGGACGCGGACGAAGGTCAGTCTTGGACTAAATAAATATTGAATTTAATTTTGTAAATCGCAAATTAATCATTTTTTACCTTTCTTTTCTATCTTGATCCTAATAGCAATAACTTTATGACCGAAATTAGTTTGCATTGTTTACAAAAACTTACTAGGCAAAGTACTTTACAAAAGGAAACCAGTATAATACTTGCAATGTTCACGTACCGCGTTACGACTTTAAGCCCTACGCATCAGTTATAGAGATCTTTTTGTACTGACGTATATCAGTTTATAATGGTCAAACACTTATTCTCGGTATCGAGAAAGTGCGACAGAACATTCTAAGTAGGGAGGTGCGAAAGAGATGTCTGGACTTTCCGATGAGACACCGTGACGCCAGCCGCTCATGCTAGTTGTGCGAGTGCGACACAGATACAAAAGGACGACGATTGAATGAGTTGTTAAAGATACACTGATACACTGATACATTCGGATTTGAACTGATACAAAGAGTGAGTGATCAGAACGGACGGATACATATCTTTTTTATCTATCACTCCTGAGTTACCCATCTCTACCCGGTTAGTCTAATGAATATTTCGTGTTGCCAGTGCACGGTACTCAATAACTACACAACATTAAAATCTGGCTAGTTGACGCAATATTTATCTATTTTTAATAGATAAATGTTGCAAGTTAAATAATTATACAGGGAAATTGAAAAAAATACCCAAAACCTCTTAATCCTGATTTCGTATCATGACCCTGAACAATATTTGGTCTACGACTTTGACCTCAACTAAACAACGTAGCCAAAAACAATTTGTTTTCATTTATTTGACGTCTGTAAAATTTGCGTATACTACGCGCGCGCGCGTACCCATTTTCATAGCTAACATTAACGGGCGCCCGCGCCGCGCGCATGTTAAATTGGACCTTGTCGACTTGCGTTTAACAAGGTAGGTACCGTACCTACAGCTGATGTGCTCAATTATTGGCGATTATTAAGTGCAAGCAAACAAAATCGAGTAAAATAATAAATGTAGACAACATACAAGTAGTACATTGATCCCTGAATATTTCATCGCATTTTTCTACGCTAATAAGTATGTACCTACATAACAAAGCGTCATTCTTCAATATCAACAGATGGATGAAGTAGGTACCTACATTACATAAAACAGTTGTTTTGATGGACTACTTAGTCTTGTTGATAAGTGTGTCTCCTGCCAGGGTTGGGGAATTTGTCCGAAAGGGTTACCGTGGCCCTGGAACGCAAAGGGCATACGAAGGAACACGGGTGGGTTTTAGTCAGTAAGAGTCTGACACTCCCCTCCGCTCCGCCTAGAGCGGAAGAAGTCATTTGATGATTTCCCATCCAATAAAAAAAAAATGTGTCTCATCTATGATAGGTAAGTGCAGTGCCATTTACTCTGAATGGCCGTTTTAGCGAAAATAAGTACCTACACGACTAAGTTCTGCCTCATTGGTGTTGTGGTCGCAAGCACGGCTACTAAGCGCGAGGTCCTGCCGTCATCGATCTTGAACATCTGGGCGGAGTCAAAGCGCCTTAGGCCTTGCGCGACAAAACAAAACATTGTGTTTCGCGGCGCGTCATTGTGCACCAGAACCATTATTATGATCATAAATTATTATTTTAAGTAAAACTTCAAACAGCTGATTCGCAAAAATTCACGTTGGAGGTCAACGAGCTTTATGCCTACGAGAGCGCTCGACAAAATCGAAACAGCTCGCAGTGCCAGCTGATTTTAAAAGATTTTTGTCAGTTCGGTTTTTATGTTTATCGCAAAACAATGTGGACCACATATTTCTATGATGTGGACTGTGTCTGTTAGTCGTAAATTCGAATTGATAAGATATCAGAATAACAATCTTTTCTCTGAGTGTCTTGTCTGTGTGTGTGTATTTGGTGTTCTGAATTAAAATGAAAAATCGTATTGGGAACAATGTGAACGTGTTTACAATGCTGCGTGAGGAGTGGGTCCAGGACCCCACTTTTTTGCCTCGTGTCCACTCTGAAACTGCGCCGTGCTCAGGATCTAGCGAGCTGGTGGCGACCAATTTAGTTAGAAATGAGCGAGCTTAGGGTGAGTAAGTACAATACCTAATTCATACCTACATTACGATCGATCGAATGTCGAGCATCCGGAATTATTATTTAGGAATGAGATTTTGTTCGTGTTTTTTCTTATCGTTATTACCTACATCATTCATCAGTGTTATTGATTAATTAAAATTGATGGTAGGTATGTGATTTCAAATGTTATCATCAGGTACATTTCAAGATTCCCTTTAGTTTTGTTATTGTGGTAAATTGGTAACTACCGGTCAATAATTTTAATTCCACTTTCCCTTCATACTTTGCCAGGCTTAGGACTGACTACATTAAAAAATTAAATGTAAGCAGTATTAAATAGCAGATGTCAATAATTACAAAAGCAAATCTATCGGATCCCGATGCCCCAGCCACACGCGAGTGACACAGCGAGCGAGAGAGCGAGGCAGTCCCAAGAAATTAATTGTCTACAATCTTATTTGACGAGTCGCCTACCCTGAATTCAAAATATGAAACCGCTAATAATTACTTATTAAGCGAGTTAGTACATAACCGAGCTTAGTCAATTTAAGTTGCCTATTGACTATTGAGCGTCTCGCTCGCTCGCCGGTACGTGTATGGCGATGGCGCCAGCTTTACAGGGTCAATAAACTTTAAAATCAAAATCAAAATATTTTTATTTGTAGAACATAGGTAAAGAAAGGGTACAGATGTCTATATTTATAAAAATGAACGCTATGTCTTGCCGTCAACGGCGTACAAATTTCTAATTATTATTTCTAATTAATAATAGGTAAATGGAAAATAAAATAATAAAATAAAAAGTACTAAAACATTCAAAATTAATAAAATGTCAATAATTACATAAATGTCATTAAATTACAATTAAAATGTCAAACCAATAAAATGTCATTAATTTACAATTTGTCTTCCAGGTACTCAGTTACTGTATAGTAAGCTTTCTCGCCCAATAAATCAAGAAGAGCCTTTTTGAAATGGTGTATGCTGTCAAGATCTTTTATTGCAATAGGTAATTTATTATATAACTTGGGTGTCATTCCCAAAAAGCTCCCTGAGTATAGTGCAGTCTTGTGTGGAATAGCACATATCTCTCTATTGCGTCTTTTTGATCTTAGTGTTTGAAACAAATGCAAGTTTGATTTTGCGAACACTGCTGTCTCGTAGATATACATACAAGGCAAAGTAAGGAGTTTGTATTTATTAAATAATGGCCTACAACTATCAGTCTTTTTTAGCTTAAACACAGCACGTACGCACCTCTTTTGAGCTTTGAACGCAATATTTTTATCAGTGGAATTTCCCCAATACATTATTCCAAAACGCAACGTTGATGAAACATACGCTTTGTACGCTATCAAAACTACAGACTCATTTGATATTTTCGCAAGATTATGAAGCGCATAAGAATATTGATTTAGTTTTTTACAAACGGTTTCCACATGGCATTTCCAATTTAGATGACTATCCAAGTAAAGTCCTAAAAATCTAGCACTCTTGGTTTCAGGTATTTTTTGGTCTGCGTAATTTATATTTAAATTTAGTTGTTTTTTCCTTTGTTGGAACGTCATAACCTGTGTTTTTTTTTAAGTTTATTTTAAGTTTATTCTTACGTAACCAGTTTATAATGCAATTGATGGAATTATTTATTTCGTTTTCATATGATTCTAGGTCTGCACACGGTATAATAATTGTACTATCATCGGCAAACAGGACGGTCTGATAGTCTTTACATCTCGGCAAATCATTTATAAAAATGAGGAAAAGTAAGGACCCAAGGACACTCCCTTGGGGTACACCGCAAGTTGTATACCTAATAGACGACTTGTGAGCAACATTTCTCTTAGAATTGGGACAAATTCTATTTAAAACCGTGATTTGTTTTCTTCGATTTAGATAAGATTCGATTAGGCTCAATATATTTCCTCGGACACCATAACGCTCTAATTTACCCAGTAATATTGTATGATCAACGTGATCGAATGCCTTAGACATGTCCATGAGTACTGCGACAATAGGATTTTTTTTGTCAACATTGCTAACAATTTTTGCAACTAACTCATAGACTGCGTTGTTAATATTTCTATTTCTCCGAAAACCATACTGTTCTTTAGCGAGTATGTCATTTATTTCGAAGAACGAGTTAAGGGATTTATAAATCACTTTCTCAAAGATTTTTGATAATACTGGTATTAAAGCTATTGGACGATAATTTGAAATGGTTGCTTTGTCACCTTTCTTGTGAAGTGGCTTAATTATAGTCGTTTTTAATAAGCTTGGATAGTGACCATACTCTATGCATAGGTTAATTATAAAACTTAGTACAGGTGCAATTATATGTGACACTAACTTTAAAATTTTTGTTGAAATTTCATCAAATCCCGTGCTATTGGTATTTTTTAGCAGATTAATGATTTTGAAAATGTCCATAGCATCTGTCGGTGCCATAAATAGGGTTTTTGGGAAGTGATTTACAAGAGATATAGCACTATCGTTTGCATAATTTTCCGCAGGGTGTACTGAATCTATAAAATAATCATTGAAAGCCGTAGCTATGTCCCTAGGATCGTCAATCTGCCTATCACCAATAAAAATCTGCTTTACAGATTCCTGGGGAAAGTTAGATTTACACCTATTGATTAATTTCCACGTAGCTTTGGTTTTATTTTCTGCACTATTTATAATATGATTGTTTTGAGACTTTTGCGTCAAATGTACTACTCTTTTTAATCGTCTTGTGTATTGTTTAAGTAGTTGTTTGTTTTCAGTATTTGGTGATCGCCTGTACAACCATAACATCTCTCTCTTCCGTTTACAACAGTTTCTGATACCTTTAGATATCCATCGCGGAGTTTTACGAGTGGAAATCTTTTTCCTCACGGTAGGGAAGCACAAGTCGTAAAACAGTTTAAACATGTTATAAAACGAATTAAAAGCTATTTCTGGGTTTGTGCTATTGAACACTTCAGCAAAACTTAAATTACTTATGGCTTCAATGAACTTAGATATATTTTCAGAACTATAATCTCGAATTAATACATACCAATGATCAATTGAACACGATTTTCTAACAGGACATTTAAAAAGTTGGGCAGTGTGGTCTGATAAGGCCAACTCCACAACTTCGCCAGTACCACCTCTAACATTATGCATAACGTTGTCGATACAAGTTCCACTAGATACACGTGTGGGCTCTTTTATACTCGGCTTAAGATTGTAGTTCAGTAGTAGATGTTGGAATTCAGTGGATATTCTTGTTTTTTGAAGAATATCTATGTTAAAGTCACCACAAAGCAAAAGCCGTTTTCCCAAGTTTCTTCCGCAATAGTTTAAAATATGCTCAATTTTTTCAAAGAAAATAGAAGTAGCATCTCTCGTGTATTTTGGAGGTCTATAAATGCAAATTATAATCAACTTGTGAGCTACCAGTTCGATGGCACAACACTCAATAAAACGGGACATACTAAATTTTTTAATGTCTATGACCTTGAACTCGTATTTATGTTTAATAAGTATATATGTACCACCATTCCTGGTGTTTCTTGAAGAATATGTTGCAAGTTTATATTCAGGTATAAATAATTGCATGGTATCATCATCTTTCATATTGTGTTCCGTGATACACATAATATCCACTGCTTTCCCTTTGCTGAAAAGTTCATTTATACTAATGCTTAACAAATCTGACTTCCCCATTAAACCATTAATATTTTGATGTAAGATATTTACTCGATTATACACGAAAAAAATTATGCTCCTCATTGTTAGTAGTGCTTTCAGTTTGGGTTGACTGATCATTATACAACGTGTTATTATTGCTGACTGATTGGTTAAAGATATCCCCGACAGCAGTATTATCAAAACATTGGCGAGAATGACAAGTAACTTCATTCATTTCTGCTTCTAGATTTAGATATTTAATATATTCCATTAAATTTTTAAATATTATGGCAATTGCTTTATTGTTTACTGTTGCAGTATGTTTCCGGAACATTTCATATGTGTATTCCAAACAATAGTTGGAATCAAAAAGATAAGCATATTCCCAAAGTTCCTTATCTAAATACATCAAATGGTTAAACATTTCAATACGCTTATTAAATATAGAAAAATGTTTACTTAATCTAAAATTAGGCGAGCATATCACGATATTAGTATTCATCACATTACCAAGCTCCTTCTTCATGTAGTCGATTAATAATCTATAGTTATTGGAGACTTCGAAATCTCTTCCACCTATATAAATGATACAATAATCATCATGGGTGAAGTTTCAGACTTTTTTATCTAGATTTACAAATAACTGCTTTATGCCTCCATTTGGTATGATATAATGGCAGACCTTATATCCTGCGAACGTACTTTCGCCAATGTCTAATATTTTATTTACATTATTACAAAAAATCATACATACTTTTTTGTGATCCTGTTTGCAGATTTCAGATGACGTTTTGAGGTGTCTATCAATAATCGTCGGTAAAGTTTGTAGTTCCGGAGTGAGATTATTATGTAGGTTTGTATCTTGAGAGTCCTGACCGTATTCGCGTGAAGTATTCTTGGATCCTTTATTGACTGATGTAGGTCTTCCCGAATCAGCCATAGATTTTCTCAAGGAAGTTACATCTTCAACATTGTTAGGTACATGTTCTGTAGTCTGCGTTTCCTTTGTGTTCATGGTGCTCATTCGGTTTGTTATTGGTGTTGTGTGCGGTGTTTTTTTAATTTTTTGTTTAATAGGACTGTTCGTAATTTTTTTATAAATTTCCTTTTTCTTAATTAGCTCCGTATTCATTTGTCGCAATTTGCCGATTTCCAATGTCAGTGTTTCGATTTATTTGTGCGCACTCTCTAGTTGCGACTTAAGGTTCTCTATCTCTTCTTTGTCTGATGTGTTCTCGTCGTCAGATATATCTGGCATGCTGTTTGTGGTACAGTCCAGAGTACGAGTAATTATACTGTCGTCATTATTCTGCTCTGATCGGGTGCGTGTGCGTCGAAACGTGATGTTTTCAAGGAAATTCATTATTTTACAGTTGCTTTGTTTTACCCAACTATTTATTTTAACTCTTGTTTTTATATTAAATTGGTAGATGAAATTAAACTTTAGTTATTTCTGTTTTCTACCAGATGGTAACTAAATATTTTAGGTGGCAACACTACTGGTTTTACTACTCTTCAATAGAGGCAATATTGGCGCTAGTTGTCATGCAAAACTGTTTCCTGTACTCCCCACTTAATCATTATTTTGTTTAATGTAGGCGTATTTCAAAAGTGGAATCAGCTTATTTACAATAATTCGTTTTCTATTTACAATTATTATTATTTACACGATATTGTTACCTCGCAATCGCAAGTCCCTCGGATGGCGATGGTTATCACGCACAAAACGTTCAAAATAGTCACCGCCACATCCAACACAAACACCACATCGGAACACCGATTGTTCTTCAACCCGAGCTAACACCTGCGGGTTACTCCGAATCAGGTCAAATGCTTCATTAATTTTAGTTATTAGCATTTGCCTATTTTCAGCTGCACCGCCGCTGTACACTAAACTTTTAACATGACCCCACAAGTAAAAGTCCATTGGGGTGAGGTCTGGCGATCTCGGAGGCCAAGCATGAGGTCCGCCTCGACCTATCCATCGTTCGGGATACTCTTCGTTCAGCTTTGCTCTAACTGCAAGAGCATAGTGTGCCGGAGCCCCATCTTGCTGGTAATAAAAATCACGCAAATCGGCAAGCGGTAAATCATCTAATAAAATTGGCAAGGTATCTGTTAAAAACCTTAAATATGTTTCTCCAGTAAGTCGCTCAAGAAATACAGGGCCAAGTAACGTTGACCCCACAATTCCTGCCCACACGTTAACTCGAAAGTCATGCTGAAAATTATGAGGTCGTACTTCGTGAGGATTTTCATATGCCCATGTGTGTTCATTCCGAGTGTTGAAAAGCCCGACTCGACCAAACGTGGCTTCATCAGTCCACAGTACCAGCGGCCGTTCAGACAGGAACCAGTTGCAAAATGCTACTCGTGCTGGTTTGTCGGGGTCTATGATATCTTGAACACGTTGGAAATGAAACGGGTATTTGCCTTCATTGTGTATGACACTCCAAGCAAAGTATTGGGGAACGTTGAATCGTGCTGCTGCGTCGTATGTGCTGGCTGACGGATTTGCTGCAAAGAAGTCCAGTATTTCTTCTTCTTCACGCCCTGTATGGGTTGGCGGACGACCGCGTTCACTGGACCTAGGTCGAAATTGACCGTGATCACGTAGACGCTGTGTTGCAGACAACATTGTTTCATAGCATGGTCTACGTGAGTTAGGGAAACGTATTGCGTATTCACGGCAGGCCAACGACACGTTATCATCGCACCTTGCAAGCATCCGCACCATCTCCGTGTACTCAATGTTGGTATAATGGTAAGACATGATACTTAATATGTATGTACTTAATTTACTAATACGCGTGAATTTCGATAGCGGTATACGCGCACGCGTGTTCTTACGAGTAAGGCACTCATGCGACTGTCAATCAATCCGCGACCCCGCGCTGTGCGCCCGCTCGCTTCCTTTTGCATATTCGTACCTATTCTGGAGCATGTGTCGCGCCGTTTGATCTAGCCGCGCCGGCCGGGCGGCGGCCTTTCGTCGGTCACTGCATAAATGATATATGCAAAATTTAGACTAAGTTTATTTTTTTTGTATGGAAAAAAAATGCTTCGAAATTTGAAAAGTCGTAGAACAAATGTTGTTCAGGGTCATGATATGAAGGCAGGATTAAGAGGTTTCGGGTATTTTTTCAATTTCCCTGTATATATTATAACTTCTGTGTTGATCATGAAAAAGTCGCTAAAAGTCACCAGAGATTTTTTTGTCACTAAATCATAAAAAAGAGTCACCATAAACAGCAAAAACTCACTAGATCTAGTGACAAAGTCACTAAAGCGGCAACACTGGTCCCTATTCCATTAGAGTCTAAAATTAATAAAAAAATCCAAGAGCTTGTTGAATTAGACATAATAGAGCCAGTTAATAGCCCATCTGACTGTATCTCTCCGTTGGTACCTGTTTTAAAAGCGGATGGCGATGTTCGCATCTGTGTAGACATGAGGCGAGCCAATCAAGCTATCATTAGGGAAAAGCACCCTTTGCCCACTATGGAACAATTAATTCCAAAGTTTAGAAATGCTAAAGTATTCTCTAAACTAGATTTAAAAAATTCATTTCACCAATTAGAGTTGAGTGAAGACAGTAGACACATCACGACATTTATTTGTAGCCAAGGATTATTTAGGTACAAACGTCTCATGTTTGGAATCTCGTGCGCTCCCGAATATTTCCAAAAAAATTTAGAAAGGGTTCTCTTGCCTTGTACAGGAGTCGTTAATTTCATTGACGACATAGTCGTTTACGGTAGCGACGAGGCTCAACATAGAGCAAGGCTCATAAAAGTCTTACAGGTTTTAAAAGATAACAATGTCCTGCTAAATGATACAAAATGTGCATATGGAGTAAATCAAATTGATTTTCTCGGTCATCAATTATCTTGCAAGGGAGTTAAGCCTCTCGATAATGTAAAGGCAATAGAGTCGTTTCGAGAACCAACAGTCATTGAGGAAGTAGAAAGCTTCTTAGGGCTAGTAAATTATGTAGGAAAATGGATCCCTAATTTAGCTACATGGACCGAACCTTTGCGCGAACTTCTGAGACTAAAACTAGGTAAAGGTGTGGATATCACCTCTTATTGGCACGATAAACAAACAAAGGCTTTTGACGGGTTGAAACGTGCCATGACTCAAATCAAAACTTTAGGCTACTATGATCCGCTTGACCGTACTCAAGTATATGCCGACGCTAGTCCAGTTGGTTTGGGAGCTGTGCTGGTCCAACATGGCACTAGTGGTCCCCGAATAATTGCATATGGCAATAAGAGTCTAACAGGCCGTGAGAAACGGTACTGTCAGACCGAGAAGGAGGCTCTTGCGTTGGTTTGGGCAGTAGAACATTTTGAGATGTACCTGTTTGGAAAGGATAGTTTTGAGCTTGTTAGTGACCACAAGCCGTTAGAGGTGATATTCGGAACCGATTCTAAACCATGTGCGAGAATCGAGCTCGAGGGTTCTGCGCCTGCAATCATACAATTTTAAAATAGTCTATAGCCCGGGCAAGAAAAATATTGCAGACCCACTGTCAAGACTTTGTTCGGACAATAAGTGTCCACAGCCTTTTGATGATGACAATTACCTGAACCTAGTTGTTGATCAATTTCGTCCTGTAGCAATTACTTTGCGTGAATTGAGGCAAGCTTGTGAGGGAGATTCAGAGCTGAAGTTAGTTAGGAATGGAATATATAACAATAGTTGGGACCAGAGGGTCAACGTTTATAAGGTCTTTGAACAAGAACTTTGTTTTCAAGACAATTTACTGTTGCGTGGGAATAAAATAGTTATCCCGTCATGTTTAAGGTCAAAAGTTTTAGCAGCCGCTCATGAAGGCCACCCCGGCATTGTAGCCATGAAAATGAGACTACGGTCCAAAGTGTGGTGGCCCAAAATTGACAGAGATGCTGAACATTGTGTTAGAGCTTGTAAGGGTTGCACTCTGGTTTCTGCTCCAAATCCTCCTAACCCCATGCGCAGAAGAGAATTGCCAATACAGCCCTGGGTTGATATAGCAATAGATTATCTTGGACCCTTACCTACCGGACATTATCTTTTAGTCATTATAGATTATTATAGCAGATATAAAGAAATCAAAATCACTAAAAATATAGATTCTGCACACACCATTAGCATGCTTAAAGAGGTATTTTCTCGCTTAGGCACACCCGTAAGCGTTACCGCTGATAATGGTCGGCAGTTTGCTAGTACAGAATTTGAAAGTTTTGCAAAGAATTCGGTATTAACTTGTTTCATACCATTCCCTATTGGCCTCAGCAAAATGGCGAAGTTGAGAGGCAGAACCGCAGTATATTAAAACGTTTACGGATTAGCCAAAGCCAAAAATCTAATTGGCAAGAAGATTTGCTCAAATATCTCACTATGTATAATAGCACCCCCCACTCCGTCACAGGTAAAACTCCTGATGAACTCTTTTTCAGACGTCAGTTTAGAGATAAGCTGCCTTCCGTTGTAGATATAGAATTTACTGATCTAGGAACTAGAGACAGGGACAGTGAAATGAAAAGCAAAGGAAAAGAATATGCAGATAGGAAGAGGCAAGCCACGGAATCAAGTATAGATATTGGAGAAAAAGTATATGTTAAGAATACAATAAAGGAAAACAAGTTGTCCACCACATTCAAGGATACGACACATACAGTGGTAAATAAGGAAGGGAACGATGTTGAATTGGTAAATGATGATAGTGGACAACAGTTACGTAGAAATATAGTTCATTTGAAGAGGGTTGAAGGAAAATGGGAAGTTTGCACAAATGAGGATAATAAATGTTCAGGAAATACCGATACCGTCGATAATAATGTGTGTGACGAAAATTAATAAGTTGATTGTTTTTCAGAACATTATTAAAATTATTTGATGGTTGTTCTTGAAATAAACTGATTTGTATTTGATTTTACTTATACGAAATAATACTATTTTTCTAATTATTTTTGTAAAAGGTAGATGTAGTGTATTAATAAATACCGACACGCCTTACTGGTGGGTCGAGCGGTGGTGGGGGTGCGGTCTGTTAAGGTCTCAGCACACATATGGGATCGGAAAGGGATCGTAACCGTAACGCCTTTCGCCTCGCTGTCAACCAGGCGTCAACCTACCGTATGCACGTAACGAAAGCGTATCAGCAGCGCCTGTACGTCAACTCGGCTACGGCTAGGCGACACCGCGCTTACGCCTCGCCGCCCCCTGGCTGACCTGGTTGGCACCAGATCAGTTTGAATCCAAACGTTAAGTGTAGCGCACGGTTATGTCTTGGTTTACAATACGTGAGTTGGCTATCATAGCCATAGCACTTGATGAAGAGGAAAAGAAAATAGCAAGAAAAAAAGAAAAAGATATTGGGTACACAGTATGAATAAAGCAAGGAGTACTGAAGGGAAATTTCGGACTATAAAAAAACATTTGATGGATGATGAAGAGAAATTTTATATTTATTTTCATATGCCGAAATATCTCTTTTATAACATATTGCAGTCTATAGATGAATGTATAAGGAAGAAGAATACAACATTCAGAGAAACAATATCGCCCGAAGAAAAACTAGCTGTAACGTTAAGGTGAGAAATTGCATTTGTTTTTGGAATTTTTAATCTGGTCTACATAAATATTTGTACTATAATTTTAATGTTTGTATTATCTCTATTGTTCTTTTTTTTAAGTGTACAAAAAAAATACTCGGTTCCGAAACTACAAGATAGATTAATTTTTATCCTCTGTCGATAAAAAATATTTCTTTTGGAACGCAACCCTCATTTGCGATCAGGTGTGCACAGGGGATGTACGTTTTATGTCTGGTGTATGTGTGTATATATTTTGTGTGATTGCGTAAGGTATTTTAGTAAATGCAACTTTTTTGTAGTTTAGGTAAAAAAAAAATACCCATAAATCACATATTTTTTTATTATACAAAACTATATTATTAAATCCAAAAATTATGGCAATTAAACAAAAATAGCGCCACAACAAAAATACAATCATTGTATAAATTAAAGATTGTTTGAAGTATCAAGATCGTCAGCATTTGACGCGCCATTTTCTTCTAAGTTTGAAATATTAAAATCATGAATGTTTGAAGCGCCAGATGTTGATTGTATCTCGTGGCTAATGTTATTTAGAGTGGTATAACCTCGAGGCATGTCATCTTCTCTTTGGGGAATGTAAGGGTTGCGATAACTATAATAGCTTTGTTTCTCTGCGATTTCTTTTAACTCCATTTCCGAAACTGCGTTATATATTTTACTTTACATAACAGCTTGGTTATATTCTGAAAATTTTTTAACACGTTCACTGCCACCACATTTTTCTTTAAGTTCATAGCGATGCCGCCCTATAAAATTACGCGGACACGCCAGGCGTGTCGGCGGCACTGCATCTCGTTAAACTTGGACACGCTAGGCGTGTCCAGTGGCACTTCGATAGAGTTAAATTCTAAATCTGTCTTTTTTTCGGTTTAGCGATGAGTATTAGTTAGTTTGCCATTCGCTGAGCAAGAATAAAGGTGATTCAAATACGGTCGTGAGATTTAACCTGGAGTTATGGCTGAAAATAGTTTTTTAGGTAAGTAATTATCGTAATTTTGTAAGAGATCATAAACATTTTGTGCTTATTTTGAAATATTTCATAATATTAACTTAGATAACTCAATTATTGCAATTTTAAGGAACGATAGGTTAGGTACCTATTATATTTTAGTTGAAGATAGCGTATTTATTTAATTTATTGTTTTCTATAATTTTAATTTTGTAAGAAATCATAAACATTTTGTGGTTATTTTGAAATATTTCATAATATTAACTTAGATAACTCAATTATTGCAATTTTAAGGAACGATAGGTTAGGTTAGGTACCTATTATATTTTAGTTGAAGATAGCGTATTTATTTAATTTATTGTTTTCTATAATTTTCTCACATAGGATATATTTTTTTAATATTAATTGCCAAAAATAGGGGTAAGGGAGGCATAAATACGCAACTATGCAGCCGTGTGCATGGCTGCGAATAACAGAATAAATGATAATAGCAAATAAATATTATGAGCGGGGACGATTATGGAAAACAGTATTAGTACAAATTATGTTACGGCAAACAAAACATTAGGTACCCTCCTAAATAATAATTTATTTAATAAAACGATTTTTATAAACGGTATAACTCGCGTATATTAATCATTTATATATTCTTGACGTTTCAGCGTTCGTGGTCGCAGGCAGACCACGAACCACGAACGCTGAAAAGCTTTCGAAACGTTTTTTATGTCTAGTGCTCGCGCAAACCTAAGACTTTATTATGCTAATTTGTTTACTTAATTGTAAGTAATAGTATTTATTTGTTTTACTGCAGATAATCAGGAAGAATGCTCTGATAACTATCCTGAATGTAGTCAGTCAATATTACAAAACTTTCCATTGAAAAGGAAATTTGATGGTTCACGTACTTGTGACACAGAATCAACAGACGGTAGCCTAGATGAAATTACTGATTCTGATGAATGTGTTGCAAAGAAATTGAAAACAGATAAATTGCCAATGACAGAAAATAATGATTCTTTAGGTGAAACCAAAACAAGTCCTGCATGTTGTGCCGCCAAAAAATATTTTAACGCATTATTTGCAAAAGATTTAAAAGCCGAACTGAATACAGAAAACGAACTACCTCCAATTTACGCCCAGTTCGAGCATGATTTGGGTATAATGCTTGCTTTTAGACTTAGAAATGTGCCCGCAAACAGGCGATTGGAATGCTATGAAAAATTAATTCGCACAATAAGACAGTATGAAGATTGAAATAAAAGACAAAGATTAAGACAAAAAGATTTTTATTGATTACAAAAAAAGGAGAACGGACAATCAGATTTGGAAATATAAGCTGTGATTAAGAGTATACCTAATAATTATATATTAAGTATTTTTTATTTAGGAATTAAGTACCTACCTAATCATATTTTGTAATAACTTTGTTATATGTAATAGCAATCAAGACATACTGAAACCATGAAAACCTGGACAATCTGGGCTATCAGATAGAACATCCTCTCTGTTTTTATAAACAATGTTACAGTGTCGATAATAGGCTGTGATTAGAATATAATACTGATACATATGTCATATATGTATATATTTTTTTCAAAACATTAATAAATAATCATATATTGTGGTCCACTACATAATAATGAGACTGATTTACGTAGTAAAAAAAAAATTAAAACTTTAACTGGTCTTTCATTTAGCTTAAGTACTTCGAAATTATAACTGAATAATTAATATTTTTGATATGGTTTGAAGCATTCTATGCACAAGCCTGGCTGTTGGGGACATTTCTCGCAAGCAAACAATGTTGCTACCCTTTTTTTTTTCGTTGTCCAGCAGTGGGCGCATCTTCTTCGCTTAGTTTTGCCTTTTGTGTCTGTTTCTAATTTCATAATGCAATGAACATTTGTCCCCAATGGAAGTCGCAAATCCGGTATTAAATGAGGCTCGATAATAGATTTTATTACATTTAATCTAAAATCATATAAAGATATCTTGTTATTCGCTGAGTACTTATTGTACAGGAAGAAAGAATTTATTAATATTATTTGCATAATGTGGATTATAACTTTTTTATACCACCTAAGACTCTTGTGTTCACATGAGTAATACGATAGCATTTGGTCATGTCGATCAATGGCACTCATATTTTCATTGTAATATTTAATTATTTGGGGTTTAAGTTTAATTTGCCCCCTGCGATTTCTGGTACTATCTAAATTACCATTGTATTTTGTTGAGATAGCCAATACCTCCCGTTGATCCATCCATTTAATTATGCAAATGTTATTTTTATGTAATATGCATAACTCACCCTTTTTTAATTTTGTTTTTAATAATGTTTTAGGATTGCCTTGCCTCATTTTTCTCAGAGTTCCTGTACAATAAGTATGTTTATTATATAATTCATCCACCAGACCCACGCTTGTATAAAAATTATCTATGAACAAATGGTGTCCCACATTTATATATGCATCCATTAAATGTTTAACGACTTTTTTAACGTGGTTTGTTCCACCAACAAGCATATCAGAGGCACCCCCATACAGATGCAATTTTAGCACAACCCCTAGCTGATCGGCAAGTGCATAAAACTTCAGACCATACTTATTTTTCTTTCCTTTCATATATTGTCGACATTTTAATCTTCCTCTCCATAACATCATTGATTCGTCAATCACTATATTTTTAGTGGGATAATAAATTTCTAACATTCTTCTATTGAAATAATCAATTATTGGTTTTATTTTACAATTGCTTGTAGTTCCTCCTGTATTGACGCACAACATTCTTAAAATTAATAAAAAAGTATTACGCGACATTGCTTTAGAAAATACTGGTTGGTTAAAATATGAATCGGTTTTCCAATAATCTGATAGTCGATTTATTTTTATGAAGCCCATGTGGAATAATAATCCAAAGAATAATTTTATATCGCTGCAACTTATGGGTTTCCAAAACTTAGCTCTGCTTTGTGCACTTCTGCTTGCAGGTCTTTCCTTTTCCCCGTACTCGTTGGTAGAGCGAGTTAATAAATTAAGCAGTTCTTCATTGCATAAAGCGTTAAAATAGCTGATTGGTGTTTCAGCTATGTTTTCTTGGAGACCGGTTGTCTTGGTGAAAGGAATTTCGTTATATTGACCAGGATTCCCTGGTTGCCATTCATCGTTAAATGTATCAAGAGGTAAAGTTTCTTCTAGCTCATTTAAATCTATTTGGCAGTCGTCGTCATCTGTATCTATCTCATCTAAAACATTTTCAGAGAGGATCCCTAAGAGCTCAGAGTCAGTTAAAGCTGAAGGTGGCTGGTTCAAGGGCGGAGTTGAATTCGAAGATTCCATGGCTCCTACAGTGTCTTCGATCCAAGGGAAATCCCAATTAGGGCTTTCCCAAGAGCAGGATGGTAGTGGATTCTCGAAGGGGTCCATAACCTAAAAAAAAACAACAAGAATAAAAAATATGACGAAACGGTTAGCGCATTGGCTGAGCGATTGACTGCTGCGCTGCGTGTCGCGGGTTCGATTCCCGCACGGAGCAATTATTTGTATGGCCTACAGGTAGTTGTTTCGAGTCTGGCTGTTTGTGTACGTGAATTTAAATGTTTGTAAACGCACCCACGATACAGGTGAAATTCCTAGTGTGGGGCAACTTAAAAAATATATATCCTGGGAGAACTTACACATTTTTTTAAAATGTGATCGCATTGGAATAGTAATATTTTGTTAATATATATATATATTAATATAATATGTTGTTAATATTTATAAGTATTAATATAATATTTTGTTAATATATATATTAATATAATATTTTGTTAATATATAACATTAGGTATAAAATACACACTTGTAATAATAATACAATTTTTTTATGTTTTTAAGAAATAAGTATTTAAAAATGTAATTATATGTTAATCCTTACTAATACTATAAAAGCGAAAGTGAGTTTGTTTGTTTGTTACGTCTTCACGCCTAAATGGCTAAACCGATTTTGATGAATTTTGGAACAGAGATAGTTGGGACCCTGGAGACGGACATAGGCTATTTTTTTTAAAAAGATTGTGTTTTGAGTGAGAAAGAGGGAAGAAAAGGGAAAACTTAACATTGCTATTGCAAAAACTACAGGTAGCAGGTACCTGCAAATCAGAAAAGGGGAACTGTGTTACCCCGAATTTAACGCGAGCGAAGCCAAGCATTTTTTTTTTAAATATAGGTACACAATTATACGACGTCATACACTAAATATCTGCATAATTAAAATCTTTAAATTCAACAACATTCCGCTGCGCGAACGCACACGATTATGTGTGTGATTATTTCACACATTGTTATGTTTGAAATAAATTGTACTCACCAATTTTGTAGACAGGTATATCAGTTCACTGAAAGTAGACTAAGTTGAAGTTGTTGGCAGCAGTCCCGAAACAGTAGCCGATGTCTTCGTGAGAGCAATCAAACAGTCCCGAAACAGTAGCCGATGTCTTCGTGAGAGCAATCAAACAGTCCCGAAACACTAGCCGATGTCTTCGTGAGAGCAATCAAACAGTCCCGAAACACTAGCCGATGTCGTCGTGAGAGCAATCAAACAGTCCAAAAATATAAGCCGAAGTCGTCGATAGAGCGATCAAACAATATTCAGTAAACGTAAGTTACGGAAGGAACCGTCACACATGTGCTATGTCGAAAGCTTCGAACACTGCACTAAACAAGTTTAACTGCCGGCGTGAGAAAATATTTGTCAACAAAAGCTTTAACACAAATAAAATTACAAAAATCTTACTTAACGGGCTTATTTTAAAGTTCAAATTCAAAAACCCAAGTCAAAGCTAAGTTAACAATAACAAACAACACGTGCGCGATCTTGCCGTTTTGTTCAATCTTTTGATTCTTTCTAACGCTCTTAACAAGCGTATCTCGCGTACTCGCTCTAAGCTATCCCTGGCCGCCGTCCGGCTGGACCGGTTTGGTGGGAACTTGGACGCGCCCCGAGTGTCGATTTTATGTAGGTAATTTGCAAAGGTATCTATTTCAAACTACGTCAAAGTTGGAAAAATATATGCGAACAGTAGAACTTATTTTAGAAACTTAAACGGTAGGTATTTAGTTTTATACAATCATTTTATCTAGGTAAGTACGTTACCTAGATAAAATAATATTGTATAATAAAATAAGATACATCTTTTTATGGTTTTCATTGCTCAAAATACCACCGGTCCTAAAAACAGTAAGTATTTTGATTTTTTTTCACATAGAACATACACACGTACCTAGTAGAAATTATTAACGAGCGAATAACAGTGAAATACCTACTGTTTTAACAGTACGGTTGTCAATCCAACCAATTGTTTATTTAGGAGATCTTACCTACTTACCGTAAATTATTTTGTACAAATTGGTCTGACCGAGGCAACGGGAGTTCACACAGTAGGTAGTTATCTTTCAGTCCTACTCGCCTTCTTATTTCTTGGGCTTCTACCTACTTGACATTCAATAAATTATCTTCATATTAATTGATTTTTGTAAATACGTACATTATTTTAGCTATATTATACGTCTTAGTACAAAGGTTGAAAATCTCTGATTAACTTGTTTAGGTGGACACGCCTGGCGGGTTCTCGGCGTCACATAATCACTTAAAAAAAAAAAAAACTAATTAAGAGATTTTTCCGGGGGCCACCGCAAAAATCCTTAGGATATAGCTAAAGGATTATGTACTGAGTATTTCAAAAGGCAATTTTGGCTAATTTTCGAAATATCACTGAAACATTTAGGACACGCCTGGCGTGTTCGAGGCGTAGTTATAGAAATTCGCAAGAACACGCTAGGCGTGTCGGCGGCATTGAACGTGTTAACCGTTGCCGCAATGCTCTTAAAAAATGTATCTATCTCATCTTCTTTTTTGGTTTCGTTGTGATTTAATAAATATTTCATTAAAGTTTGTGACGCTGAATTTTTTTCAATATTAAGATTTTTTTTTTTTTGAAATTTTGGATGCAACTGAAGATGCAGAAGACTCAGGACGCGGCGAAAGTGGAGTAGTTTCCGCTTGTAAGTTTTCTGGAGACTGAATTATGTTTATTGAGTTCTGTGAATCATCATTACCCAAGAAACTGCTAACATCTGAACCGTCATCATCATCAACCGAAGAGATCGTATTTCTTTCTTTGTAATGAGGTACTAAAAAACTCATTTCATCTTCAAAGGTCCACTTTTTCGTCGTCGGGGCTGCCTGACCACTTTTAGTTTTACGCTTCTTCATAGCTCGTCGGTGAGACTCTCTAAGATTTAACCAAGTTTTCTTGCACTCAGATTCTGAAATAAAATAAATCATGGTTAACTATATCAAGCGCATGTAGTTACACATGTATGTGTGAAAGGGAGTACGTACACACACATTCACATAAACATATACACGTATTATAAAACGTATATTAAATATACATTTATTGTTGCAGTTACTTCATAACTGGATCTACATTTACTAATTTATTATCGAGCTTCCGTTTAGGAGAATCAACTATTCGTTTGATAGTAATAGATGTGTGCAATGCAATAATAAATAAATTAATGACAATTCATATACCTCAACCAACTACAGCCACATGGCAAGGAATCGAAGAAGGATTTAAAAATAAATGGAACTTTCCGAATTGCATAGGCGCCATTGACGGCAAACATGTAAATATAATTGCACCTCCCAATAGTGGATCGTTGTTTTTTAACTATAAAAAAACATTTTCTATTGTTTTGTTAGCTATAGTTGATCCTGAATACAGATTCATAGCGGTTGATGTAGGAGCCTATGGAAAAAACAGCGATGGCGGAATCTATTCATCATCTACATTTGGAAAGGCACTTGAAAGAAACACATTCAATATTCCATGTGACAAACCATTACCAGGAACTAATCATGCAATGCCACATGTATTTGTGGGAGACGAGGCATTTCCATTGAAGACATATTTATTAAGACCATATCCTCGCTCAAATACACGGAGACTATCAGATCCTGAACGGCAATATAATTACCGCTTATCACGAGCTAGAAGGGTTGTTGAAAACGCTTTTGGAATTTTATATCAAAAATTTGCGATTTACAACAAAAATATTAAATTGCATCCAAAGTTTGTAGATAAAGTGGTATTAACAACTTGCATTTTACACAATATGATGAGGACATATAACATTGAGATGAATTTACAGGAACCGAACAGAACAGAACAGGAAATTACAGTTGAATTCGGCGCAGACCGATTGTTAAGTCAATTACGAAGTATTAGTGGTGCCCATATGGCTACCGCTTTTAATGTACGTGAAAAGTTCAAAACATATTTTCAAACTTCTACCGGACGAGTTCCATGGCAGTAGCTTTTAGCTTTAAATATTAATGTTAATTCTTAATGGATATTCCAGTTAAATTTTTCATTATAATTATATTAATCACAACTGTTTTATTTCCCATACATACCTACATACGCGAAAAACATTAAATAAATAATTAAATAGGAGTAGGTACTTACCAGATTGCTTTAAAGTAATACTTATTTGTTTCCAAGCCTCGTCCTTTTTTATAGTATTGCTGTATTTAGCATCACTTAAGTCATATAAATATGGATATTTTCTCACTTCTTCAATAAGTTTCTCCCTTTGCATCGTTATTTTGTGTTTGAATCGAACTTAAAATTTTAAATAAAACATACGCGCAACACGAATGAAATACTCCTTGCGAATGGCGGCGTCTTTAGCAGGCAAGTCGCGGGAGGGGAAAGGGGAAAGGGTGGACGAAGAGATGTGAGCTCGGGTACGGAGAGACGTAAGCGCGGGGACGGAGAAACGTAAGCGCGGGGACGATGAGCCGTAAGCGCGGGAATTCAAGTTCGGAGCCTGTTCCGAGGCGAGGCGATTACGTTATTATTCCGATTAGTGTGCGTTGCAGTAGGGAGTTTAATACAAACCATTCTGAACGGCTCGAGGCGATACGGTGACGATCCCTTTCCGATCCCATATGTGTGCTGAGACCCTTAGTCACTTCACTGACCGCACACCGCACTCTCTGCTGGTCCGCCGAGCGAGTAAGACGTGCGCGTTGAAACCAAACTGTGTTGTTTCATTTAATTTACAACGTACCGAAATACCCCAATAGAGACCTGTACAGTAACCAAATAAAATAAATAAGTATTTGAAATTAAATATCATATACAACATTATTTTAAGTATATTGCAAACCTCAATTTAGTTTGTTCAGAATAAGTAACAGATTTTTACACCACGTTATATTTTGTCCCAAAAATATTTTAAAAAGGTAACAAGTTGGACACTGAGCGACACTATACCCTATCCAGATTACGAAAAAATAAAATGTAAACAAACAAACCCATGGTTCTCAAACTTTGTTTTCATTAACCGACTGTACATTAAAAAGGTATGCTGTGGTAATGAGTTAATTACTCGAAAATACTTGTGTTTTATCTATGTTGGCACTGTTATTTTTTTCAAAATATTACATGGACAGCGAAGAAAATATGGAAAAAAAAACAAGCATTTCATTTAAAATATATTTATTCAGAATCTAAATCTGTATCAGAGCTTTCACTATCACCCACATGAATTATGAAATGATCAACCACATCATCAATTATCCCATCAATTTTCAATATTTTCTGTTCCTCTTTTATGACATGGTCAATGCACTTTTTCCAATTTTCAGCTGTTATGCTTTTAATTGCATCAGCTAACAATATTTTTACTTCATTTAATTTAAATGACTTATTATGTCTAGCAACATACCCTTTGATCTGGGCCCATATCAGCTCAATTGGATTTAGTTCACAGTGGTAAGGTGGAAGCCTAACCACTGTGATACCGTTTTCTTGAGCCATATCATCAATAATATAACTTTGGTATTTGTCTTTTTCTTTTTAAATTTTTTCTATTAATTGTGCTTTAACTTCTGAATGATCAAAGGGTATATTTTTCTCAAGTAGCCATTTTTGTAATTCATCTTTTTTGTTAGCCATGGTAGGTACTTTTTCCTTCCTACGGGAATGGTAAGGTGCATTGTCTATGACAACAACAGAGTTTGGTTCTAAAATGGGGAGTATTTTGGTAAACCATTTTTCATAATTGTATGAATCCATTTCTGAATGATAATCTCCTTCGGTCTTCTTAGCTTCAAATATTAAGTCACCTCCTTCTAAAAAGCCTGTATCTGATCCTGTAAACAAAATATAATAAAGTACAAATCCAATTCAGAATGTTTTTATTTTTCAGTAGTTGAACTGGCAAAAACAGCAAAACACAGAAACAGGAATTCTTACACATAATTATAATTTGTACAAAACATAGAATGGTGATTGTATTAAATATGTTGACATGGAGGTCTGTTCATTTAAAATAGAATCATTATAAATTATCATAATGCATGTATGTAAAAGAAGCAAAAGTAGTGTGTTCGGATCAAAGTATGTGGCAATCTGTAGTTACTATAAATATGGGAATCAGATGTTAGGTACATAATTATGTGAGTATTAATAATGGAGAACTTACCAATATGCAATATTATCAAGCGTTTGCCTTTACCGCTTGGATTTTTTAATCCCATTGATAGGCCTTCACGGTGAGCTTCTTTTACAGACATTATTGTTTGGTCTTGCCATACTTTGCTCATAGTGTGTCCTGTAACAAGGTCAGAATAGATATATATCAAAAAATTACACTATGCTTGTTGGATCTCCAAGAATTGGATGGTTAGAAAGTGAATAATAAAAGTTGTAAATATTGTTGATTACTAAAATTATAGCTAACCTTCATTAAGCCAAGTTTCATCCGTATAATATATCTTTCTCCCTTCAGCCCTCATTCGAACAATCTCATGCAAATATTTAATTCTCCAGCGGACAATATCATCCCGATCCAATAATGCACTGTTTCTGCTGCGTTTCACATATTTCATTTGTAGTTTTTGGAAAACTATAGAAAGTGGTCCTCTTGAAGTCGGGCAATGTGTCATCCGTATTCACAGCTTCCAGAACTTTGTCAATGGTGGGTAATTCTTTATTAAAATAAAAAGTGTGGATTTTGCGACGTACAGCTCCCAATTGCAAATCGTCCAAATTGTCAATGATTGATCGCCTTTTCGATCGTGGCGTAGGGGATTCCACACGGCCTTTTTCTTTCCTCTCCCAAAGAATTTTAAAAACAGAGCTTCGAGATATCCCCATGATCTCTGCAGTTTTATTAGCTATGTCGTACTTGTAGGGATAAGAATCCTTAGGCCACGTCTCTTCTACATGCTTGTAGACATTAATAAGAGTCTCCTTGTCCACTGAGCGCATCACTGTCCTCTTGGACCGCTTTTTCTTCGGCGAAGAAAAAGTGCAGATATTGCTCGGCCCAGGTTCACTCATTTTAAAAAAAAATAACAACAAAACAAGTAACAAACAAGACAAACTTAAAAGAAACAATAACTTAACGAAAACACAACGAAATATCGATTTATAACACGGAGAATGCACGCTAGCGTCAATAAATTCAGCAAGAGTAAAAAAAACATGGAGGGTATAATCCAACCGAATTAAGAAATACTCGCTCCTATGTAAAATAGTCTTTAATATAGTATATAATATCTCTTTAAATTATCAGGATATAAAATCGTTTGAAAGTTTGGAAACATTGTCTTTTTAGTTTCTTTATAATGCTCACTTACATTATTTTTTATTAAACGTTTTATTTTGTATTTATGTAAATTTTATATGTTAATATTGTTATCGATTTTAATTGTGAAATTAAAAGCTTTTTATGTTATTCATAACTGTTAAGAATATAGGTGGGTATTTGTAATAAATAATTAAATTTTGCTATGATAATATTATTATAAAGTTTATCATTGCAAAAATGACATCCAAAGAATTCTTTTTACGATTTGTTTACATTTTATTTTTTCGTAAGTTGAATAGGGTATAAGTACATATCCGCAATCATATGCGCACAACACAGGTCACTGCTGGTCGGCCGGCAGCGCGTGGTAAGTGGTAACCAACTTTTTGTATGGACAATCAGGTAATATAACAAGCTTATAACTTCGTGTTTTGAAATGTTGTACATAGATTCTTTACATAAAAATACTAGACACGGGTTCCAGGTTTTCTATATACTAAAAATAATGTTATATATGACAGAGAAGGTATGTGTGTCTCGTTATTATCAGGCATATTTTAATTACTGTGGGCATACTATGGCTAGTGTTGGTTATTGCGCAATAGAAAAACAGTTAACAGTTTAAATCAGATTATAACTTTATGAAACATTTTAATCACACACACTGTAGCTACACAACTTAATGATATGGAATGCGAGACAGTTTCTGAGCACATGTTGTCTGTACGATGTCCAATGGTAAAGTCCTTCTGAGTCGCTCCACCTCGCTGCTCGCTCTACTCGACCCCCGCACAAACACAGGCTACTCTGTCCAGCGCCACCAGATGGCATTGACGTTCCGATCAGTCAAACAAATGATGTATTTCTGACATTTACATACTATATTATACTATTTTAAAATGATAATTTTAATATTACCTGGTGCAATGGTATCCACTGTAAAATAATATTCCTTTCCGCAGTGTCAACACGTACAGCATGTGTTTGGTGTGCTCTTAAAATTGAAGAACCACATGAGATGCAAATATTCCTATACCCAAATCTTCTCACTGAATGACCAGTTTGAATACATTCTTGCAATATCATGAAGCAGTTTCCACAAACGGCATCTAGTGGGTGTACCTGAAAAAGTAGGTAGGCAAGTTATAACTTGACAGGGTCTGGCCAGTGGGTCGTCTTAGGGGATCTAATATCACTTAATTAGTGTCTTAAGTGATATTAGATCCCACAAAGTAGATTGTAGTACATGCACCACCTTGTTGCATTCACTGTTTTAGGAGACATTAGTCATGTCAACTTACTGCATCGAATTATAAATCCGACTTTGTGCAGTTGTGGGCAAGAGCATACTAATTATCCTACTTTATGGAGAGGAACTCGCATTTGAAACTATTCTACAGGGTTTTGCATCCTATACATTTCGAATAAATATACCTCATTAAATTCTTCTCATTTTCAAAGGTAAAACCTCAGATTAGAGAGCATTAACACTCACCTCGCGAGAAATCCACATACACACAAGTTGGCGTACGTCTGCAGCTGTCTCGGACAGTAACTGTCGTCGCACATTCCGTTGAAATCTTACTGCACAATTGATACAACAGCTTTGTGGATCACTGAACCTACAGATGCCATTTTCATAAAATCTTTCGAATAAAAATACAGAAAAGAACATAAGAAAAACTTTCATGCGTAACTATCTAGAAAAAATCGGAAACAATAATGTTGTCTGTCAGTGTCAAACTGATTGAAGCTGATAAACAAAGGACCACAGAGTATCTACAACGTGCTTATTAATTACGTTTCATTCCACGGTGATTTTTAAAGTACGTTACGCGATATTTGCGTGAACCCTTACTAACAGCATTAAAAACAAGTTCACTGTACCAATTAATTATTATGTCTTTAATCGTATTTAAAGCCGATACTATTACCGCCACGCACCGTAGTAACATTTTTTTTTCACGTTAAAATAAACCTATAAATGCTCCTAAACACGCACTTTTTGTCGTAACACTTTTTTACTATTATTTCATTATTCCGGTTAGATTTCTATATAATTTTTGATCTGTTAATTATAATAAGATGATCACTTTTTTATGCGTAATATGATTAATATACGTTACCGTTTAATGGTGGGCCGCACTTTTCGTCAGTCAGGTACTCGTACAGCGGGTTCTTTTCTATGGCCACCTCTTCAGTGTGTAGAATCTTGATATAATTTTTCATGGTATCGAGCTCCACCTGAGTGAGCTTTCTTAGGAATTGGACATCCATATCCTTGCTGATGGCCTCGTGGATCGTCTGATATTCTTGCAGTTTGGTATAATCTTTACACTATTTGCGCTGTAGCATGGTGCGGGTGACAGTTTCAGTAACATTTCGTTTCACTCTTGAAAGTTGCCGCGATTTACAATTTATGACTTAGTATTTCAGTTGTACCACATTCGTAATATATTAAATAATTAATAACTGTAGTAAATTAAATTAAACCCAACCAGAATGTTCTAATCAAGAAATAAAATCAAATTGAATGAAAAATTAAGCAAAGTGTTATGCGTATAACGTAACGCCATAGACGTATTTAGTGATGGGATGTACTGCTACGATGGATAGTCGATATTTTTTATAATAAAAAACGTATATTGTGCGTAGGTCAATTTTTATTTTTAAAAGGTCTAATTATACAACAGAACATTTATAGGGTAAGGTTGCTTAAAAGGTTGCTAAAAAAAAATACATGTTATTCGTCTAAACTCATATCAGAGTCAGGAACATCTGAATTGTCACTCAATTCATCATCTGAATCTGTGACGGATATTATTAACGATGACTCAATTATGTTGTCAATATGTATGTCACGATCCCAATCAGACATAATGTCCCTTTTTGTTTTATTCACGACCTTCGACCAGTCTTCAGGTTGAACATTGTTGATGGCCTCTTGTAATAGGGCCAACATCTTATTTGCCGTAAATGGCGGCGAAGTATTATTTCTTGCGGCGTAACCTAAAAATAAACGAACTTATAAAAAAAAGTATTCAAATAATCATCAATCAGCCTAATCTAGTATCTGGTAATGTTTTTAAACTAGGTACATGCTACGATCGGAAAGCTGATTTTTTTATAAAGCTTCAAAATGGGAATTGAAATTAAAAGCATACCTTTTATTTGGGCCCAAATCAGCTCAATAGCGTTATACTGGCAATGGTAGGGTGGTAGTCGAAGGACCTGGTGGCCTTTTTCTTTTGCCATCTCGTCCAGAGCATAGGTAGGAGTTGGTGGCTTATGGCGTCGGACTAAGGCAATAAGCTCCGTCTTTAACATTTTTATATCTGCTGTAACTCCGTTTTCACTCAGCCACTTCACCAACTCGCTTTTGCGGTTGGATTGGTTTGGGGGTTTATTAACTTGCACCGAATGGTAGGGTGCGTTGTCCATTATTATGGTCATAGGCTCTTTTAAATTGTTTAATAGACCTATGAACCAATCTTTAAATTTTTCGTAATTCATCTCCTCATGATACTCCGTAGTTTTTTTTGACTTAAAAGCCAGCAAACAATCAGGGACGAATCCACTTGCTGTACCTGCGTGACAAATAATAAGGCGTTCGCCTTTGCCTTCCGGCACTTTGGTACACGATTGTGCCGTATCGTCGGTCCAACTTTTACCCACTGTGTGGTTGGCGTTTAGCCACGTTTCATCCAAAAAGACAACTTTGCTCCAATCACTTATGTTTTTGGCCTTCCTTAAAAATCTACATCTTGCTAGGGCAATGTCAGTCCTATCCATAATAATCTTTCTTTTGTTAACTTTTTTGTAAACAAAGCCAATATCTTTTATAACTTGCCGTAGCGAAGTAATACCTCCTTTGAACAAGTCAGCTTCTTTTAATGATTTTAGAAGCTTGAGCAATGTGGGTAGCTCCATTCTTCTATAATAATCATAAATATGATTTCTAATAGCAACCTTAGCAAAATCATCCAAATCTGTGATTGGCTTCACCTTGGTCCGCTTTTTGTTGGGTGTCGATAATTTATTTTCAAACATCCCATCTTGGCCAATTTTCTCACGTGTTATACGCGAAACAGTATTGCGGCCAATATCAAGAGCTTCGGCTACTCGTTCTACAATATGATTCAATGGTAACAACGGTCAATTATTTTGTTGTTCTCTTTCAAAGTAGTCTCGGAGGCGAACAACAAGCTCCCTGGCCTGACTACCCAAAACAGTTTTTTTTGTATGCTTAGGCATGGTAATAACAACAAACTCAACAAACTTATAACAAATAACAATTTAACAAAAATGAAAACAAACAATGAAATCGTAATACGTGTCACATTAAGTCACAATATAACGCGCTTGCACTCGTACTCGCACTCACAGCATCGCACGGGTAAACAACATGGCCGCCGCGCCGATGCACCATAGAGCAAAAATGTTGTCACGAAAAAAAAAACATAAACCCGATTTTGATTATTTTATATAAGTACAAAGATAATTATGTAGCCATAAAACATTTATATTGACAAGTTTATACACGTAGCACACACGTAGTTACACTGCACAACTGAATAATACACTAATTTTCATAACAATATTAAAGAGAACTAGATTCACGCTGCGAGTATCGTTAGCGATAAAAATGAATTGCATAACCTCACATCCCTACGTGGTACTGACAAATGTCAACGTCATACGGGCAACTGTCACCCGCACCATGCTACAGCGCAAATAGTGTAGTTATAAATATACACTCACGTAGTTTGAGCAGGTCAGCCTTGGCATCTGCGAGGGTGAAATTCCACTTTTTACACCGATCCTCCTCGGAAAAGTCGTGATTGCACCGTAAATCTTCTAGCCTCTTTGAGAATTGACACGGCGCATCGATGACCATGTGTCAGGTCACCACGTAGTAGAGGTAATCCTTTGTAGCTGCAGCTGTCTAGCGAGTTAAAAGACTGAGACTCGTGATTAAGATAAAACTAATTTTATTTTCAAAACGTGTTAGTAGTACAGTGGTATGTTGTAGAGTCAATACAATAATGTGCTTAAATTATATTTGGGTTAGTTTATATACTAAGTCTTATCAGTTAATACAGTGGTGGGGACAGGATGGTTCTCACCACAATTCATTTATCTAATCGCTTTCGTTTATTGCCGTTGTTTATCGGGCGGTGGCGGTATCTCTACTGTCTGGTCTCGTTATCTTGACTGGTTAAGTTGATGGGTCACATTATTTATTTTGTGATTCATTGTGGGTTCTTTATTATTGAAATGTTTCCTGTATATTTCAGACAGTTGTTCTATGAGTTTATAACTGTTTCCTACTATAGCATATCTTTTTGATCCGAGATATTCTTTACAGAATTTTATAAAGCCAAATATTTCTCTACATTAGATTTAACTGGCGCCCAACGTGGGGCGCTAGTTAAAAGACTGAGACTCGTGATAGAGATAAAACTAATTTTATTCTCGAAACGTGTTAGTAGTACAGTGGTATGTTGTAGAGTCAATACAATAATGTGCTTAAATTATATTTGGGTTTGTTTATATACTAAGTCTTATCAGTTAATACAATGGTGGGGACAGGATGGTTCTCACCACAATTCATTTATCTAATCGCTTTCGTTTATTGCCGTTGTTTATCGGGCGGTGGCGGTATCTCTACTGTCTGGTCTCGTTACCTTGACTGGTTAAGTTGATGGGTCACATTATTTATTTTGTGATTCATTGTGGGTTCTTTATTATTGAAATGTTTCCTGTTGTTTTGTGTGCATGTAGTGTGCCAGCAGGTTGGAGACTTTTTGGTTTCAGAGGCGTAGGAGTAAAAAGACGTTGTTCTTCTTTTCCGTTTAATTTCTTAAGTGAAGTGACATAACACCTTTTGAACCAGTTCTGTTCATAGATAATTGAAACCACAGATAAAATCTACACAATCATGAGTATTGATTTCTTAGCGAAAGTGATGCTATCTAGCCGAAATGACGCGAGCTAATCAGGATGACACCTGCCTACGAGTGACATCGGTTGCGGTAGTGTCGTTCGTCGGCCCAAGATGGCGTTGCGTTAACACCTGTATATTTCAGACAGTTGTTCTATGAGTTTAATACTATTTCCTACTATAGCATATCTTTTTGATCAGATATATTTTCAAAATTAAATGGAGCCAAATATTTCTCAACATTAGATTTAACTAGCGCAAATGTCTCTGGTGGAAGCTCCCATACACAACACTTCTCTTTGATTACTAACGCCATGGTGGATGGCAAGTAGTTGTATTCTCGATACCACTCAGTGAGAACAGATTGCCCGTACAAGAAATCCTCTTGAAAGCATATATTGTAATTGGTGCCCTGCTTCGCATAATGGGTAGCTGTGTCAGAGATGATTGTCATCATACACCCTTGAATTCAGTTAGATTGAGGAAAGACGCGTGCATGCTTTCGGAGATGGCTCTGTTCTCAAGAGAGGTTACGAACTCTTCAGCTTTGATGTGGAGGATCCAGGCGGCTATCTTGTGGGAGGTGTAGACAGTGTATGATAGCCTTGGGCTGGCTTGGATATTGTTTGGGATCAGGTGTCTATCTTCAACTTGTGTCAGGTCACCTATGACACGTAGTAGAGGTAATCCTTTGTAGCTGCAGCTGTCTAGCGCAAATGTCTCTGGTGGAAGCTCCCATACACAACACTTCTCTTTGATTACTAACGCCATGGAGGATGGCAAGTAGTTGTATTCTCGATACCACTCAGTGAGAACAGATTGCCCGTACAAGAAATCCTCTTGAAAGCATATATTATAATTTGTGACCTGCTTCGCGTAATGGGTAGCTGTGTCAGAGATGATTGTCATCCACGTTAGTATGTTAGGGCACCCATTCCACATGGCTCCTCTACGTAAGGCAGGGCATGGTAACCGGTGGGACAACATACCGGAGTACACCTGAGCTGTGTATGGCTCCAGTTCTTCTAGGGTTAGCAACGTCTTCTCTTCAATGAGCCTTTCCAGCAGGGTTCTAAGACCTTCGCTGCCCTTCACCCAACTTCTCAGTTCCAGGATAGTCTTTATATTCTCTACCATGCTGCCCACCTTTAACACCTGCAGCACCTCTAACAACCGCACGCAGCGCCATCTGAGATTAGCTTTATCTTGCCATCCTCATTGCTGCTATTTCACGCCGGATGTTCTCCTTGAGCTCATCAGTTTGGCAGGGAACATCCGTCTCACAACCGCTAAAGAGTCATTTGATGTGTGACTGGCAACTGCACCTTGCTGGAACCCTGTTCTTCAGTTCACTATTCCTGAATTTTGAAGTTCTGGAGCGAGGAAACCTTCTAACATCGCAACATAGCGGTCGGTGTTAACAGTGACGTTTCGCCCCCGCGAATCTTCAAAAAAGAAAGGACCAATTATTCCTCTGCACGAGATTGCCGCCCATACCGTTACTTTAGGACTATGCAGTGGTTTTTGGTGCTTTCGTTTCGGATTTTCTCTGCTCCAATATCGACAATTTTGACGGTTCACAAAACCATTCAAATGAAAATGGGCCTCGTCAGAGAAGAGGATATTGTTGAAATTGGAAAATCGATCAAGCATTTCTTCAGCAAATGCCAACCTTGCTTCGAAGTCACTAAATTGTTGCGTTAATCGAATCTTATATGGATGCAGCTTGAGATCCAGGTTTAAAATTCTTTGTAAACTTCGTCGAGATAAGTGTAAGGCGTCATTAGGCGTCCGATCTCTTGCGAGTAGACACTTGTGGATTTGCTCGTACTGACTGCGTCACTCTTTCAATATTTTCTGTGGTCCTAGATGTTCTTGGACGACCTTTAGCTCGTGGTTAACACTTTACCCAAATTTTAAATTTAAATTTTTTTTTATTTGACATTTTTGAATATTTTATATTTGACCTGTAATTCTAAATTTATTCTATAATGGTATGTAACATTTATATAATAGTGCAAGCATGGCAAGTGTAAAATTATTTTTTAATTTTTATGTTCTGGGTCTTTAACCCAGAACATAAAAATTAAAAAATCTGAAATAAATGAATTTAATCTTTTAATCTTTAATCAAATTCGCACTCGGCGCTCCACGGATTTTTTGTAATCCATATTCAGCACAATATAGTCGCCGATATTGATGATAGTCGAGATAAGAGAACGACCGTTCTCGTAAAACGCGCGTACACAAAATGCGCGACGCTTCCCGTCGAACTGGCTCATGTCTACTAAAACTGCGTCCGTGCCCCCCCACGCAGATTACCTCTCAAAAAAGATGACGCAATATGCACGTTCTATTGCGCCAGCCTGTATTTACAGACTTCACTTGCTTATGTACCTACTTTAATTATTTCCATAGCTAAAAATTCAGTATTATCGTCAGTCCAGCCTTCTGTAAGATTTTGCATTACGTCTTCTTCGTCACTTAAGCTATCGCTATTTTGAACCGAAACTGTTTCCCTTGGTATTTCGAACGGTTTGAATAATTGGAGAACGGCGAGTGGTAATGGCATACGTCTTAATTTTGCTTGCCTTTGCTTTAGTCTGACATTTGAAATAAAAGGATCTGATGTTAGTAGTGCCCGGGTAAACAAATCAGTCGTGGTTGTAACTCTATCAAACTTTCGAGTATGATGCTCTCTGTCAAACCTCCAAAACTTATTTCTTGCTTCTCCCGCTTGTTCTGAGAGTAAACCCACAGGCATTGCAGAGTTTCGCATGATGTCTTTACCATGTACTAAAATTTTGTGCAAGGTTACCGTCATAGGATACCATTCAAAATTTTGGACATAATAGCCAGTGACATACAAAAATCTCCAAATTTTTCGGTATGAACTGTTAGCCCACAGGATAATACTACTAATATTGTAAATAAATCATCAAGTAGCCAATGAGGAATGTTTAATATGTCTGCAAACGTTCCACGGTTTTTGTTAGACAATGCTATGCGAGCAGTATTACCATCGTTGGTGGTACCTACATATTGCGCCGCACCACATCAACCAGAAGCCCCATTTTTTCTCTTACTTCTTGTTATACCTTTTTTTAGTTTCTTCCACAATTATATGCTCCGGGGAATTGTGAGGTATCCTCCATTTTCTTACTTGCATCTTGTATCCTAGATGAAGCAAGAATTCTAAGATACATATCCACGCGTGCAAAAGACTTATTCCGAACTTCATAAGCGATTCATCTGAGGCTTGATAAAGCACCATGTCTAACTTATTAAACTGAGAGGAAGTCGCCTTACAAAATGGGCGTCTTAGTTGTGACGAAGTGTTAGTGATTATATTGAGCACTTTACCGTCTATAATGGTCAAGTAAAGTTGAATTTTTGCTGTTAATGTTAGGTTTTTTGATGATTTCACGCAAATGCTGTCTATTTCTGTTATTAGGTCTACTACCCATTTTTGTTCGGTAAGTACTGAAAGCCAATGCCTAAAATTGGCGTCTTTTTTTTTTTTAAAGCAGTCATCGCCCCTACGTTGAAATATCGTTTCTAGACAATGTGACAAACAAAACTTGTTATGACATGTATACACTAACTTGTTATGACGTGTAAATAATTCTTAAACGAGCACACTTTTGTTAGAGAAATAAATTTTTATCTGTATTATTATTTTATTTTCATTAATGTTTTTATGTTTCCTCGGCAGTCTATAAACATCCCCACTGCAGGGGCACAGACCTACTCTCATAGAGTGTACAAGCCCTAGTCAAAAATCGGGATCAGCTGTTTTATTAAAAAAAAAAATTATATATACTAATAATACTGCACCAAAATAAAACTAGTAACTTCTTAGTAGGTTTTTATTGTTTCGCATTTACACCCTATGACATTATTATATAAAATAGATAACAAGTTAAGAGAGGAGTGGAATATAAGCAAATTAAATCTCATTATTATTATTAATATTAGTTTAATTAAAGTAGTTTGATATAATCCAGTCACATAGAAGGATATACAACGTGTCCCAGAAATCAACGTCAAGCCGAAAACGGGCAATAGGCCAAGTCGTGACAGCTATTAGAAAAATATAAAAAAAAATCTTGGTCATGTACTCTTCGAATTATAAGCATTCAAAAATAAATCTCAAAAAGTGACACCCTGTGATGATTTTTCAAGTCCTGTGACTACATTATTAACATTTCGGTAGTTTTTTTCTCTGTGATCTAACCATGAATAACCCTTCTGTAAATTACAGTTAAAAGTTAAAACGTAACTGCCTCAGTTTTAAATTAAATGTTAGATTTTTGCCCAATATTGAATTCAAAATAATGACATCACCCAACTTTAACCGACTGTACTGAAAAAAAAATCTACTACACTATTTTGGCAAGTAACTTTAAAAGATGGCGCGTTTAGTCAGGATTCCAAAATGGTATAACACATACTAATTGCTACTTCTTAATTGAGGAAAAAAAGTAATTGTTGGTTTTAGGTGCATTTGAAATAAAATTCAGTCGTTGGATTTCTTTTATTATAATTTTTATTAAATCAGATTTACGAAGTTTTATAACAAATGTTCAAACTGTTTTCCTTCAGCTGCAATGCAAGTTCTACATCTCTTTAAAAATGATCGCGTAATAAGACGGGCGTATCTTCTTGAGTTGATGTATTCAGCGGCTTCTGCAATTCTTTGGCGCAGCTCGTCTAAATCTTGAATTGGTTTAGAGTACACTTTATCCTTTATCGTACCCCAGTAAAAAAAATCTATGGGGTTTAAATCGGGTGAACGGGCAGGCCACGAAATTGTACCACCCCGCCCAATCCACCTATCGGGGTATTCTCGATTGAGAAACTCTCGTACAGTGAGAGCATAATGCGCTGGGCAGCCATCTTGTTGATACCACATGCTGCCGTAAATGTTCAGTGGCACTTCTTCCAATAATTCTGGTAATTGGTTCTGTAAGAAGTTCAAATAACCCTGGGCATTTAAATTCTCCGGCAGCTCGATTGGACCAATAACTTTACCATTCAAAATTCCCGTCCACATATTTACTTTAAACTGGTACTGAGATCTATCTTCCCGCATCAAATTTGGATTTTCCACGTGCCATTCGTGCAAATTGTGGAGGTTCATGTAACCATCCTTTTTAAATGTTGATTCATTGGACCATAGAATTTTTTCAAAGAATCGCGGGTCCTCTCGGTGCCTCTGCAACATCGTTCGACAAAATCGTACTCTCTCTGGGTAGTCTCGGGGTAGCAGACTTTGTACTCGTCGTACATGGTATGGGTGAAACTCGTTCTTTTTTAAAATACGATGTGCAATACTTTTGGGGACTCCTATGCTCTGTTCAATTCCACGTACTGAGATACTTCTGTCTTCTTCAACTGCTTGCAAGACTTCGGCTTCGTAGGGCATAACGGGTCTTCCCTCGCTAACCATTTGGCTAGGAAATCGACCCTCTGATAATGACCGATGCACATTAATAAATACTCGATGATCGGGATGACGCTCAGCATTCGGGTATCTCTCACGATACACTCTTGCTGCGGCATTGGCGTTGCATAAGCATTCTCCATAAATGAGATGCATGTTGGCGTATTCCTGTGCGGTGTATCGAGATGGCATGATAAAACACTACACAAACACGGGGTTGCGATTAAAACAAGTCCGGGGTTGTCAGAAACGGTGCAGATAAATCCAAATTACAATGCAAATCAAGTCCAATAAACAAAGCCATAGTTGTAAGTACGAAGTCAATACGAATACAAAAAGATGTGCAGTCAACGAAAGAGCGTAACGTACTGCAGTATTGCACAATTTGCCGACGCATCCCTGTTTAGCCAGAGTAGCGTCTCTATCTGTTTCACTCACACATATGAAATGATGTGTCAATCCGTCTCCCTGTTAGTTAGATAAAAGTAGCGTCACTATCTATCTCGCTCCCACTTGTCAAAGTAGCGTCACCTCACATTAGCTAAAATGAATCTTTCTCGCTCACACTAGTCAAAATAACGTCACTCTTCGTCTCAATCGAACTTTTATGAAATACGGCTTCATAAAAAAAAAATGTTTTTTCTCAATTAAGAAGTAGCAATTAGTATGTGTTATACCATTTTGGAATCCTGACTAAACGCGCCATCTTTTAAAGTTACTTGCCAAAATAGTGTAGTAGATTTTTTTTTCAGTACAGTCGGTTAAAGTTGGGTGATGTCATTATTTTGAATTCAATATTGGGCAAAAATCTAACATTTAATTTAGAACTGAGGCAGTTACGTTTTACTTTTAACTGTAATTTACAGAAGGGTTATTCATGGTTACATCACAGAGAAAAAAACTACCGAAATGTTAATAATGTAGTCACAGGACTTGAAAAACCATCACAGGGTGTCACTTTTTGAGATTTATTTTTGAATGCTTATAATTCGAAAAGTACATGACCAAGATTTTTTTTTATATTTTTCTAATAGCTGTCACGACTTGGCCTATTGCCCGTTTTCGGCTTGACGTTGATTTCTGGGACACGTTGTATACTCTATGGTTACTTAAAGCTACTGTTCTTCTTCTTCGTCACTCGATTCTTCGGCTTCGTTCTCCACGTCATGTCTTATTATAATGTTGTCCAATAAGATTGCAGGTGTATATGATTGCAAATGTACGTATAACCTATGGGGGACCATATTATGAGCTTACGATAATCAAGTGCTTACCTGTCTGATATTTCTGACTTCTGATAAATAATTCATTATAAAGGGATGCTGTTCCACATATTCTGGCGGCAAAACACTGGATCTACGAAGGCGGTTATTGCTTCGATTAACACTGCGGTCACAAGAAATACAACGTCTTCTCTCCATTCTCAGTTGTATGTGTTATTAAAACACGTAGAAGTCATCAAACAATCCGAAAAACAGGCACAAGTCAACAAAAGAGCAGAAATCGAAGTCCATAAAACCAAAGCCAAATCGTTGTAGTATATCCACTGAATAATCCAAAAACCCACGCGCACTAACGAAAGATAGCACAGTTGGAGTAATGTATGGTATCACCATTTGCTTTAGGGCTGTGAGACAATAAGTGTGAATGAGACGGAGAGATCGCTGGTCTCGCATGTTTATGGCAACTGGGTGCGGCGTGTCATCATGTTGGCGTGTGTAATAGTAATTGTATCTCCTCGGTTACGAACGCACTCTCTGAGCCTGTTTGGGACACTTTCAATTAAATGGGTGATATTTTCCTGGGGTATTTGCTCCCAGCACATTTTTAAAGCGTTTATGAGCTCCTGTTGACTGTGCACTTCACTATAATTTTCTTTTAGGCTTCTTTTCAATTGGTCCCATAAATGTTCGATTGGGTTGAGATCGGGGCTCATTGCTGGCCATGGTAAAACAAATATTGGCTTCAGATAATGCTCTCTGGGTTAGGCGAGCCGTATGGGCACGAGCATTATCCTGCATAAGAATAAAACTGTTGCCCACTCGTTGTGCATAGGGAATGATATGAGATCGGACCACACGCTCGACGTAGCTGGCAGCAGTTACGGTACCCTCGTTTAAAATTACCAACTCTGTTTTACCCATTAAGCTTATTCCACCTCACACCATAACACTGGGCCCCCCAAACCGATCAGTCTCGTGGATACAAGGGTTGGTAAAACGTTCGCCTTCTCTTCTCCACATTCGTACGCGTCTGTCATCACTATAAAACTTAACTTTACTCTCATCTGTGAAGAGTACAGTCCTCCAATTGTCCATAGTCCAGTCCAAATGCTCACGTGCGAACCTAAGACGAGCTGCACGATGAGCCCTCGTAAGTTTAATGCGAACAACACGCATTCTGGATCGTTGTCCATATTCATGGAGTCTGTTGCGTATCGTTTGGCCGCCTACCCGCGTGCCATTGGCTTGCCGGAGTCGGTTTTGTAAAGCACGGGCAGTAACGGTGCGCTCTCGACGGGCAGGTAAACGAAGGTATCGGTCCTCTTGAACAGTTGTGGATCGTATTCTTCCTGATCCAGGTCTCGATACTCTTAGTCGGTAATGCTACTGTTCGCTGAGACTCTCCCTCTTGCAGTAGTACCACTGCTATTGAAGCAGTTTCCATGCTCATATGGTTCCGAATACGTGGCATTACAATTTGCTCTAATGACTCAATTAAAAAAACAGTTAAACAAAACAAGAAGCGCCTGTAACGATAGTCGGAATACAACTGAATAAAAAATTGTGCATAGGGTGATTTTAACTTAATTTGTTTTTGTCTCGCCACCTTGTGGGTAAAAATAAAAAAATGTTGTTCAAAAGAATGATAAGAACTCATAAACATTAAGTTTTACGGTAAAACACTTGAACTTGCCCATAAATAAGTTTGAAGTAACATGCCAACACTTTTTATGAATAAATCGTGGTGGGCCCAATTTTGTTTTGAGTAGTTTATCTTCACAAGAAAGAACGACCCTTGAAAAGGTGTGGGAGAGCAGACCATATAACGTTACAAAAGGCTCTCTTTCAAACACTTGTACTGTAGGTGTTGGGTAACATAATTTTCCGACGATTAATCCGACGAGTACTTGATTCAATATTTTGCCCCACCGAATCTAACATATGCTCTTCACATACGCGAGTGCCACGTGGTATATAAAATCATTTTTACTTTTTTATAACTGTGGCTCTGATATCAATGTGAATTCTTTTTAAATCTCTATTATTGCATGCTGCAATAATACATAGGTGAGTATTAAAAGGCGCTCGCGTGTAACCTGGTAACGGTATCATTCGCAATATATTTACTTGCACTTCTCGATCTTGGACATTTACATTGGGTATAGGTTGCTCGGGTACGGAGTGTTCTTCAGCAGGGTTCTCTTGCATAGATTGATCTGAAGGATCGGCATCAGGATTATCAGCATTTACTTGAGCGCTGGCGTCACGTTGAGCACGTTGTAGACAAGGTCTACAGATTTTGTCCTGCTCACTAAACTGAAAAGAGGAATCATGTATTACTTTCAACTCACAATTCACATACATGCTGTCATGTTATAGTGCTAGTATTAGGTTTCACAAAACTCACCTGCACAACATTCGCAATTTCCACCAAATACGTCATTAAAGACGGATTATTTTGCACAAACAATACATGAATATTATAATTGTAATTATTGCAATATTATAATTTTATAATCAAAACAAGAGATACAATAAATTGCATACCTAAATCGGGCTTTTAAAATTCCAATACACCGTTCCACAACATTTCTGGTACTAATATGCTTCTCAGTATAATAAGCCTCAGGAGTGTTTGGAGCAGCATTAAGAATAGGAGTCATCATAGCTCTTCTTAAAGGAAATCCTGAATCTCCTGAGAAAGAAGGTGTATTTTTTAGAAGCTGATATTTTATGGCATAGAGGGATATTACACTATCATTGTGAAATATTATAAGCAATATATTATACAGAAGCTAACAAATCATTCAATAATTATGGCCTATAATACATTTTCATTATCTATGACTCATAGATGTATAATCCTAGATATAAATATGATAGAGTAATAACCCCTATAATTACAGCAATATTATTTAGTTAAGTGTGATGAAATAATTACCTAATAAATAAAAATCTTCACCTGTAGTACTAATCATTTCATCTAGGATTGACTTAAGAGGATTATTACTCCATGCAGCACTATCATGTGTTGATCCAGGGTTACTCGGATCAACTCACAATATTCGGGCATCTGAGTCGCAAATCTGAAACAAGTTTCAGATATTAATAACAAACTAATTCAAACTGCTATTTCTTGACAGACTATAAATAAAGAAGAAACAACTCACAATTAAAGTATTCAAGGAATGATATCCCTTTCGGTTGAAGTAGCGCTCTTCATGAAGTATTGGGGGATCTATAGCAACATGCGTGCCATCAATGCAGCCCAGGGCTCCAGAAATGCCAAAATTTCTATAGAATCTGCAAAATAAAACACATTATTATATTAATAAGGATCTATAGGTAAGTCTAGGGTCTGCATACAAACAGAAATGGAAATATTGCAATACTTCCTTCCTCTTTTTATTTCATCACGATCTTCCCTGGAGCTTGGAAATTTGACATACTTCTTAAAAATATGCGGCATATTAAGTACCTCTGTCACTTGGTTGATTGCTCGAGAAACTGAAGGTTGTGACATGGCATGACATTGCGACTGGCCTACCAGTGTTTGGTACGAACCAGTTGCATAAAAAGCCAGTGCAACCAAGATCTAAAACGATAATGGAGTCAATATTAGAGAATACTTTATTACATTGAAACACATACCTACAGGCGCATAATAAAACGATAGTAAATATGTATTTACCTTTGTTTCCGTATCAATACAGTCAGAGCGAAGATTGACGGGCATGTGAGGACTGATCTCCTCAATCAAAGCTCTTAGGAGATCTTTGGAGAGTCGGTACGTCTTCACGAACTGACGATGCGTAAGGTCAAAAGCATTATTAAATATTCTTGACGATAAATTTCTTGCTCTTACCCTTCCAACGTCAACCTCATGGGCAAGTTCAACGAAATCCATATAAAACATCATTATTTTTAAGGAAGAAAACGAAAGCAATTCTAGATCGATGCGGCAAAAGTTACAATTTACTAACTTATGTTGAACCGCTAATTTTGACAGATGAATCGCCAAAGTTCAGCTTTGGTTCGATTCAAACAAGTGTCAAAATAATAGTAGAATGTGATTAAACGTCACGCTCATGTTCGATTTTGCTAACAGAATAGATTTTGACATTGTTTCGAACGATCGTTGGCGTCAACTGAAACGTAACCGCAGTTTGATCGTTGTTCATTAGTAGAATGAGAAAACGCTTATAAGCCGTCATTTAGTTGCGATTCCATTGCGATTTTTGAACAATTTTGTTAGTAGAATCGGCCCCCTGGGCTCAGTGACTCAGGTTTATTAATTTGAAAGCCTAAACTTTCTAATAGCGGTCATCCCTGAATCCCCTACCTAAAATAAAAACATCATTACGCTGAAAGAGCTGTCGATATGGACTGTCTTCTGCTTGAAACAAATGATTCATAATCTCGGCATCAGTTTGAGTAGCAGCATATGGTTCAACAACATCAATAATATGCCCATCACATGAAACAATCATAAATGGTTTGACTAAATTGTCATATTTATGCAGGCTGTAAGTTTTCTTCTGGAACAGATAATTTGAACTTTTTTGTAAATACAACGTGTAACGTTAAATGCGCAAAACCTGAAAATAGTTTGATCAGAATGACGAGCAGAATCAATTGAAACACTTTTTAATATAGGTCACAACTTTCAAAAAATCTTCATTAAAAACGTTGCCGTGTCTATTTATTAATAGGTCAAGCAAGCCAATGTCAGCGCGGCGCAGCGGCCCGGTGACGACTCCTCCCTCGGTAAAGCGTCGTCGCAGACGCAAGAAACGATCAGAATGGCTAGTAAAACAGCACATAAAACCTTTATAATTTTCTTAATGACTTATTTTCTCTCTGAAATAGATCAATTGAATTAAAAATCAGTTGGGGTGTCTGAGGTTTTGCGCATTTAACGTTACACGTTGTATACAACGTCTAACGTTAAATGCGCAAACTAGAATGATTCTAGCTGTAGATGACTTATTTTCTCTCTGAAATAGGTCAATTGAATTAAAAATCAGTTGGGGTGTCTGAGGTTTTGCGCATTTAACGTTACACGTTGTATATATACAACGTATAACGTTAAATGCGCAAACTAGAATGATTCTAGCTGTAGATGACTTACCTCAATTGTTAACCGTCGTGCTAGAATATCGAGTAGAACAACAGGCAATGAAGATGCGATATGCCGCCGCAGTCTTTGCGTTGCCACACCGCAGTTTATGCATCGCATGATGAATGATTGCAAGTCCGTGTCGAGTAGCGAAAGGTCAGTAGATAGGCGAGCACACACACAAAGTCCAATAAACAAGCGAGGGTCAATGAAAATCCAAAATAAAATAACACAACGAACAAGAAAACGGCAGAGCGTTGAAACGGCGTCTGTTCGGTTGTTGTATGTATGACATCCATCAGACCATAGATACACTAGCATCTGACGTTTGTTTTTTCCTAAAGAAGGGATTGAACTTCAAGTGTAACAGAATCGATAAAATAATCGAATAGGTTGAAAGAAAAAATAGAATTAGTTTTTATGACCACTATTCAGTTTATATTTTTCGACACAAAATAGTTAGTAAGATTAAACGAAGAAGTACAGTCCGAAGCTTTCAGTTGTTTTTATTTGATTTTGATTAGAATAAAGTGGAATTGAGTAAAGTCGATTGTCACTTTAAAAACAACCCCATTTTCCGAATCAAAACCCTGTGAAAACATAATACGAGTAACAAGCAACTATACAGGACACCGAATTGAACGGCTTAGTTTCAGAAAAACCTGTTATCAAAAATCGATTTAAGTACCTGCAGTTTCATTTGACATTCTGCAAAAGCGATAAGACCCCTCCCTAGCTTGCAGTTAGTATTATTTTCGCTTGACTTTGTCATGTAAATCGAAAAAGCAAATAATATACTTTTTGGATGTTTAACGTTCACGAAAGTTCTAGGAAATTATTAAACACTAAATAATTCATGAATTAATGATTTGTTAAATACTACGAGTTAATATGAGATTCCTATACCAGCTGGGGGCAGTCATTTAGCCATGTCCTTTTCTTACCCTATACAAGCGCCGTTAGAAGCGTAAAAAGTAACACACAACAGTGAGGGACGCGCTTTTACTGCCGAGTGAGTGGCGGGCGCGGGCTCAAGTAATACGCAGATAAACGAAATGTGGATTGTGATTGGATGATCCGAAGCGCGGGTAACGGTTTCGACGGGCTGTGCGCCGCTCGCCGACCGGTGCGCGCCACACCATCGGCCCATAGATAACAGACATTGGGCGTCCGTTCCATTCATCTACATCACTGTATTTGATTTATTTTATTTAGAATTCTTAAAAAAATACGGCAGAAACCTAAAAGAGTGCAATAACATATAATAACTTCTTCGATTTCAATTACCAATACAAAACCACATATCGCCGTTCCGATATGGTTTGGAGAAATGTGTTCATAATAGTTTTTGATCGCTTTATTCTGTTCTTTCATATTTAAGTTTCATTACTGGGCGCTCAACTTCAAAACGACGCCAACTTTACCGAAACCCCCTTTCAGCATTCAAGGCCTCTGGCAACTCAAAAGGTCCTATGACTCTTCCGTTTAAAATTCCAGTCCACATCTTTATTTTAAAACGATATTGAGATCAGATGTAAATATGAGAGATATATGTAAATATATTTAATATTTGGTCAGACCACCTTGCGCGTCTAAAAGAGCGTCCAACCACCATGTTCCAGCAGGTGTCCGTGCCCCTGAATTGCTCCCATGTAGTATGGACTTCTTGCTGCCAGTTTTCGTTGTTGTGGATTTCCGAGGCATCCTAATCGAGAACCATGAGACCCCATAGATTCTCGATTGGGTTTAAGTCGGTGCTCTTTGCAGGCCACAGTACGCAGATGACGTCATCCTGTGTCGCGAACCACTCCTGCACCACTCTGCAGGTGTGCACGCGGCAGTTGCCTTAGCACAAGTAAATAATGCCCTCTGGGTAGTGCAGGCGCACGGTGGGGATCATCACGTCGCGTAAAATTTTGACGTTCTGATCTCCAGTCATGCGCCCGCTAACCTCCAACAGATCACCCGGTTACATTGAACTCATCCATCCTCAAAAATTGAGAGTTATTCTACCATTTGCCCGATTTGGCGAAGTATTCACCTCCACATAGCGCTCATTGCTATTGCGCCATAATATTTATCTTCCGTCCATATCCGACCGGAAGCTTTTTTCATCGTTAAAAATGACGATATTGTTTGCCCAGTCAAAATTATAAAACTAGGCAAAAACTTACTCTTGCCTCCTTATGCGCCTGGGTCATTTGGATCTTCTTGGCAGGGCAGCGGCATTTTTTTCCGGCGTCCTTCAGGCGCCTCCTGACTGTGTCCATTGAAATCTAAAACAAAGAAATGTCAGTTTCAATACTTACGAGGGAGCGTTTTTATGTTCGCGGAATGGAGGTTAAGGGTTGGAAATAAAAAACAAATTATTTTTCCTTTTCAATATATTCACCTGCAAGACGGATAAATGTTTCAGATCTTTCAATTAATTTATTTATACCCTCATAAAAAAATGTTTTGTCTTTGTCCTCAAAATAGGCTGAAACTGCCTCCTTAACTTCATCATCGGTAGTAATTTTTTTACCCCGCAGCTCTTTTTTCAGTTTTGGAAAGAGGTAATAATCACTCGGGGCCAGGTCTGGGCTGTAGGGTGGGTGGTTCAAAATATCGAAGCCCACCTTATGCAGGGCAGCCAACGCAACGCGGCTCTTGTGGACGGGCGCATTGTCGTGCAAAAGCAGCACACCTTTCGTCAATTTTCCCCGTCTTTTCTGTTTAATGGCTTCTTTTAGTTGCTCTAATATTGAAGCGTAGTATTCTCCGGTTATAGAAACACCTTTATAATCGATCAATAATATTCCTTCTGAGTCCCAAAAGACCGTTGCCATGAGTTTCCCAGCTGACTGTGACACCTTAAACTTCTTGGGGGGTGCTGTGCCCTTTTTATGCCACTGCAGTCTTGTTTCGACTCGGGTTCATAATGATGGAACCCAAGTTTCGTCTCCAGTAACAATTCGACTCAATACACCATCCTTGTCTTCATTGCAGAGGTCCAAAAATGCACGTGAACACTCCACGCGTTGTTGTTTTTGCGACGGCGTGAGCATTCTCGGTACCATCTTGCGCTGTCCTTAGTCATGCCAAGATGACCGTGCAGGATTTTAAAAATGGTTGTATCGGATACTCCAACCATTTCTGCGAGTTGTTTCTTCTTTAGTCGAGCATGGTCGAGTACATTTTTTTCGACTTTTTGGATAAGTCCTGGCGTGGTCACCTCGATGCTCCTGCCCGGCCTTGGGTCGTCTTCAAGGGATTCCCTTCCTTGTTTAAACAAACTGTGTCACTTGTACACCATGATTTTTCCTGGACAAGAGTCACCGTAAACTGATGACATCTCATCCATTATGGTCCCAACTGATTTTCCTTGCTTGGTAAGGAACTTTATAACGGCACTATATTCGATTTTTTCCATATTTCACGTTTCACTGCTGATCATGTTGCTTGGTTGACGATGGCTCAAAGATTAATTGTCTAATAACAATGAAACCTCGTATTTATACTAATTATGAGTCACTGAACACGTTACGATCCTAATGAGCCTAATCACCCCCCCCCCCCCCCACCCTCTCATTTCGCGAACATAAAAACGCTCCCTCGTACATAAGATTCTTATTATGACAAATGGTACGGGCCAACTTAACTAACGACCGCTTTCTATATTCGACCGAGAATGTACGTTTCTTATCGACCCAGATTTTATCTGATCACTCGATTGATGCTGAATCTCTATTTCAATATATCGACCTCTTCTCTGAATCCATAAAAAAAACAGATTGGTCATTTTGCGTCATTTGTGTTACCTAAAATGCGTTTTGTTTCACGCATTCGCAGTAATGACATTAATCAGTAAAAAACTTTTTTTTTAAAAAAAACAGCCGACTTCCAAGAAAACACTACAAAGTGAAAAATAACTTTAATTTTGGAAGTTGGTTCCGCATTTTCGTTATTTGAAACCGATTTCCAAAATTAAAGTTATTTTTAATTATACCAAATCGTAAGAATATCAGAGTCCAAAGAGCTATGCTGGGTCAGTCACAATGTCCAAGGAAATGATTGCACCTAATTTACTAATTACCCTCAAAACGTTAACTTAATACTCTTGTCGTTAGCTAATTAGTAACTAATATTCTACCCATTAGAAAATTTCCTAATGTATTTCATTTAATTTCATAATGAAGGTAGCATTAAAAATCTCAAAAGATTGCATTGTCCGGTAATTATTATTATTGATGATGACGTAAAAATATCGATTAATGCAAAAAAAAAAAACTGAATTATTTTTAAGTCGTTTAGTAATTTTATGGCATTAACTAATTGACGTCTTCAACTAGTTAATACCCGATTTCGTGATTACCTTCTTTGTTACATACATGTTCACCGTATATATTTACGTATTAATTGAATAAATAATATCTTCAAGATATTTTATTTTAGGATGTATTCAAATAGTTTATATTTTTTGGCTCCTTTTAATATAATAAAATCTTATATTGAAGATATAATTTTTGTTAGCATTTCAATAATTATTAAGACTCTTACTATTTGGCTCAGCAGCCTATAAAGTCCTTACCACAGGGGCACAGGTCCACTTTCACCAAGAGTGAACAGAAATTAGAACAATTATAATTTAGGAACAATTATGACTTAGGTACTTCATATTATGTTAACCTTTACATAAGATCGAAACATAGTACAAATAAAAAAAAATATTTAAGGATTTTTAAAAAATAAATCGCACCAGTGCCCGGGTTAAGTAGTATGCCAAAAAATCCTAAATAAATGGTAGTAAAAACACCTACGAGGAAATAAGGCGCAATCGTGCGATAGCTGAGTTATCGTCAATTTTAATGTCAACTCCATACAACATTTTCAAAAAAAAATTCTTTGTGAGCCGTTTGCAATCTTTTTCCGTAAATTTTATATTTATAAGCATATACAAGGTGTCTCAAAAGAAAGTTCACATTTAAATCTTTTTTTAAAAGAAAAGTCTTAGCTTTATTGAAAAAATGTTTATTTTATATTGAAGTACACTGTTTGGGAATTTATTTTTTAAAAATAACATCGTCCAAATGTAAACCGTTGCGCTCTCGGCATTCATTTAGTCGGGCACTAAAATTGCCTATGACAGCTCGGCAGGTAGTCTCCGTGATGGCTGCCATTTCATGACGGATATTTTCTTTTAATTGTGCCAGGGAAGTCGGTTTATTAGCGTAAACTTTTGATTTGACATAACCCCACAGGAAAAAATCCATAGGCGTTAAATCGGGACTCCGTGGAGGCCAATTTATGTCACCTCGCCTGGAGATTAATTTGTTCGGAAAAATTTCTCGAACTCGAGGCAGAGATCTGTTGGACGTGTGTGAAGTTGCTCCATCCTGCTGGAACCATGTTCTTTGGTTGTAACCAGGAAAGTTTTGCAGTTGGGGTACGAAAAACTCGTCTAACATCTCCACATAACGCTCTGAATTCACTGTGAGTGTGCGTCCCCTTCCATCTTCAAAAAAGTAAGGGCCGATAATTCCTCGCGCCGACATCGCTGCCCATACGGTGACTTTGGGTGAATGTAGCGGTTTCTGATGTTTTTGTTTTGGGTTGGTTGCACTCCAGTAACGACAATTTTGCTTGTTTACATGCCCATTCAGGTGAAAATGGGCTTCATCGGAAAACAAGATGTTGGTGAACGTTGGAAAGCGCTCAATCATCTGATTTACAAAGGCAAGCCTCTGACCAGCATCTTGAGGCTTCAGTTCTTGCACTAACTGAATTTTGTACGGGTGCAGCTTTAAATCTTTGTGTAAAATGCGGCATAATGAAGATCTGTGCACATTTAAAGCAACAGCACGCTTCCGAATCGAGAGGTTTGGATCATCTCGAATAGACTGAGTAACACTGTCCACGTTTTCGGCTGTTCTTGATGTTCTTGGTCGCCCAGATTTTGGTTTCTCCAGAGTTGACCCAGTCTCTTCAAACTTCTCAACCCATTTTGCAATGAGACGAGTGCTAGGCGCATCATTTAAGTGACGAATATGTCGAATACTGCAGAATTTTCTACGCGCTACAGTCGCCGAATTACCGTTTTTGTAAAACTCACGTACGCACAACGCACGGTCCGCACCAGAGAAACGCTCCATAGCGACTAAATTCCCAAGAGCCAGACTACCGACTGACATACCCCCCGCGCCCCTCAGAATAGTTGCTTTCGCGTAATAAGATAAGCAAATGTGAACTTACTTTTGAGACACCTTGTACTTAGTCTTCCGAAGCACATCCATGCAAAAAAACAGCCATTCAAAAAATTCAATGAAAATGTCTATGAAAGTTGAATTTCAGCCCACTGTGCGCCGCTATGAACTGGCGAGGCAGCATACTGACGTTTAGTAACTCGTCGTCGTCTGTCAGCGTTTGTAGGCTGATTAAGATTCGACGAAGATTCTAAAATGCTCGGTGATGGAATTAACCTTCCATCAGCTGGCAACTCAGGCTCGTTTATATTATTGAGCGTTTCTATACCAGGAAATAGAATAGGTATTGAATCATCTGTTGCTGCTGGTTGCTCATCCTCTTTTTCTTCGTTAATCACCATGCGAACCAGGAGTTTTCCTCGCTCTGTCATCATCCTAAAAATTAATAATGTTCAAATTCAATAATGAATCAAGTAAACTCAACCAACTCAAAAAACCCCTCAAAAGCACGTACAATATTTAGTTGCTGTATAACAAATAAAAGAGGATCTGCAACGCCAACCTGTTTTATCTCTATATTCTGGATCTATCTTCACATTATGCTTCTTACACAACATGTCCTAGAAATCAACGTCAAACCGAAAACGGGCAATAGGCCAAGTCGTGACAGTTGTTAGAAAAATATAAAAAAAAATCTTGATTTATTGCTTGTTGTAAGAGTATCCCTTGATGAAGATGGTGCTGAATAATGCCTGGTAGCATGTTCAGGTCTTTGCCAACAAGGATGACAAATATAATGTAATGCACGTATCTAAAAGAAAAAATAGCAACTCAGATATCAATGGCACCCACTGCATGTTAAATACGACCCAATAATAATTTCCTTAAAATATTGTACCTCCAATGGCATAAGTCTTTCTATGATGATATTTCTGATATTCACATCATGTTGAGTGTCAGGTCTCAGAGCTATCAGTTGATGTGGATGTGCCCGAGGTGTCAACGTGTGAAAAAAAATATGTTTGTCATCTCTTGAGCTCTTGTCCAACATGTTGTGCATATGAGATCATGAGCTTGAACCTAAAAAAAAACATAGTTCACTTGTTTGGTTATAGAGCACTTACCTATCAAATTGATTCTTATTATAATGAAAATACTCAAATACTTTTTTCATTGTTTTTTTTTTTAAACACGATATGCAGACAAAGTAGAAATGTAATTACCAAAAGAGCCCATTGTTGTATATAGTGACGAATTTGTTCATCTTCCAATAACATGGAACCACCAGTAGAACCGCAATTTACACAATATACACTTTCCATTGCGTAAGCGTAAGCCCGTTTAAGAGTGCCAGTTTAACAGTGCCAAACACAGTGAATGGTTTCACTGTGTCTATTTATTTTTAAAATGAAGTTATTACAGACCTCAATGTTACCGTGGCGCAGTGTTGCCAGTTTTGTCTTTTTTTTTTCTTTTTTATTTCATTTATTATTTTCTAATCATAACTCTAACATGCAAACACAAGAACATACATACGGGAAAGGATATGGAACATAATGAAATAAACAATACAATAATGGGTATCATTATTATTATTATTATCTTATATATCTAGGACATCACCATCCATGGGGATGAGGGTGGCCGTGGACACGCCTGCGACGGGGGTTTAGAACCCCCTTTCGTTCGTGAAGTTTGAGTCTTGAGTTGGAGCGTCGTCATCACGGAAGGCATGCTGCAATGAGTTGCGTAGCTCAGTGATTTCATTAGGTGAGCCTACGGAGGAGCTTTCTAGCTCGTGTTTGCTGCAGGATTCGTCCGTGGATTTTACCTCTGGGACTGTCTTTCGCCAGGATGCGTGAGGGGTGGAGGAGCTGCCCTCTCCCCTGGTAATGTAAAGATGTAACATCGCGTAACTTTCTTCATAATGCGCATTGCGGCATCCGGTAGATGTTGAGGCTACGGCTGAGTTCGGGGATGAGCCGGCATCGTCATAGATGTGCTCAATTTCTTGTGGATTCGGTATGCGCCATTTCACTTCTAAATCCACGTCTTTGGGCTCAAGCGCGAGCCGCTTAGCCGTACGCTCTGGATTGGCGGTGTAGAGGCGCCTCTTGCGGCTAAGCGTCTCTTCTATCAGACAATCAGCCAACGCTTGGCTATCGGGATCGGGTACGGTCGTAAAAACGTATCTTATAAGAAAGGAGTGGAAGTTTTCGCCTCGCTTTCTATCCCTATAAGATGCGTTATGATATGAGGCGACACTTTTCGTGTCAGCAGCAGTGGGATTAAGTGTCCTACAGTGGTGGTGAGCTTAGCGTTGATCTTCGAGATCCCGTTAAGATCGGGAATTATTACATCGTTGATATCGGAATGGGGATCCTGAGGGTCGATGCGTCTCTCACGGAGCCAAGTGTCAGTCTCCATCCGTATGCGCGAAGTACACGCGCGTGTAGTTCAAGCACGCTCAGCAGGCTATGCGCTTGCATATAGACTTTTTATTGAAACTTTTTCATATGTGTAGGAACTACATCGAAACAAAACTTACTCTCTAAGCATAGATTCAGCTGAGCTACTGGGTTGACCAAAATCAGTATCACAAACTTTTCGTTTCGTTGATCTGAAAAAAAAATAATATAAAGAGTTGCTACAATGTTTTATTTTATTTAAACTTTTAGGTTACAAATAACTTACAAATAAAATCTCCTAATTTTTAAATGTTAATAAAATTACATCTGTCCTTTACATTTTTATGACAATGAATATAGATGACAATAGACTTTAGAGCTAGTTTAGTTAAATAAAGTTTAATCATCTTTTATTTATAAGGGTGACAGAATTTAACCTGTATAATGACTGTTAATTAGTGACTGATATTTAAACACATGATTGTACTCATCTTTACAAACAACTTTTACTACAGGACCAAATCCGAAATCGCAAAAAAAAAACAGCTTTTCCTACATTGTAATCCATTTTGACGAGTTATGCAAACACAAATGTCGTTTAAATGTACGGAACAGCTGATTTTTTCGTCATTTCACTTTTTGTCCCATATTAAAACTTGTTTGTTGTCTAGCATCCTATTCAATCAACTACAAAATCCTATCCAATCAACCCAGCATCCTAGGGGAAATACTTCATGTGCCCAGATATAAGGCATCCTATGTGTTCATCCAGGACATTGCCTATATGTACCTGTGCTAAATTTAAAATCCAAACATCTTCACAAACTTTCACATTTATAATATAGTAAGATACCGATAAGGAACAACACCGTTATCGACCGACTAAGATATTATTATTTATAGGATATAATAGAAAGAAAAAAAAAACTTACTTTCTAGGCATAGATTCCACTGAAGTACTGGGTTGACCAACATTAGCATCGCAGTCTTTTCGTTTCATTGATCTAAAAAAGAAAACATTATAATAGGTAATTATAGGAAGTAAGTTAGGTATTACTAATAACTCAATAATAATTACAAAAATAAACTTACAATTAAATCAAAGTTTATATGACATATAATTATAAATCCACTCTGATTTATCTACAAGTTTGTTTTGGTTGCATACCTATACGGCTTTCGCGCTGGGTGCGGGCGAACGACGATGGTTGCTTCGACCAAGGGTGCTTGCACTATGCGTATTCAAATATGTATTCTATTGCTATCACAATAGAGTGCACCTATTTGTTTTTTAATTTCCGTAAAACAGAGTGAATAGGGACGATTTTGAACTTTGCACTGAAAATACTCGTAGTTCCTATAACACTAGCTATGTTGCACCGATTAATACTTTGAATCGACCCTTAATTTGCACTTAAAGATCGTAAAAAACTAATTATACTGTTTCCGTTATTGTTTTTTCTGCCAAAATAAGGTCGTCCCAATTTATACGGACGGGACGGTAAAAAGGTAATTAGGGAAATCTGTCAGGGTTATCACAAAAAAGAAAAAATAATTAGTCATTTATTTAGTTATCATCAGGAATCAGTCATTTAGACTGGATTTCACTAACATATAAAACAGAGTTGTCTAACACTAAACAGATAATTAATTTATATTCAGAATGAATTTAACTAGCAAAAAATGTTGTATCAACAGCTTAACTTAAAACATCTGTTTTGAAAGTTGGTGAACTTCAGCCTTAGTAGACAGAATCAGTCGTTTACTTTATTATTAAAAACCAAAAATTAAATGAACTTATCTATATCAAGAACAAAATATAAAAAAATCAAATAAACTTAATATCACAATAAAAAAAACGATTGTTGTTAATTGTCTGTTGTACGTGTTATTGGAAAAGGTCCAGTAAATTAATGTACACTCCAGTTGTATTAATACTTGACAAGAATTTATTTAAAAGGTTCACAGAATAATCGTTTATCATTAATACACCAAAATGTGACGTGGCAGGGCGGAGGTATGTGAGCGACTAGCGAGGCGAGCGGGTTCCCGGCCCGGCGGCTATCAAACATGCAAATCAGCATTTTGCTTCGCTAGGGTCGCTACATCACTTCCCCCCTTTTTTTAAAAAAAAACATTAGTCACAAGAATAATTTTTAAACATGAAATACATAGGTATACACAATCTACAAAACTATTCAATACACTACAATACTATATGCTTACACACTACTTATCTAACGTCTTGGTATTACATTACGTTCATCATACTGACTAACACAGCTGATTACGACCGTTCCTATTTTACGATTAACGAATACACTGTTTGCATTACACTGAAATCTTAACTTGATGATTCTTGCACAATTCACTTTTCGTTCACTGTTTATACGTAACCTGCTGCGGTTCCTGTGGCTGCCGGAATACCCATATTCCCGGACGTTGCCGCCGCCGTCCCAGTCAGCGTCGCCACTTCCTTTCTTAACCAACCTCTCAGTTGGTTCATGCAGCCTCTTTTTATCGCGTAACATAACAGTATTCCTAATACTATCGCGATGACGAGAAGTATTATCCCAAAATAATTTAGCTTGTTTTCTAATTGTTGGCCCGTTACTATCTGGGCTTGGGCTATGGCAATGTTTTCCTTATTTTGTGTATTATGGTGAAAATACACGGCTCAATCAAATTGAATCACTTTGGTTGAATGGAGCAGAAATGAAAGGAATGCTGTTTACACGGTATCTGGAAAATGAACTGTTCAACACATATTCGTTGAAAGATGTCGTCGAATGAGGTCGTACGTTTAGGAGTTGCAATAATATGAGATCATTTAATAAAAGAATTATCGAAAAAGAAGCTAAGGAAACGCCGTCGTTGGTGGGTGCGATCATGGGTATTAAGAAGGCAAGCCTTAGGAGCGTCAAACCGTCTATTGAGAGAATTGGCAGAAGAGGATTCAGATGCATACCTCAATCATCTTCGCATGAATGAAGCAAAATTTGATGAACTTCTTACAATGGTTAAACCGTTAATTCAGAAAGAAAATACTATGATGAGGGATGCTTTGCCCGCAAGAGTGAAATTGCAAATCATTCTCAGACATCTTGCTACTGGGGATTGTTTTGGATCATTGGAAACATTATACAGAGTACCGAGATGCTCAATATCATCTTTTTTCGAAGCAGTGTGTGAAGCGATATGGATAGTACTACGAGATTTTATTAAGGTCAGTAAAATATAGTGTAAATAAAACAAATGAATTAAGTAAATTTAGTGTATTTTTTTAATATTTCACAACATGTTTCTCATAGCTGTTTGAAGCAAGTCCGAAGTATTATTTTCTTGAGTTGTGGGCAGTACCTCACTAATTTGTTGAGTGTTTATGGGTGTTTGGACCTCATGATGATATAAGTTTGAATATTTGCCAATTGGAACTGAGAAATGGACGAAGGATATTGCTCATGTTGATAAGTATCTGGAGACATTACATAGGTATAAGAAGTATGTGACAACGATGATGAACGCGTAGATTCATGAGGGGATGTATTAATGAACTGCAGCCGTTCCTGCACCATGACTTCTTGTAATTTCAGTTGACAAATCAAAGCTCGATATATGTAGTGGCATTCGCTTTAACTGCACAGCCAAACTTCTACAGAATAAGTCAAATTCATCTTCGGTGTTATTTTTAGCATCATCGCTAATGATTTTCAACTGCTTTATAGCCTTGTCTATTGGTGTATCACTGCATCTTTTCCGGTTTCTCGGCGCATGAGATATATTCGCGAGAGGCTGTTCATCTTTTGAGGTCTGAGAATGTCCGCTAACTTTTGCTTGAGGAGTTTCCTGACTCTTCTCTGTGTTTTCATATTCTGTCACCTGTGACTGCTGCTCTGGGATGTTCTGTAAATAAAATTATGATTTTGTTTCAGGTTCCACGAAGCGAAAGTGAATGGAGAAAGATAATGAATAGTTTTTACAAGATGTGGAATTTTCCAAACTGCTGTGGAGCCATGGATGGAAAGCTAGTAAAGATAAGATGCCCGCCAAATAGTGCTTCTGAGTATTTTGATTACAAAAAAAAATTCAGTATTATTTTATTCGCTGTCGTAGACGCCAATTATAATTTCATTTACATAGATGTGGGAACTAATGGAAGAGCAAATAATGCTTGCGTTTTTGAAAAATCAACATTGAATGAAGCGATTACCGCAAATCTATTAAACATACCAAATGAAGGTGTTTTCGTAGCAGATGATGCATTTCCTCTGAAAACAAATATTTTGAAACCATATAATACAAGAGGGGAATTCAACGAAAAATACAAAGTTTTCAACTATCGGCTATCCAGAGCAAGACGCGTAGTCGAAAATGCATTTGGCATATTAGTAGCAAAATTTAGAATATTTAAAAAACCCATCCCACTCACTCTGTCAAAAGTTGAACAGTTAGTAAAAACAACGTGCGCTCTTCATAACTGGCTTAGAAAAACAACTCCCAATATTAACTTACAACATTCACTTGAGAGAGAGGATTGGGAAAAGGGATGTATTATACCAGGAGAATGGCGACAAGTACCATCCGAAGCGATTGTGGGCATACCGCAAACCAGGCTAGGAAATCATACTGAGGTCTTTACTTGCCGATTCCAATTGTAAATTATACAGGCTTCTTTTAAATTCTATTTCTTCTTCCAATAATTTTTTTTTAGATCTTCATTATTTTAAAGTGGAGTTGCTGTAATCTTAGAACACGTAGGTGTGTTCATTTCCTTATGATTGTCATCCTTCATTTCATTTATTGACATGTCCTGAAAAAAATTTAATTATATTAATGTAATTACAAGAAGCACTTTTTTATACAGTCTGTATACATATAATTAACATAAGTAGCATGTCCTCGTCCTATATACCAATGAGTTATCTTGTTCGTCAAGATCTGGTCGGCTTGAGCATTGAGTGAAAAGTTAATTTAAGAAACAAACAATATTATAGACAAATTCTTTCACAATTTATTAACTTAGTAAAGTACTTAAATTGCCTAGGCCAATATAATGAAATTATTGATCAAATAATATATCTGCCAGTACTTACCGTAACCAGTTCAGTGTCTAAAATTATACCCTGTGATTCTTCAATTATCAGTTCTGGATCTATGACATGTGTCTTGATTGATGAAACTGGTATGGTAATAACTGAGTCCGAGTCTAAAACATCAGCAATACCACTGCAACCTCGACCCATTAAATCGCAGACTTGGTCTAATATTGGGTCTGTTTTTATAGATGATGGTCCTCCACCGGTACCAACAGTACAACTCCTGTTTCTCGAGTTGTACCTTTTTGCTTCACTTTTCATTTTCTCCCAAACTCTCATGAGAGCATCTTTACTCCTAAGATAAAAAATAGATGGTAGCACATGTGGTAATTATCACAATGATAAAATATGGCATTTTGGTTTTTATTTAAAAATGTTAACTAACCTGTACATATTTCCCGTTGAATTATATTGAGAACAGAGGTTTATCCAAGCCTCGTCTTTGCTTGGTTGGTTGTACTGTCTGTTCTTTTATATAAAATGATGTTTTTAAACACACACACCAAGTTCACCAACTTATCTTTTTCGTCCACTGTAAAATTTTGACTACGCTTCCTTTTTTCTGCCATTTTATTATTGTAAACGATTGTCGAACGCAAAAGATTGATAGAAACTGAGTAAATTGTAAAAATAACACTGAGACAAACACGGAGAGGCAATCAAAGCAAACACAAATTTTATTTTAAACAAACAGTGCTAACTGTCAAACAAGTTAACACAGATTAAATGCAAGTTTCATTATGCATATACAGAGTAAAAATGCTAGAAAATACTAAATTAATTAAAAATATGAATTAAATTATATTTATTATTGCTAGTAAAACATTATTTATCATAAACTGTATCTATGTGTGTCATTACTTTAAGAGAATTTTATAAAAAGCGATAATGTTTAAAAGTATCGATAGGTCTAGAGGTGAAACAGTCACTAACATGGAAAAAAAACGTCACATAGTTATGTGACCCCTAGTTAGGGGATTGAAATGATAGTGAAACGAAATTTTATTTAGGGGCTGGTTTAGAGGAGCTTTTAAGTAAAGGGTCCCATACTTATGTGGTAGTTTATGGGATGTTGGTGAAAACGGGCATGAGACTGCTAGTAGGGTTTTGTTTATATTTGAGGCGTTTTAATAAGCTTACAATAATATCACATATTTCTTCACTTGTGGGTTTCGGAAATGTATCGTCATTTGAAGCACTGTAGGTGTTGTGAATCTGTGACGTTGTACTGTTTGCTGATGACACATCTCTTATTTTTAAAGTAGACAGGAATAGACTAGATTTTGACGAGGTAAACAGTGCACTCTCAATAGTTACGGATTGGTTTACGTCAAATAACCTAGTTCTCAATGCCAAGAAAACGAAATGTGTAAAGTTCGCCTTACCCAATGTTAGAAATCTAGGACCCAACATCGTCTTAGATAAAGAGGCGCTTGAGACTGTGAGCTCAGCAGTTTTTCTGGGAATAACAGTAGATGCCAAACTTCAGTGGGGACCACATATATCGAGCCTAGCAGGAAGGCTCAGTTCGGCTGCCTACGCCGTCAGGAAAGTAAGACAATACACTGACGTTGATACAGCTCGTTTAGTATATTTTAGTTATTTTCATAGCGTTATGTCCTACGGTATTCTGCTGTGGGGCAAAGCAGCAGATATACAAAATATATTCGTCCTTCAAAAACGAGCTGTTCGAGCTATTTACCAGCTAGGTGCTAGAGTTTCTCTAAGAGATTTATTTAAAGATATTGGTATTCTCACGGTTGCATCACAATTCATATTTGCCAACATCATATATATTAGGCAAAATATACACTTGTATACTAAAAACAGTGATGTTCACAATGTTAACACCAGAAATAAGGACAAACTACGTGTTCCCTATCACCGGCTTCATAAGGTTCATAACTCATTTGTTGGGCTTGGTATAGCCTTTTATAACAAGCTACCCTCTTCTTTGCTAGATTTGCCTTTTAATGCATTTAAAGCTCAAGTAAAATCCAACCTTTGTTCAAAGGCATACTACTCCATCAACGACTACTTAAACGATAAGAATAGTTGGTCGCCCTGATTAACTCAAGACAATGTTTATGTTCTTTCTCCAGAATTAGATTACTGATAGGTTATTATACTATGAGCTCATTATACAATTGTTTTTATTGGGCTGTATAAGTCAAATCAGTTTAGTTTTATTTTTATTATATTATTGACATAATCAACCCATTTAAATGTTTTCTAATGAGTTGATTGCAATATGTGGCTAGCTAGTGACCTCGACGATTGATCATATTATTCTTACCTGAGCAACCGGCAGCAAGTTCGTCATGCTCCCTCAGATGTCACTGCTTGCGGTAGCGTCGGGGGTCGGGTTGCCTCCTTCCCTCAAATATGGCGAGGGGGGTAATGGCTGATCTTTGCGTTATGCTCGTGAACGGGTGCTGCTTGTGGTGACTGGTCGTCTTGCTGACCATGGTTTTATTATTGTTATAATTAGTAATAACTTGTTTATTTAGTTTCCTTCGATGGTCCTAGTTTATCATTTGTGACTTCAAGCGACAGCTTTGTAAACAGAACCCAGCATTGCATAAATATGTTAGCGGTCACGCCCTTCATACCTGGAGGCTTTTATTTAATTTTCATTTATTAATTTTTGCTTGAGTACCTACGTATAGTTTTTTATTGTATTTCTTGGTATATTGGCGTTGCTAGCTGACATATGGCAGATAATTGAATTTAGTGTCCTGTGTCTTGTAATGTTAATTACTTTGCATACCTTGTATTGTATTCAGTCAAGTATTTTCTAACTGAACAGACAGCTGTGCTGCTGGGGAGTTTGTTGCGCCACTTCTTCTTCCCAGCGAAAGCACTAGGAAGTGGTGAAGGGCGGGCGTTTTGGGGGACTGTCTTTTGTAATTTTGACGTTCGAAAAGTGCTGATTCTCAGCCTAGTTTGAATAAATGACTTTTGATTTTGATTTTTGATTTTGAGTTGTAGAAGCTTTCGGAATCATGGAGGTAGTGTAATACTTCTGCTATTAATAGTCGTCTTTCTTTTATTCGTCTTCGTAAGTTTACAGCGAGACTTGAACTCACTGAACTCAGTTGCTGGCATGCATACGCATGCTTAGCGAGCTGGCAACAGGAGTACGGTAGCGCGTTGTAGCGCTCGGCGCTACACAAGGATCTAAAATATAGGTTTAGTTTAAAATTAAAAAAAAAATTGTCCGATTTCGATATTGGATCACTCAGTATCGGAATCGCAATATCGGAACTTGCGTTCCGGGATTCCGATATTGCGATATTCCGAGATTCATGCCCTCTGTGGCCTAGCCTTCATTTCATGAAGCCGTTGGCGATTAAGTCGCCAAAAACTGAAAGAGAAAAACAATGTACTGAAGCCCTTCATATAGGGCATATCTTGACTATTTATATCTATGCGCGGGAGTAACAAATATGCATTTACATAATTATAATGTGTAATTAAAATCATCAACATGACTTTTCAAGATAACGTAATCCGTAAACTTTATAATAATAATAAAACCATTAATTTTCAGGTAACAAAGATCCATAGAATAAATAACTTAAGTATACATATAACAATTGTGTTAGTAAATAAACCTTAACACATTAACTGCCATGGGGGTCACCGGTGACCGGCACTATTCTATTCCATTTGGGCCGCGACGGTCACCGGTGCCCGGCAAGATGGACCGATTTTCGATTGAGCTCTGTTCGTCGCCGGTCACTCGCACGTAGCATTTTTACATGTAAAGTGACCTGCGCGGCGCCCAGGAACATACCTTACCACTTGGTTTTAAAATTTTCTTCATAGCTTTTGATCAAAAGTAAGAAATGAGGGTGAGAATTATTTTTACTCAGCGAATTTTAAAGAACAATTTATTTTTATTAAATCACTTTCACATATCTATCACAATTACATCTTATTCACAATCATATAAAAAGTATTAAAATGAAAATTAAAATTAAATGGATACAAACTGTAATTTTTGAAAATTTATAATATAAACGAGCATATCCGAATTAAGTTCAAAAACACAATATTTATCAAGAAATAAGTGCTTAACAATCATCTAATACCGATGTTCCCGATTGAAACAGGTCAAACAATAATGTGGTTGTGACGGACAATCGGAGCAAAAAGTGGCTACTTTTTTAGTTTTATTTTTAGCAATGTTCCTGCCCATGTATTGAACATTTATTTTATAGCATCCTTGACACCATCTTCGTGTTGTACGAACTTTGCCTTCTTTAGTCTTTAGTTCGTGTTTTAATCGTTTTGGTCGTCTCGAAGCAATATCAGACATTTCATTTTCCTCCTCAGATTCTACAAGATATCTCACAATTGCTGTACGAAACTGAACGACAGAAATGTTTTTTTTTCGTGGTTTGTTTATAAAGAACCATGGCATTTACCATCGCTGTGTTGAGTAGAACCTCGCAAGCTAACTTTCGATACCACTTGACAGTTTTCCGTAACGGCGACGAATAAGCTGCCATTTGGTCTGACAGGTCAACTGCAGATTTTGCTTGGTTATAGTCGACTACTATCTATGGCTTTCTTTTTGATTGTCCCCTTTTATTTGTGGTAGTGTCGAATTTTGTGGTATGTTTAGTAGACAACAAGGACACCTCTCTCTTATCACGCCATTTCATCACAGTGATCCCCTTGTCATTTTCAGCTGCACTGTATTATCCTACTTTTAATTTTGCATTCATGACATCTTTCGGTAATTTTTTTCTATTCTTGCGCAATGTTCCAACCAAATGCATTTCTTCCAGTAATAGTTTTTCTGCCAAATCAATACTAGTGTACCAATTATCTGTGTACAGTACATGTCCTTTTTGGAACAAGTGTCGACAAAGTGACATTACAACCTGAGTTGGTGTAGTGTTTGTCGTTTCACAGTGTTTTCCAGCATAGACTTCCAGCCTGCACGTGTATCCCGGAACTGTACATAACTTAAATATTTTAATGCCATACTTGTGTCTTTTTTGTTTTAAATATTGTCTAAAAATTATTCTCCCACGAAAAGGAATCATACTTTCATCGACACAGGGAAATATCCGGAGTAAAATGTGCTTTGAAGTTCACATTCAGTTCGTCAATAAGGGATCTGATTTTGTATAAGCGGTCATCTGACGGAGCCTGGGTATTATCAGAAAAATGAAGCATGCGTAAAAGCAATTCAAATCTATTACGACTCATTTTTTTTTTGGCGTATTGTTGTCCAAACATATCGTCATTTGACCAATAGTCACTCAGTTTTGGTAATCGCACAAGCCCCATGTACATGATCAGTCCAAACTATTTTTTTTATTTCACGTTTGTTTGTATCTGTCCAGTTTTTCAATCGCGAAACTCTTTTTATGGTGTCTTTCGCTATAAGTTGTTGGGCATATTTGTTAGTTTCCCTCGCTATGCGTTCAAAAATATCGTCAGGAACCATCAAGCTATAAAAATCACTTGGTCCAGAACATGACAAGATATAGCGTAAAGAAAAAGGCTTCAAACCTGGCGTTTCCGTAAAAGGTATTATTTTGGGTTGATTACCAGATGGGGAGTACCAGTTTCCCGAAGATGATGTAGAACCACGGGGCGACGGCTGTATTATTTCATCCTCACTATCAGTTTCCGATAGGATGCGGCGAGGTTTTCTATTACGCACTGGTTGTAGACAATCATCCGCACTATCAGAATCTTATTATATTTTTATATTTATTTGGAGAACTTATGATGAAAATACAACTATGACTGCAGAGCGATATAAGTCATTTTTAGAAGAAAATATTCCTATTTGGGCAGACGAACATCATATAACGAGTCCTATAATTTTACATGATAACGCCAGACCGCACAAATAAAAAATAGTTCAGAATTTAATTGAAGATAAAGGATGGATTGAAATTATTCAGCCGCCATATTCCCCGGATATGAATCCTTGTGATTTCAATTGTTTTGGCCATGTGAAGAGGAAATTGTCGGGTACTCGATACAATAGCAAAAAGCAGTTAGATATTAAACTAAAGAACATTATTGATGAATTAAATGAGAGTGGTACTTTAAATGGTGTTCAAGATTTGCCAGCAGTCTGGGAGCGAGTGATTAATAGTGGTGGAGATTATTGATTAGTGTCACAAGGTTATATAGTATAGTAGTCAGTTTTTGTAAAATAATAATAATAAAAAAATATGACACTGGAAGTGGGATGACCTAATAATATCAGGAATATATAGAAAACCATATCCATATCTTCACTCCCAGTACGCGGCAGAATATTGTCATTTTTCTTGGTAATTTCTAATTCCAAACGGTCAAATACGACAGATCATCCTGTGTCTACTCAAAGTTATCAAATTCCATTATACGGACACAATACAGTAACTAAATACTTGAAAAAAAATATTATTTATGCACTCGTAATTGAAATAAACAACACGCTTCACTTCCGCGAACAAAGTAAACAAAGGTCACGCGATCGCGCTAGCCGCACCGTTTGGCCAATCAGAGAAAGGGGTGCGAAAGAGACAGGTGACCGGCGAAACGATCCGCGCGGCGCTGTGAAGCAAAATTCAATCTGCACGCCGCGACGGCCACCGGTGACCGCAAACAAAAAATCTTTTATAATTTCCAAAATATGCATATAATTAACCCTAGACACCTAACGTTTGCCTACCCCCTATAAACCCTAACCATTCGTCGATTCGACGAATACTTTTTAGAGTGTTTTAATTTCAAGTTATAATATAACTTTTCGTTAAATGTATTGCATTTATACTTGGTTTAACTATTATTCTACAAAATGAAACAATGAATTTCTGTATTATTACTATTTATATTCATTTTATCACAATTTTAGAAAGGCACTAACTTTTATGAGATCAATAGAGACAAGATATTTATAAAAATTAAAATAAAAAAACAACAAAAAACAGCCTTTTCTTGTTTGGCGTACGTAACAATTTGAAAAATAGAAAAAAAACTAATTTTTTAGAGCACATTTTGAACAAAAATCAACTTTATGTTCCCCGCATATTGCTGAATTACATTTAGCGCATGATGACTTTGTCATGCGCCTTTTGGTATATGAACATAGACCACAGATTTTTCTTTTTCTATTATTTGGTGCCTCAGTGGGTTGAAGATCATTACCGGATTGTGGCTGACTCTGACCTTGACCTTCATCATGCCCTAAACCCAATATATCTGTGATATTGTTCTTGATGTGCGTTGGCATGGTACGAATTTCCAGTCGGATTTTCAACCATGGTTCAACAAGTTGCGAATGCATCTTCTTCATAAAATCACGTCGTTTCATAAGTTTTTGACCCTGTACAGAGGCATTGTGGCAGTAAATTATGTAACTTGTGATACATGCTATATTCATCATTCCATAGAAGACGCCTATTGGCCATCGGTTGGTTTTTTTGCTGCATGACATTACTGAGCACATTTGGTCGAACGTATCTACACCACCTTTTGTTTTATTATAGAATTCAATCAAACGTGGCTTTTTTGTTTCCGGGTCGATTGAGGCCTCCTCATCACAAGATGAAAGCATGTAAACCATTTTAGAAGGTTTAGGTTTGTACGAAAGAAGTGTAATAGGTCCATCATACACGAACATCGACGTTTTGACTCTTCTGGTTCCATTATTCGTTCTGTGGTTCTTCAATTCATCTGGGATTTCTCTTTTATTAGATCGTAATGTCCCCACAACTGTTAATTTGTAAGGCTGTCGAAGTAACTGTTTTGCAATTGGTACTGAGGTGAACCTCTACATTATTGATGACTCACATTACCTTTGTTTTCACGGTGAGGTATTTACAGAATAGATAGGCTGTTCTGAAAATTGCAAAAAACGTACGAATATTTGAATTTTACGGGTTACTCTGACATTTTCACATTATAATAGGTTAACAGTTTAAACAAGTAAAAACCTTTCTTTCTTGTGCAACAACAGTTCTTAAAAATAATAGTTGATGTAATTCCTTACAAAATCACGATCTACTGTCGGTGGTAGATTTAAATACAAAACTTTTGAAATAGCATAATAAATAAAAACTTTGATAATAAACAAATATGTGAAATTAACCGTAATAAAGTGTACCTAAATTCCATGTAACGTCACTCGATTTAACGACAAACTCCCTAAAGCGTCGAATCACGTCTTTGGTTGGTTTAGCTTGTTCTCCATACAATGATATACTCCATATAGCATTACACCCACTCTCAATAACGCCAACAATTAAGTAATAAAAAGTACCTTTTAAGTTGCCAAAATTAGTGAGACCCGCGCAGCTGTGTACGTTCTTTTGTCGCTTTATTATCCTAGCCCGTAATAAACTCGACTGTCGGCATCATGCAAACCAAACTTTCTAAGAAACTCGTTCTTTTGTTTACAAATTGGAAGATTATTTTTTTATCTACATAACTACTAGCTTGAAATAAACTTTTTCTTTTCATAATTCTGGTTTTTCTTCTTTCCATTTAACGACAACTCTCTATAACGCCATAAAATGTACAGTCCCTTTAGTGTCGTTATATAGAGTTCACACTAAAAATAAAATAGTAACAAACAAAAACTATTCTAGAATTAAGTTACCGTTGGTAAACATTGCTTTTCAAATATTGTATTTAATGCAAGGTTGTAATAATAAGTAAAGTTACACCTAAGCAATGGATGACTAGGTAAAAAAAGCAAATCAGAATACTATGAGTAGGTTACTAAAAAAACAAGAAATCAAAAAATAAATAAAATAAATCTTGTCTATGAGATTCTGTTATCAAGTGGCTTTATTTATAAAAATGACTTTTTTTTTTACTAACCAAACATATTTTACAAAAAATAATTTATACAAGCGTTTTGGCAAGCATTAATTATTATTTGAAATAAACCACAGAAATTGAAGCTTTTCATTTTAGATTCTCATAAAAATTAGCTTCATTTATCTTTCTTGGCTTTCTTTATCTATGTATACATAGTGAAACAGATAATGCGTGTTAAAAATTGTCTGTGAGTAAACATTAAAAATAAAAGAAACAACAATAAAAAGTACAATAATCTCAAAGTTCTCTATAATTAAATTAACAATTGGTAAATAATATTTTTTTCTATTGCTTATTAAATATTAAGTACTAGTTTATAATATAATCATCACATTCATCATTTTTTTTCCTAGTTTTATGATTGAATAGTCTCAATCATAATACTAGGAAGAAAAAAAAAATAATATTTGGTCATCGCGCCTCCTGCGTCTATAACTGCATCGCATCTCGTTCTTATTGATTGTTCGAGAACTTCACACAAGTTGGAACCCCTAAGCGATTCCCAAACTTCGTCACAATGAGCAAGAAGTTCCAATTGCGTTCGTTCCCGTCGGTGATCCCATCTCTGGACCATTATACCCCACAAATTTTCGATGGGGTTCAAGTCAGGAGATCGGGATGGCCATCGTAAGGTTCTTATTTCTGGCTGGTTAGCAATACAAGACTGCACAATGCGTGCTCGATGTATGGGACAATTGTCCTGTATAAAAATAAATTCCGGGAGCTCTGTTCTCGGATAAACTGTGCGCACATTAGGCACCATTACGTTTTCTAATAATTCGCGGTAAGTTTCGCCATTTGCTCGCCCTGGGAAATGGACAAGCTATCCGGGACCATCGGCACTCATCGAGCCCCACATATTAACGCATATCCTTCCAGAATCATTATTAGGAATCAGGTTTCTAGTTTCGTAGCGTGTATTCATCACGCGCCACAAGTGTCGACGACCATGTTGGCTCGACCTAAAACATTTCTCATCTGAGAATATAGCGCTTGTAAAATCCATATCTCTGTAGTGTCTTGCGAATCTCACTCTCGCCGCTTTTTGTTCCTCAATGCGCACGACGAACCGTGCGCATTGACGTGTCGTACTCCTCGGCGAACACTCTCGTTCTGTTGTTGGTACGTGTTCACCATACGTTGGAGGTTGTCTTCTCTTATAAGATATGGACGTGGTGCCCGCGGTTTATCCTCTAAGACACCCTCTTCTTCATGGCGTCTGATCCACAGCCGGACTGTGTTTCTCTACAAGCAATAATAAATAGTCTCATAAGAAGTGGCTTCATTTAAAAAAAACTGACTTGTGTTCAAAAACCCGACCGCAACAAATGACTAAATAGTTCTAAACAAATCTCTTTTCAGGTTTCGTCCATACTGAACCCTAGTCCCAACTATCCCGGTCCGTATATATCTACCTACATGTATAGCTAGAAGGCACAAAAGTACTGATGTGCTTGTATGGTTTGTATTTATTTTCATTCAATCATCTCTCTGTTAAAAAATCACAATATGTATATATAATAATTTAAACTATCGTCTGACATGTTCCTGACAGATACTGATACATAAAATGACTTGTTATCAGTTGCAGTGGGGCAGCATTATAATGTCAAAAGAAAGAGATGCTTCTTATCTTAGAGATCTTAAAACCAATTTTTATTTATAATAAATGAATGAGAGAGAAAGTTATTTACGGTGATTACAAAAACCCGCTATCACAAAAAGTATCAAAGGATGTCACCGACTTTTGCCCACTGCGGTTATTGAATTTTATGACTCTTTTGTTCGGAAACGTGCAGGCTTAAACTAATTGTAAAATTTCTAGAAATGAATTATGTAATATAACTTAAGTAAACGTAAGTAAAGTAACTACATACCTACTTATTTGCACGGAATCTAATTAGGTTATTATTAACCAAGAAAGTACTTTTTATAGAGATACACAACCATGACAAGCATTTTTTTTTAAACTAACAAAAAAAATATATTCATAAAACAATTCGCATTGTATTTGAATTATGCAGTGCATTAATTAATTTATAACAGCTAAAAGTAATAAATTATGAGTTTCGAACAGTAAATTTATAAATACATGTAAATTTATCGCTACAAATAAACAATAACATTGAAACAGATAGTGCGTGTGTGAGCGAGAAAGTATTCCGAGTTGGCGCGTCACCACAAAGCAGTAATACCTACATACCACTCTCATAAAAGATGTAAGTCATTTACCAAGTTTAGAAACTGAATATTTTTTCTGCTTTATTCTCGTTTAATTATATTTATCAAATACTTTTATTGTTGAAGAACAAAACTCGAAAGTATTCAATTACACAAGATAACATTTGCACTTTGCATCGTAAATAAAGTTTTATTTATAAATTAATGTATTTTGATACAACAAAATTTACTATGACAATAATTAAAACAATAAATAAATTAATATTATTACTTATAAATTAATATTACTACTTACGCTCATATGGAGCTGCTCAGCGATTTGGCTAATTTTAAATCCTTGTCCATGCAAAATTATTATTTGATTACGTTCTTCACGTATGAGATTTCTGGAAGACATTCTGCACAAAAATATTCCAGCACAGGTCGGAGTCCAATATTCTCGCACAGGTTTATGCAATCAAGGTAGTCAGGTAAACAGAGCAATGGTCAATATTCAAAAGGTCCGGTAAGCGTTAAGTTTCATCATCGCCTTCATATTTTATTTTACCGGACAAAATCCGATTGACAGACCGACACCAACTGTAAATAATTATATTTAATGTTGTGTCGGTAAACATTTTATAAAGGTCGTCTTTGTGACTGGGACATTTAAACAAATTTGTGATTAGCAAGTCTGCTAACGAAGTTATATTTGATTTTAAAAACAATTTGGGCACATTTCTTTTCAGAAAAGAAATGGTCATGCTTTGTATTTCTTTAAAGAAGTATTCGGTTTTCTCAATGGGATAGCAAAGCCATTTCTTGTTTTGGTACTCTTTGGCTGTAATAAAAGAATGATTTTTATTAGAAGTGTTATCTAATAATTCACTCTTACAATTTTTGCAACCTTTGACAACTTTTTTTAGACATTTAGTCAAGACCCAACCACAGACATAGTTGCTTTGCCCAGCATCATTTTCATCTTGCTGATCAAAGCAAACTTCATTGTTGAAATGAATTGTATTTTTTTCTTCGGAAACATTAGGAGTAACATTTTTTTCTTTAAAAAAAAAATCTAAATTTTGCAGGCATTCGGTAAATTCCTCCTCGCAATTACCTCTCCCCGAATGAGGAGAGCTATAATTATTTAAAAGAAGCGCTTTAAACGCCCCCTCAAAACTTACTGTATTAGGCGCTATATTTCTCACTCCATAACTCATGTTTCCAAAGAAATTTTCTAAAGGGTCTTGATTAAAGTTCCTGGTCATCATAGCATCGAGTCTATAATTACAAGACAACACTTGCCAAAGGAGTTCCATACCCTCTATCGTTTTAATCAAATTCGTAACAGACGGCACCACTTTCTCAACCAATCGGACTTTGTTTCCAACAATAATGTTTTTGACAAATTTGATGGTCCTTAGAACTATTTTGGCTTTTTTCCACAGCTCATGATGAGGCGTGTTAGGTTTTACAGGTCCTTTAAAAACTTTGCCATTCGGTATGGAGAAACTGTTTACATTTAAAGAGTCGAACAAATCGTCGATTAGAAGGGTCAAGTCAACTAGTTGTCGGCATTCTATAGGTAGATCGCCCTTTGCTGTCAAATGTTCAGTCACAACATCAACACTGTGACTGAACAATTGTGTTGCCGACTTGACCCTCATTTTTTTATTTTTTCTGGATTAATGTGTTCTTCTGTGAGCTTATGTAAAAGTCTCAGCTCTCCATACGATTTATCGGCATCATACACCATTTTGAAGTAGTCCGACTTTACGATTTTCTCCTCATTATTGGTAACATATGTCAGATCCTTTGTTATTAAATTGTTTCTAATGCCTTTTATTAGATGAGGAGTGTCATAAAGTGGGACTACGACGTGACCTTTAAAACGCATCACTTCATGACGCCATTCTTTACCTTCGCGTAAATAATTTGCTTTGGTTTCCTGAACGAATTCTGTTATAGCACTGACATTAACAGGACTTTGGTCACAAACAGTGTTTAATACTATGAGACCACATTTAAAACACTGTTCGATTACTGATTTTAATTTAGTTTTTAATTGGAATTTACTCAAGCAATTCGTGAAATAATACGCAATTGGCTGCTTATAATTATTTTTCACTCCCTTCACCATAAAAACCAGTACGTGGTCAGCAAATACTTCCTTCGATTCTGAGTAAAACCTTCTAATTTGTCTTTTTGAGCAGAATAAAAAAAATGCGGCGTGATTGACATTTCGTCAAAAATGAGACTACACAGCCTATCTGAGATCTGTTTTTTGAGCAAAGTTTTATTTATTTTTTCAAAAATTATATTATTAATGCCAGGTGCTAATTTTATTTGGCTCAGTAATCGTTCCATAGCTTTGCATGAAGGGAGAGCAAAATATTTATACATATAATAGCCTGTAGCACTTAGGGCTTTTTTTGTACAAAGACAAACTTAGGATTTTCTCCTCAATTGTAAACTGTCTTCCTTTTGGTTTATTTTTGGCTTGTTGCTGCATATGTACAAACAATTGAGCTGGTTTAGTCATATGTTGTATGACTTGCTTAAATATGACATTTTATGACAACTTCTGTGCATTACTAAGGGCATAAACTGCGTTACGCGTGTGCACGCACGTGAGCACGTCGCGGGCCACGCTTCTGGTGCACGCACGTGAGCACGTCGCGGGCCACGCTTCTGGTGCACGCACGTGAGCACGTTCGCGTGCTTATGCGCGGGCATCGGCGCGTCAGTTTTCTCAGTACAATTTTGACGTTGGAGGTGTATAGTCGAGTAATTATGGATAAATTAATGTTGTATTATTTATCAAGACGACGGCGACGACGAATTGCCAAAAAAAGACGCCAGCCAGTAAGCCCGTACGTTGAATCTAGGTTACTGTGCGGGGAATTCGTGGTGAAGTTTGGTATATTAAGAGAAAATGAAAGGTTTTTTTTCAAATATTTTAAAGTTTCATTACAAGTCTATGATGAATTATATTCAAAACTGGAGCCCTATTTGAAGACTAACAATCTACGATTGAAATCTACGTCAATCGTATCACCAATGGAACGATTTGCAATGACATTGCGGTAAGTAAAGACATTTCGATATTAATAATCATCTTTATTCATGTAAAAAAAACAGTCATTATTTAACAAAAGTTTAGAACACTCATATTTTTTTGCCAATTTATGTAAGTCACACTACTGTTTAGCCACATCAAGCCAGAAAGAAGAAGAAGTTCTTATTGTTTCGGCAGTGACACCTGTATGGCTTAAAATGTTTTTCTTGATGTGGTGCACTCTGTTCTTAGGGCCGAAACACATAACCGCACACTTATTAATCATCATATTAATCACAGTTTCTTACATTTATTAATTATATTTTGTTATTTCTAAATTACACAGTTTTATCGTTTTCGTTTTTTTTATCTATACCTACTTATTTACTTATTTTTTTATATAATCACAACAGTCATCACAGTGTCTTGCATAAACGTTACGTTACAATTAGTTTTTGATTATTCATTTGAAATACACTAATAAAATCACAGGTTCAAGTTTAAAATAAAAAAAACACAATAACAGTTAAAACAGTACAATAAGTCTAAATGTCTTAATTATAATAATATACCTACCTTACAAAGTATTAATTATAATGACGCATATTGATTGCAAGTTTTTACATACGAATATTTCCCTTATTAATTATTCCCTTCTATTACTAGATCGGGTACTAATATTATTTTAAATTCTTATTTATCATCACAATCATAATCACAGTTTACTACATAAAAGATTAAATTTAAGAAGAGGATATATGAAGGAGCAATGTTATGAGTAGGTTCAAAAAAAAGGTCCATTAAGTAAAAAAAGGGGTCTATTGATACACTTTTTTATTTGACCCTAAATAGGGTTTAAGATAAAAGTGTCCGAATCGACCCCGTTTCTTTCCTTATGAACATTACACTCAAGGCTTGTAAACTTTTGGCGAATGCCCTTGTATATCATAATAATTGCACATGAGACCAGAAAAATATAAATATAAAATTGCGCTTTTTACTAACTTAAATAGTTCTTCATGTTCTTCTCTTTCTTTTGTTCTTAATAATTAAACAGTCTTAATCAAATCTTCAGTCTTTCTTGTTACCTATTTATTCATTGTTCGTGTCTGATCTTATATTTAAGGATTCTAAATCATTCGTTACCGTATTTTGCGTTAATGAAAGGTCATCAATGGTAATAATAATTTCTTTTTCTATATCAATTAAAGCTTCTAATACTTTTGTACGAAATAATAATTTTTTAAAGCAACTCAATTTTTTCACAGTTGGTAATAATGACTTAAAAAAATTCAAGTCTTCGTCCATATTATCTGCAGTGTTATTCTTCACGCAATTTAACAACTCTAATTCGAAATCAGTTGGCGATTCGCACTTACGTTTCTTGGAAGATCGTGTTTCTTTGGTAACACTGGAGCTGGTGCTAGGTACATTAATCAAATCTTCTTCAATAATCGTATTATTTTGTGAAGTTCTCGGTGACGCGTTTTGCTCTACTGACTGATTAAAATCGTCTGCCGATTCTTCTCCTTGAGTATTCGAGTTTGAATCTAAAAATGACAGCATGTCATAGTAAATGTATGTTTTATTTGCCCTGGAACCGGAACCTGATTTAAGTTTTTTTTTAGTAGACCTCACTCTTATATAAGTGTCTCTTGCAGTTTTCCATCTTTGCTGCAGCTTTTTCACTGAAACAATAACACAGGTATTTTATTTTATTACAGATATTTAGTTAGTGGACATACCTTCGTCGATATTCATCTGGCGTATCAGACAGGACTAACCACGGTCAGAAAAATAGTAACAGAAGTTTGTCAAATTATAATTGAAAGGTTAAAGGAAGAATGTATACCAAAATTTTCCCGTGCGCTATGGGTAGAGACTGAAAAAGGTTTTTTAACGCAAGCCCAGTTTCCTAACTGCATAGGTGCAATAGACGGAAAACATATACGCATTATAAGACCTCCACATAGTGGTTCCCTCTATTACAACTATAAGCATTACTATTCTATTGTACTGCTTGCAATGTGTAACGCCAACTATGAGTTTACCTATATAAATGTGGGAGTGCAGGGTAAAGAATCTGACTCCGCAATTTTCACACAAAGCCGATTGTATGAACAAATCAACAATGACTTAATAGATATTCCTCCTGCCAAAGCATTGCCCGTAATACACAATGATAAACCAACCAACACTGCTGCAACCGCAGCTTTGCCCTATATTATTGTAGGAGATGAAGCATTCGGGTTATCTAGCCATGTCATGCGGCCATATGCTCGAGCTCTCGAATTAAACTACAAAAAAAAAATATTCAATTATAGGTTAACGAGGGCGCGACGTTATATTGAGTGTACATTTGGTATCATGGCTAATAAATTTCGCATACTCCATCGTCCATTGAACGTTGGAAAAGACAAAGCAATTTGTTTTCTTAAAACAATTTGTATTTTGCATAATTTTATAAGATCAAGAAGTCAAATTAATGACTTTCATGATATTGTCATTATACCAGACCATATACGTTCAGTTCGGGGGTTAATTGGAAATACCCACAGAGATTCGTATACATTACGCGATAACTTCGCAGATTATTTCGTTGCAGACGGACAGCTGTCATGGCAAGATCGCAGTATTTATTGAAGATAGTTGGCTTTTTTATAATTTATGTACAGACGCCAGCACATCACGGTAAACTCTATACATATCTATAACTACAACGCGCCATATAGTGTTAGAAAGAAAGTATCCTGTGCATGATTGGTGGAGTTTTCAACGTTTCTAAAATTGACCAATGGTTGCACAGACTAATAATTGAGCCAATCAGCGCATCCGCCACCGCTTCCGAGTTGACATTTGACGTTGACGTTTATCCATCCATTACGTGAACGTCAGTTGCGTCAGTCAGTTGGACTTTGGAGTCGTAGTACTGTGTTTTCGAGAAATTTAAAGTTCGGTAACAATAGAAAAAGTAATAATTGTGTCTCATTAGTTACTGTTGTTGTGTTTTAATTAATAATACGTGCGTTTCTTATAATATTACGGCGCCTTAGTTGGCGCAAATTCAAAGGCAGCGCTTCGATTGATATCGAGATGACGGATATAACCGGTGAGTAATATTTTTTGTAAATACAATTTTTAAATTAAACAAACAAAGGCTAGTAAGTATTGAAAAAATGTGTCAATGGTGTTTTTCTATAGAATTTTCGAATTAAGCTAAGAGAAGGCATAGTAAAGTTCAAATTCAGGGTTATACTTAAGTAAACAAAATTCAATGAATTATTGTTTTTGATTCCATTTTGTCATGATACTTTCTAAACAAAAGTTAATCCAGTAGGTAATGATTCGATTTTAAAGTAAATGATGTGGGAGTCAATACGGACTATTACTGTTTTATTAAGATTTGAATATCTAATTAAAGTGTTTTGTATTGTTCTAATTAGTTTAATTTATTGTTAGTTTTCGTATTCGTATGAATCTGATATACTTATTAACGTAGAATATTTGAGAATTTTAATGTTCAAGAATAATCTACACTAATATTATAAAGAGGATAGATTTGATTGTTTGTTTGTATTGAATAGGCTCCGAAACTACTGGAACAATTTGAAAATTTGTTTTACTATTAGAAGCCGAAATTATCCCTGATGAACATAGGCTACTTTTTATTGTGGGAAAATGCTTCATTCTTATGGGAAAACGGGTAATAGGACAACGGGTAGTGTGAATTATCCTTCCATACTTATCTTTTTCATATAAATTCTAAACGACTGAACCGATTGGGTTCAAATTTTATATGGGTATGTATTTCGATGGTTTCCTGGATTGTTTTAAAAATACAATTGGATCCGGAAGGTGGCACTGCTGTGGTATGTCAACTACTAAACGGCTTGACCGATTGGGTTGAAATTTTGTATGTGTATTTCCATGGTTTCACAGACAGGAATGTATTAAGCCTACCTAATCTGTCTTTCTATACATATATAAATAAACCAATTACAGTAGCTACATTATTACGGGGCCGTAGCTAGAATTGAATTTAAGGTAGGGCAGCTGGTGTTACAGGTAGGGCAGAAGTAAAAATGATACTTGATCTGTTCTAGTTTGCACCGCACCAAACTTGTAATAGCAGTTCGATCACGGTGGTGGCGGAAGTAACTGGTGCTTATAGCACAAGAGTCCTTCTAGTTTAAGCCCAGTTGCATTTTGTCTTGTATCTTGCCATAGAACTACAATAGCTTAATTTAATAAGGTTCAAAACTTGTAATAGGTTTAAGACTAGAACAAATAAATATTGTTTATTGTTTAGTCAATCGATTTTTGGCTTTCTTAACTTTTGTCAGTTAATAATTAATTGTCGGCGATGATATACAGGCTGACTTTAAAAGGAGAATGGCAGAAGCCCATAGAACGCTGGCATTAAACTTTTTTAGTTTCTACAGAAATAAAAGTGGTATGGTTTGGTAGGGAGTATTATGAGCTTTTAATATAAAAAAAATAAAAAAAAATTACAATGGGGATGAAGAGAAATCTTAATTTTTGTAAAAGTGAGGTTAAGTGTACTTTATTAGGTTCTTTTACCTGTATACTATTTTAACGCATAAATGTTTATTGTATGCTTAATATATTGCTAAATTATGCTTTGTAACGAATGAAAATATGACAACTACCTACATGTTGAAGTTTGTTCAGTTCAATGATTTACACACTGATCATAATTAATGACAGTTTAAGTGTACCTACTCTATTCGTTTTAAACTCAGTAGTCAATTGATTATTATTTTCGCAGTAGTCATAGAAAACTCAGGAGACTTTAGAGACTCACTTATCGGAATCTAACTTTAAACCTATTAACCTTTTAAACGCTAATCACTTGTATACAAGTTCGTATTACACAAGTGATTGGCGTTCAAAAGGTTAATAAGGATAATTAGGTGCCAGCTACCTAAGGATGACAGGATTATTGTAGGTACAATAAAAACACCACTATTTATCATTTAAATATTTTATTCATGCTCATCATCATATATTAGCAATATATTATCTAAGAAAGGTGCAGGGGGACACAGGCTATCTTGAGGCTTTTTTGTTGTTTGTTTATTTAAGCTCAATTTCATAATAACTTTAACGTTGTAGCTGGATAGGGGCCCAGAACATCTATAATATAACCATCAGAACATACTAACATAAATGGTTTCACTAGATTTCTATATTTATGTAAGCTGTAAGAATTTTTTTGATATAAATAATTAGAACTTTTTTGTATATAGCAATATGTACCATCAGCTATGACTATAGGGTTTTCCTGACCATCACTTTGAACACCAAACAATCCTCGGGGTATCAATAGATTTCTTTGTATTATTTGTTCTCTTGTTAAATGTGCTACACCCAAGTGAGTTGGAACAAAATTATTATGTAATAGTTCTCGAACCTTTGACATCAACACTTCCAAAGTTCTCCTTGGAATTTGAAATAATGTTGCCAACCTTTCATTGGGTTCACCTGTCCTCAGTTTCATTAAAAAAGCAGCGAGAGCTGTTTTACCTCTTCGCATTTCATTTATTGCAGGTATTTCGTTTAATAACTGATTGAATTGATCTTTTGTGTAGCCAATCCAGTGACGTACAAGATGGTCTTCTATATTATTTATATTTGAAAAATCTAATGCGTCAACATTTGTACTCTTTAAATGCAACATATCTTGTATATGTCTTGCATATTTTTGCATATTGCAAATGCATTTAGCATTTGAATAAGCACTAATGCCAGCTTGAAAGTCCCATGTTTCTGTATTTAAATGGTTACTGCATACACGACTGTTTACTGGTACATAATAATTAAACTGTAAAAGCAGCATTTTTCTTGTTGAAACTGGTAGCCTGAATCTTTCACTCCCCTGACAACCTTCAATAATGCACCTTGACCCACAGTCTACAGCTCGGATATAATCAGGCAACACAATTGTATCCTGTCTTCTTGATACAGGCAGAATTACATTGTCAGGTTCAGGCAGATTTTGAACATTAGGTTGAGTGTGAGTTTCAGTGCCACGTTGGGGCATAGATTCACTATCAGGCGGACCTTCAGAAGTTTCAGAGTCAAGATGAGAGCGCCCACTCGAGGATGTGGATGGCCTGGATACAAAATGATGAGAAGCTTTGTCTGCTCTCACCCAGCAACGGTGACAGAGATTGTTTGTGGTTTGCAGCTGCAACAATAAAACATTTATGTAAAACATACTTACACTATACTTACTTACATTATAAAATAAAACTTATTAAGTACAACTATGTAATACACACTTTAAGAACTTATGTTCTTGGTTTGAAAAAAAAATCTGCAGTATGTATTCAATTATTATGAAATGGAGCTTAATAAACAAACAACAAAAAAAATATATATTCAAGCTTAATCTATGCAATTGTTGGTGAGATCAGAATGTAAAAATGTTATGTAATGAATCTAAGCTTGTTTTGAAAAGAGTATATTGATGACTTTATTGCCAGTTCTTATCAGAGAAAGCAACCATCCAAACCAATACCAATTAGAGTCAGACTATTCATACGTCTGTGTATCCTAAGTCTGGGTGTTTATATAGTGTGTGTATTTACAAACAAAAAGTAGTTTAAGTAGTATATCAGTTATTTAGTTTCCCTAGTACAAGCTCTGCTTAGTTTGGGATCAGATGACCGTCCGTGTGTGATGAATGTCCCAGGATATTAATTTAAATGCCTGCAATGTCTTTTGTATGAATATGTTTAAAAATAACATAATCAGCCTATAATGTTCCCACTGCTGGGACACAGGCCTTCTCTCTCTCCGTAAGTCCGTTACCACTGGGCCACCACTGCTCCTAGTTTTGAAAATAATGTGTCTTAATTAACTTACTTGTCGGGGCAGTATCCATTCTCGAATCACATTATATATGCGTTGTTCTCTGTCTGAATCAGTCCGCAATTGGTGATTTCTTGAACGTGCTGTAGAAGATCCACAATATACACACACCTGTCGGTGCCCGACGGTACAAGAGGGTGGATGTGGTTCAGACATAGTATGCACTTGATTTAAAGAATTGGTAACAAGTACCCAACAGGCACTGCATATATGATCCTGATTGCTCACCTAAAAAATAAAATAGAAATAAGGTTCAACTAAAAAAAACCATCGAAATGTTTATCTCATACGATAGTTAAATAAAAAATGAACTTACAGGCTCAGGAGTAATCCAGGAGCGAATGACCGGTAGAATGGATTCATCTTCCAAAACATGTGTTTTTATCGTATTACAACGATTTGTAGATATTCTACAGTTTACGCAGCGGTCCGTGGTTGACATCACGTTGACTCGTAAAATCGTTATGTTATACACACAAACAAATAAGAGCAATCCAATATCAGTGTCCAAGATAGAGCGCCAAGGTCGGTCGTAAACTCGTAAAAGTAGGAAACGTCGAGGTCCAAGTCTCGCAACGGTTGTGCAGAAAGGTAGGAGTTTTCGAAATCCAAAGGCAAGCCAGGTCGTTGTAAAAATCCACGTAAAACTTTTTGGGAGCACAAAACATTCAAACCAACACAAAACACAGTAGCGAGCGAGCGAATGTGACAGTGTTGACTGTTGTGTGACTCTTGTGAAATGTCATCTTCTCTTATTTTTTATGGGTTTTAGTGTTGCCAAGAAAAATCGGAATAATGTTGAAAAAAAAAATACATTCGACTTCTTAGCTAGATCAAGTCCTCGTAATCTGCAGAGTTACATATTTTGATTTTTTAATGATTTTATTTTATTAATTATGCACTAACAATCAAAACATAATTATATCATTATTTATTTTATTTTTTATATTTTGCAATGACAACACTATCATAAAGTATCATAAGGTCAAAAAGCCTTGTATCCATGGCCTTAAAAACAAAGACTGGTCCGCTCTGTGTTAATTCAAATCAATACTCTTATTTTTCGAGATTTTATCCCCATTGTCAATATTAAAGTTAATCTGGCTATCAATACGTAAAAATAAGCGCTTTTTTTTTAAATAGCTTTGAATTCTGTAGCTTTCCAAAATTAGTAATGCCAAAAACTGCCATCTCCTTTAAGGGGGTGTTCTACCCATCAATATTAACAACTTTTACTATGGGACCAACATAGTCCTTAGGATTTTAGAGGCTAAGTGATTCCCGTTCCATAGACTGTAATTGAACAAATCTTGCACACATATTTCAAATGCCATCTATGAGCAGAATAAAGAATTTATGTATATTATGATTGTAAAATGCCATGGTTAATTCGGAATAATTTAGATGTCATTATAAGCTAGTATTTTTTTTTTTCCGTCATAACTTAGTTCATGGTGTTTTCTTAAGGTAGGGCATTGCCCCACAATGCAGGCTACGGCCACGGTAATATTATAATACAGTAGTGTAACTCGGCCGCATGATAGAAATAAATGCCTACAGCCGCGCGGTACGTAAACATGCGTTAGGGCTGCCCGTCTCCAGCATTTTAATTACATTTGCCTACTTTCTGTTTCTATTTAGTTTTGTGATTGTAAATATCCTTTTTATATAAATAAATGAAATACTTTGTATATTGAATAGGAAGTGTTCAATAAAAATGCGTGTTGTTTTTTGATTGGTAGATTTCATTTTTTTTCTAGTATTATTCATACACACAGATAATAAACAAATATTATTAATAATAAAATACCACGTCTTTACTTTGAATTATGCAAACTAACAAAACACACATGCACCGAAGTTTTAACACAAGCGTAAGTAGATAGGTACCTACCGTATCATGATTCATTCAGAACCGCATATAACTACCTATTTCACTCGTCTCAATAACTTTCCGTTACTCTATTCGCTTTATTTATTAATCCAAACACCTTTTTTTTCGTGAGATAAAAGGAAATACTTATCCATATCCATACTTATCTATTAGAGAAAAAATCGCGCGGTTATTGTTAAAAAAACAACACACCGTCCGTTCGACACTGCGGTACAGCCGTGACGTGACTGTCTGCGCACCGAGCGCACGCCGAGATCGAGGCGCGTAGGTATAGCTCGCGTTTCGTCCGTTTGTATGAAGTTGGAGTACTGTATTATAATATTACCGTGCTACGGCCCTGCATTATTAGCAACACATTTTTAAACGCCGGGAATTCCGAATTCTACGCAAACGAAGTTGCGGGCGGATGCTATTTGTAAATAATTACGTAACTTGAAAACGAGGTTTTTTTTGTATATAGGAATATTTGCGAGATTTTAGTCAAATGACAGGATTATGTTCAAAACTGAGATTCCCGTTTGAATTATGTAATTCGGTCCACGGCTTTAAGAAATAGAAAGAATCTTCTTATTAGTATTGAAATTGACAAAATTTTTCTTTGTTTTAGGGTCTCAGGGGCACGGACACCTGCTGGAACATGGTGGCCGGCATGAAGGACAGGCTGGACGCTGTTTTAGACGCGCAAGGTGGTTCGACCAAATATTAAATATATTTACATACATATTATATATCTATTGTTAAGTATACAACGTGGCGCTACAATAGTGACATTAATTTAACACACGGGTAGGGCTAGTGCCCATTAATTATATCAATTATGATAGGTTAAAATAATTCGTAAATTGGAAAAAAAAATGTTTTCGAAGCATTGATGTATTAAAAACCCTAGATGCACATTCTCGAACAACAGTAACACTCAAAACTGTCGCCAAACACTCGGTAATTGTGTCTAGGTAGTTATAGTTATACTATAAACATATTTATTGCAAGTTCAACCTTATGCCCATTCCTTAAAGTTCTTTTTACAAGGCAGTTTACAAAAAGCAATAAAATTTTACGACCAAAGTTAGCCAGTAGGACAGGGCATGGAGTGGAGAGGAATATAATTCTATATTTTTTTTATTTTCTGAAGATATTGTAGGTATTCGTTTTCACGAGTTTATAAATTGAGTTTAAATACATATTTATACTTTAATTTTAACATCACTTAAACAAAGATTATCTGGTAAAATTATTTATTTAAATTTTTTGTTTAAGGGATTTTTAAGTTTTCTATATGGCGACTCCTGTTATTAGCATGCCGATGTCGCTAACAATAGTAGTCACCTAATTAATTCATATAATATTTACGAAAACTTCAAAAAATCGTCCTTTTTTCGACCTCCCATCTTCCCTATTATGGGATAACATAAATATATAGGAAAACTATAGTATAGTATACAAATACCTAATATAATATACCTATGTATAACGTTTAAATATTCTTATAAACTTTTACACGAAATAGTTCAAACTTATTAATTAAAAAAAATAGTATTACAAAAAAAAATCGACTCCATCGATAACGAACAGGGTCATTTTTATAACGCGACTAAAAATGTAGTAAGCTATTATACATAGTTCTAACTCTGATTAAGCGGCCCTTGAAATTTGCCGTATTATACTTGGGCTGCAGAGTGAAGTTTTGAGACAAATTAAATCAAAATCACGCAATGCGTTGTAAATAAGGCCATAAAAACAAAAACAATTCAATCAAGTCTTTTACTTATCGAAAATACGAAATCCCATCCTTTTTTATCGTTCTAGAAGCTATATTTTTACAATTTCTCAGCGAACACTTCGGCATTTTTAACGACCATGTAGTAACGCGGTTGGTGCGAGACTATTTCAAAAGAAGTGCACAATTGTCAAATGTGCACGTATTTCATGGGGACGATTTTGAGACGCCGATTGTGTATCTTGGATTTTTAATACATTAATGTTTCAAAGTAACTAAATAATAAAAAAAGTAACTAATTTGGGATTACCCATATCAAACACTCATTCATGAAGTTATTGTTCTATGCCAGCTAGTAAACTTTAACAGATTCATTGCCACCATCATTTTCATGCATACTTTAGGGAGCGTCTAAACGGGCAACGTTTTTCTGCAATTTGTGGCTGCACTATAGGTAACTAATTGCTTGGCCATTACAAAAATATTTTATTGTTCTTGATGGTCGAGCAATTCTATGGCTGGGCTATGTGTTGCAATATGACTGCAATAGTATGGCTCATGATGCAGACTCCTAAACGGGCTACTCACATCGGCAGCAATGGCTGTCGAAATCACACTTGTCGCAGCGGCTTATATTGTTTCAAAATAAATAAAAAAAAAAAGGATTGTGGATTCGACCTTACCTAAATAGGCGTGAAACTTTAGATAATTTAAATCAAGAAATAAGCCTTGATAAAAAATAATTTAAAAAATTTACTAGAATGTCGAAGGGTGACTTCGAGTTTCTTTTAAACAAAATCGGAAAAAAGATTAAAAAAGACGCACTATGCCATAACAATAAAGAGCGATTGAAACAACAATAGAACTAGCTGGGCAATATTGCAGTTAAATCGATCGCTCGGCGATCGTCTGGCAATCTATCGAACATTAATAGACCATGTATGGCCATACCTAAAATGTTATCAATTATGGCCGGGACATTACTGCAATGTCGCATAGTCTGGCTGTTATTGCTTGCAATGTTGCCGGCCACTATATTGTAGCCACAAATTGCAGTAAAACATGGCCCGTTTAGAAGCCCCTTTAGCCAGGCCCCGAACATTGGACGATGACGTGCCAGGCGCGTCACGGGCCTATACATCAAGGATGACGCACCTAGAGCGGCACCTGTGATGTTTTATGCGTATTTCGCCGTGAGAAAAAGTTTTCTGTGTGCTTCGATTCGCATTCGTTGCTATTCTACGCAAATATGGCATCACAAGGTAGGATTTATTCATTTTAGTAAAAATGTTCGGGGGTCGTCAACATTTTTGTAAATTTACTTGTATTAGGTAATTTGTTTGTATTAATAAACGTATTATTTGATGATGGATGGAGAGGGAGAGGAAGGCCAAAGAAAAGATGGATGGATGGTGTGAAGAATGATATAAAAGACAAAGGAGTAAATGATGCCATGACGTCTAACAGGGAAGAATGGAAAAAGACGTGTTGCGCCGACCCCAAATAAAATGGGACAAGGGCAGGAAGATGATGATGAATAAACGTATTATTTGTAAATAATAAGCAAGGAGACGAATTTTTTTCTGAACGTAGTCAGGCATTATTACCAGAACAAGAATATCAGGAAGATAAGAATAAAGATTTTTTTTTTTTTTTTCGATAGGAGTTAATCGATTTTACATATTTCAAAGAAGCGTAAATTCGTGAGACCTTGTAATAGTCGAGATAAAAATTATAATTCAGACACTAGCATTGAAGAAATGATGGGTGCTGAAGAAGAGGAATGTGAGAAAAAGAAAAGAGAGTTACAAGTAAGAATATCTAAGGATGAACCTAAGTCGCCCATTAAAAATAAGTCAGACCCTGGTTGTTGTGCCGCAAAAACATATTTTAAAACATCATCTGCCTATCCTTTTCCCAAAACAAAGCATTGTTCTCAAAAGATTTAAAATCGGAACTGAATACACTATACGAACTGCCAGTTAAATTTTACTGAATCTGATTTATTATTGTGTCTTTATTTTTTATTACTGTGATTTTATATTACTATCACGTCTATTTTTGAAAATAGTATAATACGAGTAAAAGAGAGTACGCTTACAAATGTAGCATACTAGTGGTGAAAATATTAACCCTTATCCACCTACCACCGCGGTCCTGGAGACCGCAACGTATTTTTTTTGCATTCAAATATTTCGATGTGGCCCTTTCCTACGGTAAGATCCCGTTTTTTGCAGGTACGGTTTTTTTACAGGATCCCGTTTAATAGTGTACGTGTTTAAATCTATGTATATATTCACACAAGCATCCTGTTTATAGAATCCGGAAAACGGGACGTCTGTGTGAATATGTATATTTAAACACGTACACTACTAAACGGGATCCTGCAAAAAATCGTATCTGCAAAGGACTGCACGTCTATACATATAGGGTGACTGGTAATTAGTGACCGATACTTAAACACATGATTGTACTCAACATTACACACAACTTTTACTATCGGACCAAATCCGAAATCGCGAAAAAAAAATCAGCTGTTCCCTACATTTATGTTCGTACGAGTCGTTAAAATGTAGGGAACAGCTGATTTTTTTTTCGTCATTTCACTTTCTGTCCCATTATAAAACTTGTTTGTTGTAATGAGTAGAATCATGTGTTTAAGTATCGGTCACTAATTACCAGTCATCCTATATACCTTTTCTACACATACTTTATTTAGGAAAAAACAGTAGTCACAAAATGCGTGTGTGTAATGAAAGTAAACTTACCTTATCCTTTATTTGCTAGTTGCCGTTGCAGTCTCAGGGACCAGTGGTAGGTGGAAACGGGTTAAAAATATATACAACGTGTAACGTTAAATGCGCAAAACCTCAGACACCCCAACTGATTTTTAATTCATTTGACCTATTTCAGAGAGAAAATAAGTCATTAAAAAAATTGTGAAGGTTTTATGAGCTGTTTTGGTTTTACTGGCCATTCTGATCGTTTCTTGCGTCTGCGACGACGCTTTATCGAGGGAGGACTCGTCACCGGGCCGCTGCGCCGCCGCCGCGCTGACCTTGGCTTGCTTGACCTATTAAGAAATAGACACGGCAACGTTTTTAATGAAGATTTTTTGAAAAAAGTGACCTATATTAAAAAGTGGTTCAATTAATTCTGCTCGTTATTCTGATCAAACTATTGTCAGGTTTTGCGCATTTAACGTTACACGTTGTATATCTTAGTTTATCTGTTACAAACAATCGTCTTTTTATTATATTAGTTTATAAATTAGTAGATAATATGCAAAAGAAATAAAAGTATGTATATTTAAATTTTACATTATCTATAGCTATTAGTTTAAGTTATGTAAGTAACTTTTTATTTATCCTTATTCCCGGTCGTCCCCACCCGGTCGTCCCCACTGGGTACGAGCGGGAAAAAAAAAGTTTCGTGTCTCCCCAGTGGTGAGGATTGGAACTTTTTATTTCCCATTCGTTCCGCTATAGACCGAGATTCAAAATGCAGTAATGGAGATTTCAACAAGAGATTTCATGGATTGTTAAAATGTTTTAATTACGACTTTCTGAGCAAGAGTGAACAATGTTTTTGATTAAAAATAATTTAGGCAATTAGTGTCCTTCCCCAGGCTTCAAACTATCTCCATATTTTTCATCACAATTGCCCAGCGGTTAGGCCTCGAAGGCGTAAGTTACGCCTTCGAGGCCTAACCAAAAAATGAAGCGAATCCGTTTCCCGAAGGTCGTGCCCTCCCATTGTTAGGTAAAAGCATGCTTTTGTTTGGCGGCAGCCACAGAAATCTAAATAATAAGGCAGTAGAAGTCGTAAAGGTCCGTGACCTTGTCGCCGCACATGTGACTCGTACGCCACAAGTGCGCGTGGAGCGTTTGTTTCGGACGCAAAGGCGTAAAAATGGTGTTTTGCAGCATATCCAACCGCGGAAATTCTTCCACAACATGTAACTTTTCAAATAAAGGGATTAGCGTTTCATAAATAAATACCATTTTTTTAAAATAATGTTTTTATAATGAAATATACTCAAATAAAATTATTCATCACCAGCCGGTCGATTCTGTAAAAATCTCACCGTGCATTCATAAGTGAAGTGAGCACTTAATAGTGTTAATCCCTAGCGAATGACAGCTCACTCCACGCTCACTTCACCCAAGCTTTCACGTTGAGATGGTTACAGAATCGCACGGCAGTACTACGATTGTCGCAGAAAATCGAATTGTTTTCTCATTTCAATAACCATTGATGCTTAAGCTTGTTCATATCTACGATTACAACTGCTAAAAGCAGCAATGGAATTATAGGCATGCGCAATAAAGAATTTCGCCACTCCGTAAATTTCCAGGAACACGGCCGCATGAGTTGAGCGCCGATTAGTGACGTGCCACTACTGTTTTGTATCGATAATTTATTATGCTTGGCTTACCTAGTTTTACAGAAATGGGAATGATTTGTGATCTTTCGTTTAATATTTATTTACTTATTACATCTTCTATACAAGTTGTAACTTAAATAACGCACAACCTCTTAAGGGGTCATTGTACTCATCATTATGAACAACTTTTACTATGGGACCAAACCGGAAATCGCGAAAAAAAAATCAGCTGTTCCCTACATTTTGACGAGTTATGCGAACATAAATGTAGGGAACAGCTGATTTTTTTTTCGCGATTTCAGGTTTGGTCCCATAGTAAAAGTTGTTCATAATGATGAGTACAATGACCCCTTAAGAGGTTGTGCGTTATTTAAGTTACACCTTGTATGTTTTATTTCTTACCAAAATGTTAAAAAAAAGAAGAAAAAAAAAGTCATCCGCACCTACTTATATTTGTGCTTAATTACCAACTGTATAAATAAATACAAAAACAAAAGGAAATTTAGGTAAATTAATTCAATTTAAATTTTAAATTTAACTAAAATTAGTTATCTATAGTTGCAAGACTTCTGGGCGAACAACGACGCTCAACGGAAAGTTATCGATACGAGCGTTGCGCTGCACTATTAGTAAGTAAGTGTGCATTATTGGCTCGAGTGGCCACGACTCCTGAGATTTTGCGTTTTTATAAAATATTGCTTAACGCCATAGCTTAAAGTTTAATGTTTGTTGCATCTATGCTAGTGACATGTGTAGGCGTAATTGTGTATTTATTGTTTGTCTATGTGTTGGTAGCCGCGAACTGACATGCGTCCCGGTATTAAAAGATAGTAGATAGCATTTCTAGTGCCTTATTATTTAGATTTCTGTGGCGGCAGCATTTTTGATTTTGTTTAGCAGCCATTAGTAGATGTAACTATATAATTAATTTGTTACAAATATCAATAAAAATAAAAGCTATTAAAAAATTTATATTATGTAAGTACTTGTTTTTAATCTATATAATAATAATAATAAAAAGCCTTCAACTACAGGCATCTTCTATGCCTAAATGGAGACTCCTCGATATTAATGTAAGCTAAAATGATTTGAAAATAAACTTATTATTATTATAATAACGCCGTCCAAAGGTCCGGGGCCCGAAGGGTCCCGAGTTGCGTCAGAGACTTTAAAATAATATTAAGTAATAATTCTTTATTGACATAATAGGTTACAGAAACTTTTTAATCTATTGTATAATTTGGTTTTATAAATTTTGTTGTAACCATATTTGTTTTTAAGGTTTCAATTATATTAATGTTGAAAAATAAAAAGATTAAGATTGTTATTCCGCATTTTATTTTGATATTTTTCCCGCGGTTTCACATGCGTTCCCGTAGGAACCTATCCTATGTCCTTTTCTGATAGGTAGTTATGCAAAATTCCATGATGATCGGCTGTGTAGTTAAGGCACCAAAAGCAGGGGATATTTACTTACTTAAAAAAATAAAAACGTCAACGTCCTTTTTGCAAAAGACCCCGCCAAGATATTTTGATATGGGGCCCCATTACGGCTAGCTACACCACTGCGTGAAAACTGAAAGCGTAACAAATAAACAAACTCACTTTTGCATTTTATGTAGCTTCACCCGATTTCCCATAGGAATAACAAACACGACGATTTGACGGCACGGTTGGCGCAGTGGTTAAGCTATTGACTGCTGCGCTGCGCGTCGCGGGTTCGATTCCCGCACGGAACAAATATTTGTATGACCTACAAGTAGTTGTTCCGGGTCTGGCTGTTTGTGTATGTGAGTTTAAATGTTTGTAAACGCATACAATATAGGAGAAATTCCTAGTGTGCGGCAACCGTCTTAAAAAACAAATAACAAAAAAATAAACTCATATTATTATCATTTATAAAATATTTACGATGTAACAAAGTAACGATAATAATAGATGAGAATTTTATTTGAATACTCATAACCTTTGAAATCGTATCTTATTCCTAGCGGAATAAGGTTGAATTTGCATGTAACAGCAAACTCCGGTAGATAGGTAATTCCGTTAACTACATTTCCTCATTATAGGCCATCGTAAAGAGATCTAGACACGTATGTATAGTTTATATTCATGTATTGTTGAAAATATTTGCACACGTAGTTATTCACTCTCAATGCGCTACTCAGAATATCACTAAGTATAACAAAACCATAAAAACTCCGAAATGAACACACGCTTACCTACTAAAATATCTACTTAGCTAATATCTATAAACAAAAGGACTTTTGCTGCATGGGATTTCCAGCTACACCCGCCGCGCGAACAAAAGAGGTTACTGACCGCCAGCCCGCTAGTAAGTAGGTAATTAACCAACCTGATTGAATTTAAAATAAAATTAAAGAAAAAAAAGCCTTTTTTAAAAACAAGCTTTTATTATTTGTTAGTAAAATGAACTAAAAAGTTAATAATAAATTAACTCTAAAAAGAAATATAACACTTTATAAGTTCATTGTAACCTTTAAAGATAATTAAGCTTCTTCGTCTACGACAAAATAATTCCATATCGTACCTAAGTATATATCTTTAACACTAAAACTTTACACTTTGATTATTAAATCTTCCCGTTTTTATCACAGTCCCGATTTTATAAATAAAAGCGTGTTACATTATGATAGCAAAATCAAAATCAAAATCAAAATCAAAAGTCATTTATTCAAACTAGGCTGAGAATCAGCACTTTTCGAACGTCAAAAAAGAACGTCAAGCAAGAGGAAAAAGAAGGTGCTAAATGTTCTTATTTATACCATGAAAATGTAACACGCTTGGCAAGCGATGGGGATGCGTCGTTTAATTACGGAGTTCCTATGGCCACCTTCCAGCTTCATCATCAGACCCTGGTTACCATGTAGTATCAAAGTACTCGTCAAGACGAATTAAGCGAGCCCAAACTCGATGGGGTTGCGTCGTTTAATTACGGAGTTCCTATAGCCACCTTCCAGCTCCGTCATCAGACCCTGGTTACCATATAGTATCAAAGTACTCGTCAAGAAGAATCAAACGAGCCCAAACTCGATGGGGTTGCGTCGTCTAATTACGGAGTTCCTATGGCCACCTTCCAGCTCCATCATCAGATCCTAATTACCACATAGTATCAAAGTACTCGTCAAGAAGAATCAAACGAGCCCAAACTCGATGGGGTTGCGTCGTTTAACCTTCAAGCGGTCGCGCGGTAATTTGTAACGCTAGCGGTCGCGCGTAACCTAAAAGACCTATAGGATATTTCAGGGATTTAAAACACTAAGTATTTAATATTTTTTGTATTTATCACATTATCATTATGTTAGGACATAAACAAAATTATAAAATCAAATTAATATTCTAATTTTCTTAGGATTTGTAAGCAATTTGGCATCATAAATGTATCGAGAATCGATCGAACCGCGGTCGATTCGACGTCGCGCGACTGCTTGAAGGTTAATTACGGAGTTCCTATAGCCACCTTCCAGCTCCATCATCAGACCCTGGTTACCATGTAGTATCAAAGTACTCGTCAAGACGAATTAAGCGAGCCCAAACTCGATGGGGTTGCGTCGTTTAATTACGGAGTTCCTATAGCCACCTTTCAGCTCCATCATCAGACCCTGGTTACCATATAGTATCAAAGTACTCGTCAAGAAGAATCAAACGAGCCCAAACTCGATGGGGTTGCGTCGTTTAATTACGGAGTTCCTATGGCCACCTTCCAGCTCCATCATCAGACACTGGTTACTATGTGGTATCAAAGTACTCGTTAAGACGAATTAAACGAGCCCAAACTCGATGGGGTTGCGTCGTTTAATTACGGAGTTCCTATGGCCACCTTCCAGCTCCATCATCAGACCCTGGTTACCATATAGTATCAAAGTACTCGTCAAGAAGAATCAAACGAGCCCAAACTCGATGGGGTTGCGTCGTTTAATTACGGAGTTCCTATGGCCACCTTCCAGCTCCATCATCAGACCCTGGTTACCATGTAGTATCAAAGTACTCGTCAAGACGAATCAAACGAGCCCAAACTCGATGGGGTTGCGTCGTTTAATTACGGAGTTCCTATGGCCGCCTTCCAGCTCCATGATCAGATCAGCTCTATGTCATAATAATATTGCATTCTCATCCGATTTATGCATGCATGCAAAATTTCAGCTTAATCGGACACCGGGAAGTGGATCAAATTTAACTTGCAAGATATGATTACAGACCGACAGACAGACAACGGGACAGGTGAAACTAAATGAAAGCTTGTAATAATAAAAAAGAATTTTTCATATCAGATTATACCTACCTGTCTGCTTAACAATAAGCGCGAAATTTCGCTACTTAATTTATTGTAATTAGTAAAAGATCATTTAAATAAAAAATATTGATTAGTATAAGCTTTCATAAGTATTTTAGGCATTGCGCGGACCGTCTGTTATATTACCATAGCATTATTTCGATTGGATTCAAGCATTCAACCTGCTACGCTATTTCTTATCGCACAGTATCTTATTCTGTAGGATGTGTGACGGTGGTTGCGTATGCGCGCATCGTCGTGTACACCACGCGCCGACGCACCGACGACACGGGCGTACTCAACCACGGTCACGTACGCACTGACAGGCTGCGCAGCGCTGCAGCACGAAACATTATAAGTAATAACAGACAAAAGCTATTTATCTCTTTCGCACGATTCTCGCGGTTCATGCTCATAACGGGTTCAAGGCCAAAGTGGGGTAACTTGATCTGCTGTCGTCTGTACATTCAATAATTGATTTTTCACGGTTTGTTACCACACATTTTTTATTAACATAGCAGGCATATTTTAATAATATACCTAATGATTTTATTTGTTAAATTCATCGGATGTAACCAAATAACTTAGATTGTTGTAAACTAAAGTTGAGAGATGTCAAAGAAAAACCTACAAAACTACAAAACGCACGCTTATTTTACAAAGTTACTAGCCCAATTCTAAAACCAATATAATAAATATTTTAGTTGATAATTGTTTTATTTATTTACCTACCGATCCACTGTTTCTGCCCTAAAATGATTTTGAACCCTAAATACACCGATAGTGTGAAGTAGTGTGAAGCTCGCAGTCGTGAACATAGGTACTGGTTGTCTCGTGACGCGCAAAATGGCGGCGACCGCGTGGCCGAAAGAAAGAACTTTGGAATTTATCGAGCAATATAAAACCATACCAATATTCTGGGACATTGTTCACACGAATTTCACAATGTTCAGAAATACGCAGTATCTCTGCACTAGTTTTGAATATAAGCATGATTTTATATTTACATAGGTAAATTATTGTAAATATTCCGAGTTTTAATTTTATAGTTGGATTAATTGAGGAGCTGGGGAACAAAAGCGGACTTGTCCAATTAATCAAATTTTACACTAGAGCAAAAAAAACTGAAATAGGTATATGCATATGGGCTGTAATTTTGTGCATTTCAGTATAATTAGTATTTAATACAACATAACTAATAGCCTGCTTGTTGGTCATAAAACTATGCGTTTTCAATTTTTTTTTATTTTTTTCGGTTTTGATTACAAAAGGTGGACAACTCCGGTTATGATTGAAAGAGTTATGGACATGTCCGGTTATGAAAGAAAACTAGATTCTATTATTGTATTTTTTTATTTAAAAATTATATGAACTCTCCCACATCTGGTTCGCAACAGTCACAATCGTCACTGTGGTCGTCGTCTTCGTCATTTATTTGACTTGTTTCAGCAATTGCCACTGGTGAGGTATGGAATATATTGTTTTTAAACCAATCAAGCTCTTGATTATCCATCCAATTATCTCCGAATTGTTTCTTTAAGAGTGTTTCAACATCTTTTTTCTTCTTTGGTTTTAGTTCATTAACCATTGAAAATCTTTGTAGTAAACTCGGATGGTTTTTTGTCATTTTTAACAATGATACAGCATTTTCTGATGATTCATCTCCATAATAGGTGTTTAAGACTTTCACACCAAAGTTTACGTGATTTAAACGTGCAGTAGGATCTCTTCGTATGTTTGCAGTGCCTCGGCCACGTGCTCTGCCACGACTACGGCCCTGACTTCTTCGTGTTGATTGTTGAGATTGACTAGGAGTTTCTGTTTGGATGATGGTTGACTTTCTTTCTATTATTATTCTCTTTGCATCACGAATACTTTCCACTTTCTTGTAATAGTCTTCAAGGTTTTTGACGTTGTAAAGGTTCCAGTTTTCAGCTAAAATATGAACTTTGCCATGCTTTGCGTAAACCTCATGATATTTTTTTGGATCCAAAATGAAAGGCATCTTCCGCAAATCCTTTTCGACCCTCCCGAACACTCGATCCGCCGGCAAGAAGCTGTGACCGCGTACAGGAAAGGTTAGTACGATTTTGGCGACATTTTGAGGGGCGTAGTTTTTCAACCAGAAAATCAAAGTGTGGACGACATGTGCATTTTTATTTTGACCTCCACACCCGTCCGAAAAAAGGCGTAAAACTTCCACTTCAGAAAAATCAGTAAACATCAGGTATGTTAAAAGGGCAGACGCAATTTCGGTGGCGCCTTTTTTAGCTTGGTTTTCTGTCCATATGAAGAAATGTGGCTCCTTTGTAGGCATATCAGTAATGCAGAAAGAATAAAGTCCAACTTGTCGTAAATAAAAACATTCCTGGATTGGCGTTTTAGGAAGGGATTGAATTTGTTGGAGATCAAAACATATTGTCATAGAATTTTCAGGTTTTTCTTTGGTAAGGGAAAAGAACGCTTTGGCTCTAGCTTTATGAACTCGGAGTTGAAGTTTCAATGATTGAAGTTCTTCAGGATTATTTTCAGTCTTCTGCCTATTTTTCAGCAGTTCGCAGGTACTACATATGTCGGAAGATGGTGACGCAAACCCAATATTAAAATCGTTCTCAAAAACATTTCGGAACATCGTTTGTGAGACTTTCAAATCATCAGTCGCTGAATTATTGTACAACTCCCACAACTTTTTTACGTTTAGCTCGTATGACAGGTACACTCTTTTTGATTTATTTCGATTGTAATGTGACTCCTTTGCTGGCAAACCACCGAGAAATTTTCTTACAGATTCCTTTTTATCAATACTTTTGAAACTTTTCCTGTCTCCTCCTCTGCCGTCAAGTGGCGTTTTGCCTTCATATAATTTGCTCGCAATTAAGTTTACCCTGTGCTTACTGAGCCCAAGAGCAGCCAAAAAAAAAGATTTGCATACTTTTACTAACCTTTTTGAATCACGGAAGAGAAAGTATGTCACAAAGTACTTATTCCTCTGCGGTTTGCGAGATTCCTCTCTCGATCTTTCTCTTTCTATGGGGCATGGTGATATGAGCCGTGACAAGTAAATATCCTGTAATTTTTTGCCAATTTTTTCATATAGTAGTTTGCGGTTGTAAACAATTTCGTTTAATGTCAAAGTCTGGCACTTAAATTTTCCCTTGTTATGTTCACACGCAGACACGAAATTCAAAGCAAGGGGGTCTTTATCTGCGTACCTAAAACAAAATAATAGCAATTTTAAATTCATCATAGGTTAGAATAATAACAAACACGCACCGGTAGGTATAATTTTACACTCACTTCGATTCCCTGTTGTTTTGCGCTTGCCGTCCTGTTTTTTTTCGTTTACGTGAGCCGTCATTTATATTGGCCACTATTTCTTCGATTCCGTCCATAATTTTGTCGGTTTTCTAGGAAAATTCTTCTCAAAATTACGAAAGCAATGACCGTCACACAGCTGATTATCTTTTTTTTTAATTTAGCAGTGTTGCCACAACTGATTTAGGGATATCATAACAAAAAAACAATGATTTTTTTAGACTTGTCCGGTTTTGTTTGACATTTTTCGTACTAACGGCAATTCTCCTTACGTTTTTGTCCGGTTTTGATTGGAGAAAAAATCCCTTAGAATTTTAATAAATTTCTAACAGGACAAGTCCGCTTTTGAACGAAATCATCATTATTAACAATTTTTTTCTCTAAGATCGGACCGCTTTTGATACACAATACTCCGGGGTTCGATAGATATGAGCTTAAAGAGTGCAAAAAAATAAAAATAAAAAATTCGAGTACAGTGGACAAGTCCGCTTTTGTTCCCCAGCTCCTCAATTGTTGAAAACATTTAATTGACACAAATACAATTGAAATAACTAATTATATATAACTAATTGCATAGATTATTAAAAATAAAAATTTGGCGCAAAGAATAGTTTACCTAACCTACGTTATTATAAAATAAATAAAGAGTGTAGGTACTTACCTTGTATGTTTTTTTCTGCTGCACTCCAGTCATCAAAATTTTGAAACAGTACTGTACAAATGTCTAGCCATGCTTTTGATTTAGCGTCCCGGTCTTTAAATATTTCGCTAGATTGGTCCCATATGGCAGGACGACACTGAACTTCAACAATTACCCTTTCTGTATCAAAATTTGTCATTTTTTGTTATGGGCCGGGCACGCGCGTGCGGTCGGTTCGAGATAGCGCTGTCAACTGAACAAGCACGCGCGTGCACCCGCTAGCGGGCTTCGCGCGTGGACCCGTCCAACGTGATGCGTGATCACGTCGCGTGCATGCGTGCCCCGTTGCACGGAAGTATCACGCGACGGGCGCCCGACGGGCTCACGAGCGTGTGCACGCGCATGGGCACGCGCGGGTCGGTTTTGTGTGGACACGCGAGAGGCACGCTTAACGCAGTTTATGCCCTAAGTCGTTCCTTATACAGTTGGCCCCTTTTGCGCAAAACACTTATCTCCGTTTGCAGATACTTAATTTTCTTCTGGAATGGTCGTACAACATTCGATCTGGTGTGGAAGGATATTCCAGAAGTAACTGAAAATAGAGAAATGAACACAATTACCTATATGGTTATCATTATATTGTACACCAAAGTCTTAACTCTTATTATAATTAAGATTGGTGTAAAAGTGATTACTAGGGACAACACTAATAAGTAAAGGGTTTTTACATTTAAGCCATGTTGAAAAGAATGAGAAATCTGCAATTTTTTTACTAAATCATATTATTTGGACTCTCTCTAAACAATAATAAATTTAGACATTTTCGAGTACCAAAATAGACCAAGATAATTAAAAAAGTCAGAGCAACACTTGAATAAAGTGTTGCTATGACATTACATTTTACTAAAAAACAAATTGCATGAATGTAGCTATTATTTAAACCAAAGCCAATGAACAAATTCACTTGTATTCAATAAGTATCATATACATATAAATAATTAAAAGCTTACCATTAGCAGCTCTTTTTGATTTGTCTTCACTTATTGCACAGTAGTTATGTTCTGCTAACACATGACATACAGCAACACTGTTAATTTCATCTGAAAAATATAAAATTGCACAATGTTAATACATTTGTTCCCACAATCAAGCCAAAAATCTATCCATCTGTTACAAAACAGTTCATGTATAACTATTGTAATAAAATTACATACCTAATACATCAGTAGAATAGTAACCAAAACCATAGTTACGGGATCAATGTCATTTTATATCGATTAGAATCGACAGAGGAAATGATAATTATAATCGGCAGAGGAAATGAAAATCATATTTTAATAATGTACGTTGTTGCTGGCCATGGGAAAATAATAATAATAATAATCCACAACTTTCACACAACGCCATCTAGTCCCAAACTAAGCAGAGCTTGTGCTATGGGTACTAGACAACTGATAAACATACATATATATTTCTAAATACATACATATTATAGATAAATTACACCCAGACAAAGAACAAATGATCGTGCTCATCACACAAACATTTGTCCTAGGTGGGAATCGAACCCACGACCTTGGGCATAGCAGTCAGGGCCACTGACCACTAGACCAACAGGCCTGTCGTAAACCTATTATTAATAACCTATTTTAATCCTATTTAAATCCCGGGAAGAAATTCTTGAAGCGAAAAGAAAAAGAGAGAGAGAAAGATATAAAAAAATCAAATCAGACCCAGAATTGAACAAAATTCGAAAAGAAAAAGAAAATTATATCAAGAATAAAAAATATATTAAAATTAAAGAAAGAAGTTTGGAAGAGCAACAAGCAACAAGAGACAAATGGCGCAAGAATTCCAGTAAATATTATTCTAAAAAGAAAAAGGAAAAAGAAGTTCTGCATGTTAGTGTAAAAATATAATTATCATTTCCTCTTTCTGCTTTCAAAATCGATTATAATTGAGTACGAAATCGGTATCGAAAATTGCAATGTACAACACTAATGACTACTTTTGACAGAGGAAATGAGAAATTGACCTTGAAAGGTTAGTTCGCTTATTTTTACATTGCTGGTTTTCAATGCACGACAAGTCTGGCGCGTTAAATTAAAGCCGCAATAAAAAAATATTTGGATACACTACTGTTTGGATGAAAATAACAAAATAAATTGTTTTAATAATAACAACCGATTATTTTAAGACAAATAGTAGTCGTACTTACCGATGATAAGAAATACCTCGATTACCAGCTCCAACTTCATGGGTGGAATTAGAACGAATAAGTATCGCACAACTAGGCATTTTGTTTTTACCACCTGACGACACACGCGGAAAGCAGTCCGAGGCAGACTGAAGTTCGCCGCGAGCAATGGTGCCCCACGGCACCATTTCTCCACGCGAGGTACCTATACTCATGCAATCTAGCATAATCTATATCTGTGGTTATTAGCAGTCGTAGATTCAGATTATAGATTCCTTTACGTCAGTGTAGGTTCATATGGCAAAGAATCTGATTCATCGATATTTAAAGAATGTAATTTTTGGAAAATGTTGACAGAAGGCCGTCTGAATATACCTGAACCAAGCCCTCTGACTACAGACTCAGCAGTTAGGTCAGGCGTATGCTGAGATGCAGGTGACGCAGCGCATCACAGTACAGATTTAGCAGCGCAGGGCAGGCGAGACAGACATAGGCCACGAGCGTATGCTGTGACGCAGCTAACATACGCACGCATTCGCGTTCTAGCTGGTACAGAGAATAGACGTGTTCGAGTTGAAAATGAGTTCAGTCAGATTCCGATTATGAAATCAATGAGTTGTTGCTACTTTACAGTTTGTCAAAACGTAAAAAAACTATTTGGCAAAGTGATTATCTGAAAAAACGCTCCACTAATGGGGAATTTGTACTTTCTTCAGAATTATCTGACACACAATTTAAAAACTACTTTCGGTTAGACAGATCTCAATTTGATTATGTTCACAACATTATACGTGAAAATATTTACAAATAAGGATGCAATTTTTTACAACCAATTGGGACGGAAGAAAAACTTGCTGTGTTTGACGTAAGTAGAAATTTATTTAAAAAACCAAAACAAATTACAGATTCTCTTGTACGTTACACTTAAAAATCATTTATCTGGCTGCGAATATACACTAAACCAGTCATAAGACGTATCTGGATTAGCAGGAGAAGGCATTGAAGTTGCAGGAGAAGGCATAGGAGTTCCAGGATAAGGCATAGGATTTCCAGGAGAAGGCATATGATTTCCAGGAGAAGGCACTGGATTACTCAGAGTTGTTATATCTGTACAGTCGTTAGAAGTACTTCCACTTGCACTTTTAATAAATGTTGATCTTGGTCCCAAATGTAGTAAGTACTCTTCCTCATCAGATATTAGGTTGAATATTCGTCTTTTCAATTTATGTTGACTTAATGCAGGCATTTTTTTGTTATTGCATACATAGCATTAAAAAATAGTTGCATTTCGTCTTCATCATCACGATGAGCTCTTTTTTCAGCCCTTTCTTTGGCTCTATTTTCATGATTTTGGAGCGTATTAACAATTAATGTATTTATGTCGTTTTTTTTTGTTGTCGACTCTTTGGTTGTGGATGTTACTGTGTGAGGAATTTCTTTCTGCAATAAAGGAGATGGACGTAATTGAGAAGACGGTACAGGGTCCTCAGCTGAATTGTTGCCAGTAATATTAGGTTGTCTCATAAATTATTTCCAGTTAAAAAACAAATTATTATTAATATTTTTTTATTAATAAAAAATACATTTAATCAATTATACAACATGTAACGTTGGTTGCGCAAAACCTGAAAATAGTTTCATCAGGATAACGAGCAGAATTAACTGAACCACTTTTTAATATAGGTCACATTTTTCAAAAAATCTTCACTAAAAACGTTGCCGTGTCTATTTATTAATAGGTCAAGCAAGCCAATGTCAGCGCGGCGCAGCGGCCCGGTGACGACTCCTCCCTCGGTAAAGCGTCGTCGCAGAATGGCCAGTAAAACTAAAACAGCACATAAAACCTTTACAATTTTTTAATGACTTATTTTCTCTCTGAAATAGGTCAATTGAATTAAAAATCAGTTGGGGTGTCTGAGGTTTTGCGCATTTAACGTTACACGTTGTATAGTCTCCCTCGTTATCAACAACAGTCAGCCATCTACTGGGCAAAATTTATTTATTTATTTATTTATTTATTTAATCAACATCACTATCATTACAGGAATTTCCTAATTCCTGTAATGATCTCCCAAAATGAGGCAAGCTGGGACTCGAAAAAAATTTCAAGTTCAATTTTAATACTTCCAGAATTTTCTAATTTTTTTCCTAGTAAATGAAATTTAAGAGCTCGAAATAAATGAAAGTCTGAAGGCGCAAGATCCGGGCTATACGGTGGATATGGAACAGTCAGCCATCCTAGCTCCTCCAGCTGTTTATGTGTTAACTTGGCGCAGTGAGGTCGTGCGTTGTCATGCAAAAGTTGGACTCCAAGTCGTTTTGGCCGCTTAATTTTTAACATCTCTGCTAGTTTGCGAAGCTGCTGCGTATACAGATTGGCGTTAATAGTCTAATGAGATTCGAGGAGTTCCTAGAATTCATTCCTTGCCAATCCCAGAAAACAGACAACATAATCTTACGACCGTGTTCATTAAGTTTAGGCTGGGCTGGTGGGGTTTCCCCGCGAGGAATCCAATAGGCATGACGCGTGTTAGTTTCAAAATGTATCCAGCTATCGTCACATGTAATAACGCTTGTACCAGAAACAAACAGTCCGATCGCTAGTAGTACCCGGTCCAAACGCAGTGTTAATCTTTTTAGCCGTTTCTGTTGAAGAGACTTTAAGTCGACGCTCATATAGCATAATAAGGTCAATGGGGCGAAGACCGGCACACTTCATTAGAAATTTCATTCATTGCCCAAATTTGGCGATCTCTATACTATTTTAGGCAAGTTTTACTGTATTAGGTGATCAAACATTTAGTTGGCCATTAATAGAAACTGTCAAATTTACTTTTAGGTTATGGGTAAAGCCAAAATTTTATCACTACTAACATAAAAGTAACAGAATAGTAACGTTAATACTTTTACGTTACCGTAACGTAAAAGTGTTATAAGGCTGCATACACAATGAGGGCTACCGTTTACAACACTTTATTTATTTTAGAAATAAACAAGCGTAGCTTACAAAAATGTATGTAATTTGACGTTTTGATGACCTCACTATACAGCAGCGCCTCTAGCGGCGAATTCACACGCGTTTTTTTTTTTTTTTTTAAATCCCTGTCCGGACGCAAGGCCCGGCCCGCGAGCTAGCCTACCTATCCGTTCCTCTGACGTGATCAGAGACCTTGTTTGCTGAGGGGGTATTTTTATTTATGTATTTATTTTTAATAACATTTACTTTACATTTGGTTCTTACTTGCTATATCATTTTCTACTTCATACAGTTTGCTTCTTATATACTAGATCATTTGTGCAGACATTTACTTATTTAGCCTCTTCTGCTGGCTTAGCAACTTATTCTACTGGTTTATTTTTCTTACTTATACTTATTTACTATTTGACAGTGTGTAACTTACTAACTTATTCGACAGCGTGTAACTTACTAACTAACTTATTTTATCATTTATTTATTTTATCTCCTATCTTAACAATTTGCCTTATATTTATTTGCTTACAACTATAACTTATTTAATTTCTATCAAGGTTTTATGCTTACGATACATAATATTCAACTATGTACTAAACATAATTTGTTACCTATTTCTATTTATTACTGTCTTTGCTATTTGCAAGCAGTATTCCATAAAAATTTGCCTCATGTTATTGTTTGCGATTATTGTTTGCATGCTTTCGATTGTTATTTTGCATTCGAGTCTTTGCTCAGTCTCAAATCTGGGTCTCGCGAAGACCGGACAACTAAACAGGAGGTGCGGGACAGACTCCGCGACCCCCGGTTCGCAGGTGCATGACGGGTTCTCTTTACGCTTGAATCGGTGCAAGTATTCCGAGAACCCACCGTGCCCCGTCATCACCTGGGTCGCCAAGCCTGCCGGTCTAATCTTCCTGACTATTCTGTACCCCTCCACTGCATCCGTGAGGAACATCTTGGTGACAGCCGCCGTTTCTCCTGTCTTGTAGCGCTGGTTCCACTCGTGAAGAGACCGCAAGCGAATGTGTCTCTTCACGAATGAGACTGGGCAGCTGTCGTAGTCGGGTTTCTTCCTGGAGTGCAGTGCCGCTTCCTTCGCCAGTGTGTCCGCGCGCTCATTTCCCTCCAGCCCTGCATGTGCTTTGATCCAGAACAAGGAGATTTCCTTGTTCTGGAGTCTGCTGTTTTCGATGTGTATCCTAGTTTCGACAGCCAGGGGGTGGAGGGAATATGGGTTGGTGACCGTTTCTAAGGCAGAGCGCGAATCGCTGAGAATAGCGAAACTGGCTTTGCCTCGTTTCAGGATGATTTTTGTGGCTTGACATATGGCCAGGAGTTCAGCCTGGTAAACAGTGCAGTACGATGACAGCTTGAGTTTGAGGGTTTTGGTCTCAGCTTCATTGCTCCAAAGAGACAATGCTGCTCCGACCTTGCCCTCAATCTTGCTACCATCGGTGTAAATTGACACTGCTTGGTGTACTTGGGAGTTTAGCTCCTCCTGGTTCACCAGGCTTACGAACTCGAGGCGCATATGTCTTGCCGGATGCTGGGTTTCAGCGAAGGCCAGTCTGCGCTCTACCTCTCTATCTGCTAGTCCTGGTTGGGGTACTCCTCTCTTAGCCTCATATAAGTATGCTGCTTCCCGGATACGAATATCAAGAGGCAGTATCCCAGCCAGCATCAGCGCCGAGTTTAATGAAACGGTTCTGTACGCTCCGCATAACTTCTGCGCAAAACCCCTCTGAACTGCATTCAGCTGTCTTTTAATCCCAGTTTTGTTTGTTGCCTTAGCCCAGGCACCTGCTGCATAAGTAACAATGGGTTCCACTGTAGCCGTGTAGATGGTTCTTATGATTTCAGGGTGGAGGCCCCAGCTGATCTTGGCGGCTCGCGAGAGCTGTTTGTAAATATTTAACGCCTTCTTACATGTGTTGGACACATGGCTGTTAAATGTCAACTTGTTGTCGATGGTTAGCCCCAAGACCTTTATTTCGCTGGACAGTCCAATGTCGAACCCGCCCATGCTCAGTCGTGGTGTGTCAAATTTTAACTTTTTTGTAATCACCATTGCATGCGTTTTATGTGGCGCGAACTTTAGTTTATTTTTGACACCCCACGCCCGAACATACTCGAGTGCGGCATTGGCCTTTTCCTCCACCTCCAGCGCCGTTTCCCCGGCAAACATCAGCACCACGTCATCTGCGAAAGCCTGGCAATAGTCACCCCGACGTTCCAGTCCCCTGAGTAGTGGGTCAAGGAGAAGGTTCCAGAGAATTGGCCCGCCGATTGATCCCTGCACACACCCTTTGTTTGTGTCCTTTATGTATTCTTCTCCGGCGTACCTCACGCGGACCTTGCGGTCCTGTAGGTAGCTGTCCATGAGTCGCCGGAGATTTACCGGACACTCTTCTTCGGCAAGCCTCATTTTGATCGCGGGCCACCAGGCGCTATCGAAGGCTCCCTCTATGTCCAATGATATTACGGTAATTAATTTTTTCTCATTAAGTTTCCCGTCCAGATATTGTATCATGTCATAGAGGGAGTCCTCGGTGCTCCTTTGAGGTATGAAGCCGTATTGTCGGTGGCTCATTTTCGGGAGCAGATGCCATTTCAGTCTCCCAACTACCATTTTCTCTAGGATCTTCCCCATGACCGGTAGCAACCCGATGGGTCTGTAGGACTTCGGGTTTGTGTAGTCATCTTTGCCAGGCTTCCGCAGAAATACCACCGTCGCCTCTTTCCAACAAGTTGGGAAGTGGCCAAGTTCCAGGCACCTGTTCATGAGCGCCAGGTTAAGTCCCAAGTTTTTGGAGACAACCTGGCTGCAGATGTCCGCGGTAAGACCGTC